>JABBOT010000005.1:6522015-7122015 GCA_016165875.1 Acanthopleura granulata | reverse complement strand
CCATTCATTTGGGCTATCTTTAAGTTTCAATGTTCACTGTATACTGGGGAAAGAAGAGCATATAATGTATCCTATAGATCACATGGTTGGGCTGGCTGGTATTGGGTACAACTCATAAACAGTGACGGCAGCCCTGGTTGGGCTGGCTGGTATGGGGTACAACTCATAAACAGTGACGGCAGCCCTGGTTGGGCTGGCTGGTATGGGGTACAACTCATAAACAGTGACGGCAGCCCTGGTTGGGCTGGCTGGTGTGGGGTACAACTCATAAACATTGATGGCAGCCCTGGTTTGGCTGGCTGGTATTGGGTACAACTCATAAACATTGATGGCAGCCCTGGTTTGGCTGGCTGGTATGGGGTACAAATCATGAACAGTGACGGCAGCCCTGGTTGGGCTGGCTGGTATGGGGTACAAATCATGAACAGTGACGGCAGCCCTGGTTGGGCTGGCTGATGTGGGGTACAACTCATAAACAGTGACGGCAGCCCTGGTTGGGCTGGCTGGTGTGGGGTACAACTCATAAACAGTGATGAAAGCCCTGGTTGGGCTGGCTGGTATGAGGTACAACTCAAAATAGTTTGTAATAAAATTCCTTTGCAAATTACCTTGTCCTTGTCTACAGTTGTGAATTCAACACAGAAAATAATGGCTCCACCTGTGTGCGCTCAGTGTCAAATTACTGACTTTTGTCAAAAAAAAAAAAGAATCAGCCACACATTATCCTTAATTTAAATCAAATTACAACAAAGCAAATGCTATTCATCAATGAAACTGTATTTTGCCACTTGAAAATTTTCTGTTTTATTCAGCGATGATATCTCCGGTTCGTCACCTTTGTTTCTACACAATGGTCACACCATGTGCTTTTGAAGTTGATTCAACACGTTTTGTTGATGGATTAAACCCTGGACCTAATTCCAACCACTGTAAGGACATCTATAAATCGCACCCTTTCAATGTGTCAGATTTGAAGAAAAAAGAGCAGCATATATCTGTTTTTCAGGGGATTTTTTTCTATCATCATGCTCCAGTTCTCAGCTGTCAGGGACTGCAGCTGCTTCGGAACCTTAGCACAATGTCAAAACCATGACCTAAACTGGGCCAGACTGCGCATCATGAAAACCAGAGCCAACTCAAGCATGTGTTTTATGTTGGAGAGTAATATGTAACACATACAGGCCGATAGATATAGACAAAGAAGACACAGCATAGCAAACAGTACTCTGAACACTCAACAGCTCCAGGTATGATGGAATATGTAATCATTCCGTGTCTGTTTTTTAAAATTCTCATTGCCAAGTGCGATATATATTGACCAGACGGGAAATCTCAAACACAGAGTTCGGCCGCTGCTCTCAATGGCGACAAAGAGGCAATTCGGCTGAAGTTCATAAGGTTTACCACTTTGAAGGAATATTTATCTAATGACTGCAGACAAAAGATTAACACAAGCGAAGGATTTTCAACATGTCCAATTCAGATTATGGATTATTTTGTTTTCATGCCTGTCTAAACACACTGTCTCTACCAGGCAAGCCAAAAATAGGATTTACTTGTCCGATGCCAATTTCACTGGCATTTGGCAAGTGGGAGAGCATTAAGTTACATCACTGGATATGTCGAATGTTATGTCATATATAATAAGTTGGCTTTTGTCATTTATGGTTAGTTCAATTTTGTCATGCATTATAAGTTAAATTTGTGATTCAAGACACAAAGTTGGATGTTGTCATACATGATAAGTTGGATTTTGTCATTGGTGGAAAGTTTTTTTTTTATCTCTCTTTAACTGTAAATGCTAGAAATCTGTTAATCCAGAAGAGAATCCATTCTAATCCATTGTGCATCTTGTTTGACGTATCAAACCTAAACAATCTGTTTTGATGATCACCTCACCTTTTCTCTGAAGGACAAATTTAAGTTGGCTGGAATTTCTGGTACATTTGACTCTTCCTCCCCTGAATTGGAAAAGAGGCCATCATCAAAAATATGTTCTTTGCAGATAACCCGACTGACCCTCCGAAGGAGCGGCATCCGCTTGAGTTTTGACATGTTTGATATTTCGCTCCCAATCCACCCTATTTTGTCTAATCATGTTTGGTGACATCCCCAACCCAAAAAGTTTTTCAGGATAGCCTTATACAGAAATCATGTTCTTGAAGGATTTAAACATGCTCAGTGTTCGCTTACAAGCATTCAAAAGTATTTGTACAGCAGTCTTTTCTATTTGGCAATTCGTTTATTGAAGCAGGGCATTAGTAGAGCATTCTCTTAACCACGGCTTGCCAGTGACCCACAATACTCACCTGCTATGACTGGCTCCATGTTTATCATACAAGTGTCCAATAACCGCATTTTTCTAGTTCCCTCATTTAGTACGCCAATGTAATACCTATTACAAAATAGAGAATCTGCCTGAACTTCGGACAAAGCAATGTATCCAAAACACTTACAAAATATCAAATTTCTACAAGCGCTGAAAACACTAGCCAAAAAGTCAGCTTAGATACATCTTAATGAAAATGGATTGGCCTCCTACTCAGTTAAAATGAACCACTGAATAGATAAGCAAAGCAATTCCAACCAGATGCATTGGGGCAATTTCAATATTTTCACTTTAAGGTAATCATCCCCGGCATAGAATTAAAAAGATGACGTTTGAATGAAAGCTGAAATACTGATACCATCTAGATATGCTTTACTTCTGAGTTACTTTGCTTTTATATTAGTGACGTAAGTATTCTGTGATATGCATGAATAATATTGGAAATCTGCACAAAGCACATAACCCTGTATACTCTGGAGGATGACTAACGTATGCGACTTACTGACAGAGGCTAGGAGCTCTGCAAGCCATGGGGCCAAAATTCTGGCCTCTGTAAGTCATCCTGCTGGTTGAGGCCTCCTAAAATAATAAATACAGACAAAGAAAGTCAGAATGGGAGGAAAATTTTTCTAAGTTTTTAATATTAAGGCGATAAGAGGAAATAGATATATATATATGTGAGAAATGTGGCTAACATCACACGCATTATTATTGGATAAGATTGAACCTCATTATAACATACTTTTATATAAAAAACAAGATGAAAAGACTGACTTAAGGTGTACAACAATTAAGTGCTAACTTTTAACATTTGCATTATGGCGATAACTGTAAGAACATAAAACTCTCTAGAGGCTGAGAAACAATTAATTTGTAAGCACACTTAATGAAATCCTAGTTCTCACCACTGAAAGGCGGTTTTTCTTGATTGGATTATCTTTGTCAGAGCTCTCAAATGTTTCAAACACAAATTTGATATCTTTGCTGGCCTCTGCTTTGAGTTTTCCATTGGGAAAGTTGACTGAAGTGAGAAACAGAGAGAGCTTCATATAACATCATAAAGCTACATTTGCAGGTCAGTACGTTATTAATAGATTAGACCACTGGTAATATACTCATAAAACTAGAATGAATTGGCAAATGAATGTAAAATACACCTTTGTCCACAGGAACATGTCCTGATTTAACTGACTCACTTTACTTTAGTGATCTTATGTCACAAAACTTCTATTATTTCAAAGAAATTTTGCATGAAGATAAAGTAAAGCTATTAAGGTCAGAGATGAGCATATTGGCTGTCCAGGATAAAGCGTCAGCTCTTCTATCTACACCCTCTCCCACCCAATGCCCCCTCCCTTTAGTGGGGGAAAATTAAGTTTTTATGGATTTCATCAAATTGCAATTTGATACAATTTATTTATTTGCTTTTATACTTAAGGATATTCTACTTACTGTGATGCAAGCCAGCATTATAGTGAGAGGAAACCAGGCAGAGCAGTGAGGAAAACGGAACCACCCACAGGATCCTGGCAGACCTTCCCACCAGCAAGAGCTGGACTTGAGCTCACAGTGAGAGATGAGAGGCTCCTGGGTCATTGCACTGCATTAGGGTGCTTACCCCCTCAGTCATAGTTTAGGCACTGACCTGGCTTTTAGCAGATTTGGCACTTTATTATTACCAAACAAGACTGCTGTTTCCGCCGAAGAAGGAAGTCATCAAATATGACTGGCTATCATCATTAGGTCTGCCTTGTGCCACATGATTTGCAATGGCACTGGCACAATTCAAATTTCATGCAAAAGTCGGAGACTTAAAACCTTACTTTTGCTGCCTGTGCATGATGCCATGAGCAGAAACTGTTTTGTGAAGATGGCAATTAACATGGTTGTAAGTGGCCTGTTTAGGTGAGTGACGGGGATGTACATGCAAAATTAACCTCTTCCTCGAGAGGAACGTCTGCCACATGAGAAATGCAGCTTCCCGAGTGTTTCTGCTGTTGTCTGTGCCCAATTATAATGATGGCAGGTCTCAGTTGAAATCTGCAGAGACCTTATTCCAGACAGGAACCAAGCTATGTGACATTTGTGACAAAGGCATGCCCCAGTTCAGTGATTATCGGGTCAGTTGTGGATAGGATCATCTGTGTTAGTGTTTGTCTTAGACAAAAGCGGATTAACTATAATTTTATTTCATGTCAAGTCCAATCACTCATCTCGTCCAATCAGACCGTTTGAAGCCTATTAACTGATGAAACTATTAACTGATGAAACTATTCACTGATTAATATCAATGTCAAAGAGTGTCTGATGGCATGTTTAGATATGTGTTTTGTCAGCCTATCAGACAGATTGACAGTGTTAATGTGTGTGTTATTTTTAACTGACATTCATCCATTGTTATTAGGAGTACTAGTCCATCTAGATGTACTATGCTACCGATACAACGTCTAATTTGAAAAACGAGGGGTATTTTCCTGCATTCATATGCTCCCTATCCGTTAAAATCTGTATGTTCCTCAATCAGCAATGATTAACTGAGGGAATTGCATGTTGTAGAGGTTTCAAAACGCTTGTGTTGAGCTCACATCGCTTGTTTTAGAGAGCGGCTCCATTATTAACTTCTTGCCGCTCACTAGATATTTTTGTTTATTGTAAATTCTTCACACTGTGGGAGTTTTTCGGCTTTTCAGCGAAGTGTGTAACAGCGTGAATCCTGCACCGAAAAACTCCACATCACACAGAATACGGGATTCTTTTGACGGCTGACAGAACATCGTGGAGTGCGGGGAGTTGCTGGACGTGTCGCTTCTGTATGACGTCATTATTTCCACGGTCAGTGCTGTGTTTTCATTGGTTAAGAAATGGAAGATTTTATTGCACGAAAAACCGAAGAAAATTAGTGTACATAACCTATGTAGTGTTCAGTACGGGATGTCTTACGTGAAATTGTCACTTATTTATCGTGCTGATCACACATAGGTGTATGTAAAGTTACTGTGCGTGTTACCTTGAAATTTCTCGAGACATTCGCTAGTTTTAACTCCCACCACACCTCAGTGTTGGATCCATAGGCAGACGCCTGTAACACTACACCATTCGGTTTGTTGTGTTGTAAGATAGATGAATTTAATAATGATTCAGCACGCATGTGCGTATGTCACATGGTTTTGTCACGTGGATAACATTTCAAAGGGCGATCCTCTATGCTACAGTCAGTGTTGAACAAGACTCATTCAGGGAAGCATGAATGAATTGACGTCACGTGTCGCTTTTCAAGCCACACGCCCAGTAACCTCATTTTAACTATAACCGAATTTTTCACTCAAGCAATGATCTAGAACAGCCGATATGACCCTGATACAAGCGTTTTCAAACCGCTGTGACATGCGATCCCCTCGGCTGATCACAGTTGAATGAGGAACAAATAGATTTTAAAGGGCAGACGGTGTCTAAATACGGATAGAAAAATAACCGTCGTTTTCCAAATGGACCTCTGTTAGCCCTTGTATCCGTAGCATACAATGTCTAATTCAATAGGATAGATGTACTAGGAGAATACAATCTCTACTGCAAATCCTGACTGAAAATGAAGGGACATGAAGCAAATTGGCACAAAGTATGTTAGTTTATCCACCTGGGGCAATACAGAGTCAATAATATGACACATCAACCTCAGCACTTACGAAGGTATACTTTTTCAGCATCTTTTGAACGCAGAGCAGACGCGTCTAACGTTACCTCCATCTTGGTACCCACGTGTGTGACCTGATGCACTACGTGAGGGAATCTGCTTTGTTTTGGAATTATGTAAAGTAATTGAATAAATTGAATTATCATCTCAATTTTTAGGTCGAATTTAATTATACAACTGAATATGGAATGATCGCAAGCTTTTTTGTTCAAAGTAAATGTTTTTTTTCAGATAACTTTTCCTTGTGGCTTCGTGGCCAGGTCAAGGCCGTTAGTGATTGGCTTGAGAAAAGCCGATCGATTTAGCTCAGGTCGATGTAATCCCGCTTCATCTTATTACTGGTGACCAAGGATTAGGAGGGTTATGGTCTTTTCGGCAAGTCCACATATGGTATGTAACTATCGTGACAGTTTTTATGGTGTTGTAGAAGTTTTGCATTCAACAAGTGGAGTTCATGGCGTGTCGTAGTAGCAGACGACATCTTAGGCGACATTCGCATCTTTGCGTTTTGACAGCTTGACGTTTACATGCAGTGATTTACGTCGTGGCCAGTTCCATGTCGCTTGATATTAGGCTGTGTATAACGTGTCTTTGTTGATTACAACGGGAAACATGTAAGGACACGTCTGTTACGATTAGTTACACATTTCATAACACAGTGGGCTGTCACACAGCCGGCTCTAATTTACCGTATGTCGTCTCAGGAAAGCTGGACGTCACGGCCTGTTCTGGCCTTAACGTAAAGTCAGTGTTGTTGTTGGGTTACACCCTGATATGCGAGAAGTATTTGTTTATTTTTTAGGCCCCATCAAAACGTGATGGTGGGTTTTTGTTTTTTTGCTACATATAAGAATGTTGCGGAGTTATATAGAGATTCACAGGGTGGGCCATTGTGGTATGGCTCTCCTGGTCTTTAAAACATTACATTCTGGTGAAATTAACACATTAGAATTAGGGGAAGTAGGAGGACAAACTCTTCAAAATATATTTATAGTGTATTACTGTATAATGTATACCCTTTGTGTAGTTGAAGTAATGTGATACCAAAGAAAATTATGTTATATTGTGATATAAAATTTGATAGTTGACATTGTAGGTGATGATCATTATGAATGTTACTAGTACAACAGAATGTCCTTAAATTTTGTTACTGTATTTTACATTTGCGTACTCATGATAATGTGTAGTAAAGTTATTAACTTTAAAAATATATATTGCAGATATCACAGTTTAATCTTTAGAGTATGCCATGAGTGATTTATGCTGAGTTGGACCCCATGATAATAAACATGTTTTTGTGAAAAAAAAAAATCATGTTTATGTTTCTCAGACAGATAAGGGGTAAAATGTTTGGCCATTCATCTGATTTTACTAGTAAGGGCTCAAAATAAAAGTGAACGACCTCAAAATGAGCCCAGGTTATAACAGTGGTGATATTTAATCATGCAAATATTAATAAGTTAAAATGAATCAGTGAGTTTTTGGTGCACTTTTCCCACATCAGTGTTGTTTTACAATGTTTCAAAATGGAGTCAAATATATTTCACTCCTGGCTTTAAATTACATTGACTGGGACATCCTTAAAAAACTGTTTGTTTGGCGTAACCTGACCCTGTGAGAAAAATAGGGTCGGTTGGTATGGAATTTTTTTTTTGATTCTGGCTCTTGAAAAAGACAGATTTTAAAAACGTGGAGAGAAAAAAAAAACATATCAAAATACCAATGAAAACTTAGGAGTCGAGAAGTTTTTTAACGGGTCAGTCGGGTTACATCCAACGAATATATTTTTAAGGATTGGCCTGGATTCCACTGTATTTATCACATCCAAGTTCATTAGTTTGGCTTAGCAGAATTGATTGCAAGCTTGGCACAATTGATACTTGGCTTGACAATGAAAGAGCGTTTACTTTATGATGTCTTTTTATTTCAGATTTCACCTATATATGCAGCCATGCTCTGAGGAGTTAACCTTACCTTTTAGGAATTATTTTGTGGCTGGAAATAAATTATTTTTCTGAATGTCAAAGATGGCTGGAGATGAAGAAAATAACAGATTTGAGGAAGAGTTGTTGGATTTGAAAGAGAACTGCAAGGTACACATTTTGAAGTAATAATTTACACCAGTGGCAAATCAATTTGTATAATGACTTGGCATAACAATTTATCGCATAAACTTTTCAACCAATAAGGCAGGGGCAGGAGGAGGATACAGTCTTAAATAGAACTCAAATCACAAAAGAAAATAAATTCAGTTAGACTGGTGTATTCTGACTTGACCAGACAAAATAGTTGCTTTCGGTGGTTGTCTGCATAATTGCTGTTTTTCTGTTTGGTTGTTTTTTTGGTTTTTGGTTATTCTTCTGCAGTACTCTAGTGTAATATGTGTTTTTCTTTGCATTTCAGATGTTGTTCGAGGCAGATCCATCACAGGTAAAAGCACTTAGTCATATGTTAACATAACAAAAAATAATAATGAAGAAGAAATCCTCTGGCCTCAGATCAATCAGGTAAATGTACCCCAGCTCCCCTAAAGCACAAAACGCTAGTCAGGGCAGACAGAAACTCTTGCAATCTTGAAGATGTCTTCTCTTAGAAAGTCCATCCAAGGTTGTGCTTTCTGTGTTCTTCCTGTTTGATTAAGCTGCTTGGTTGCCCATACTAAATAATTGTGAAACAGTTGCTTTAAGTCTTCATTGATTCATAGATTTCTTCCACAGGCACACAATGATGCATCTCTACGTAGATTTCTCAGGGCTTTTGGAACTGCAGATTTGGCATGCAAAAATTTATTAAAGAGTAACAAATGGCGACAAGAGTTTGGTGTGGACTCCTTGTCTGCGGAGGACAAGGATATTCAGGAGGAAATCATATCCAGAAAGATCACAGTCCTGAGACACAGGGACTCTAAGGGCAGGTATGTGACAAACTCACCAAGGCTCGGGGCATAAAAATAAAGACCTGAGATTCACAGAAGCGAGTAGTAATTCTGAAATATTCTGTGCAAATGATTTTCAGTGTTATAATCATTTCCCATTGATGTCTGCTTTTCCTCAAAAGAAAATGATTACAATTCCTCTGAAAGTACACGAAAAACTAATTCATAAAAAACAAACCAAAAACAGTGTGTAGAAAAGTGAGTATATGTTGTGTACCATGCCTGTGTGGAATGTCACATGATACAGCAATAGCCTCAGTAATGTGACAGAAACTTTCTCACACCTGGGGATACAGGAAATGCAAAAAATGATGCTAAAATAAGTAATGTGAACATAGAGCTTATCTACAAAATAAGAGTCATGTCCAGGCCTTTTGGTATTTACATTTTGTTGGATCACTTTCAAATGGAGTATCACTTGTAGTCAGCACTGTGATTTAATGCCCTTGTTCTAATTCCTGTTTACAGACCTATTGTGTATGTGGCCGTCCGGAAGCACAATGTGTATGAAAGGGACATTGACAAATTTACCAAGTTCATAGTGTACATACTGGTGAGTGTGGCAAAGAATTCTCACAAGTTAATGGAAACAGGTTGATATACATGTTACAGCTTTTTATCTGATTCAGTATTATTTTTTATTAAGATGATCTGGAGTCAGAGTCTGGAGTCAGATCATCTTAGCATAGCGGCCTCAAAATCTGATTTTAATGAGATTGGAGGCATAGCTGTGTCAAAAATTTATTGTAACACAATGTCTAAAACATCACAATGTATCAGTTTCTTCTGCAGTGTCATACTGTTGTTAATGTGATGTAAACCAAATAGCTATTTCATGTGGTGTATCATTGCACAAGCAGAATGGGTAATACATGGCATAAACAAATGCACATGGTCGTCTGTGCCTACGTTTTATCAGGGACAGCCCAGGATTCTGCTGAGTTCTAATTTTTTATGTGCATTTTTCCATGTTTTTGACTTGAAACTGTCCTACAGCCCGTGTGAAATCTCAGATGTCACTATGACTTGCATAACATGCCTGAGATGGACCAGATTCCATTTGACTGACGGGGGGTTTGTTTTGTCCCATAGCGAAGAAATTCCTGTCATGCGCACTCAAAAAGGCTGTCTGGCTTTTTGTGATGAGCTGGGAAAGGAAGTTTTTCATAGTTTAAATGTTATCCCGAGTCCTGTGCCCAAGTGTTTGCTGAGGCCCCATTTAATTAAACAATCTGTCTACAGCCTGTCATAATTACTAAAATTCATCGACTGTTAAACTTCTTTTTCATTTCAAGAATGAGGTAATGCATTAAAGATCTTGTCTCTTTCAGGAAAATGCCTGTAAAAGATGTCACGAAGATGTCATTGACAACTTGTGTATTGTGTTTGACTTGAAAGGCTTCAGTCTGAGTTGTATGGATTATCAGTTTGTCAAAAACCTGATTTGGCTGTTAAGCAAGCACTACCCAGAGAGACTTGGCGTGTGTCTCATCATCAACTCTCCCCTTATGTTCTCAGGCTGCTGGGCTGCCATCAGGCCCTGGTAAGTTACTACATACATTGCAAAACATACCTGCAAAAGTAATGCTTTTGTTTTCTCAAGTACGATACCTGTTTGAAAATGTTGATTTTATTCACACCATACTCTTTGATGTTGCTTAAGTGAGCCTATTGACAACAATGTATTATGTAAAACTGAAATCGAGACTTTTACATCTCTGTTAACAACTGGAGAACAAGTGGCATTATTTGCTGCTCCTGTATTATAGCTCTGTCCTTACCAGTAGTTGCTAACTGTTTGTCTAGCCACCTAGCAACTAGGTTCAGATCACGTGTCTAACGTATTTGTGGGCCATGCTTTGACCACAGTGATGTTAAAAGCAAGGAATATGCCTGACATCAGTCACAGCTAGGAACTTTTTGGAGCTACACAGTTGTAATCAAAGCCATGGGACACAACCAGTCTTACTTTGTTATCAAAATTTGATGTTACAAACCATCTGACAATAACCTTCACATATTTGGCCAGGTAAAATGTTACTGTCCTCATCTCAACAAAGGCATTAGACTCAATACCGTTTTAGGATGCCACCTCCCTATTTGAGGTGAAAAAATGATGTTATGGTTTGCCATTTGATATGTGAAAAAGATGAAAAATTGTGTATCTGCAGAAGTCGTAGGATTAAGGATATCTGTAGTGGAATATGGTGACTGTATAAATATTAACACTCATGGCTCAGCCATCTGTAGAAAGGAATTGAGCAACGCCTGTTCTTATTTAAAGTCTCAAAGTGACTCTAGATGCCTTGGTAGGCAGATTTGCCCATAAGCCCTTGTGTTGTCAATAGAGTGTGCTGGGAAATTATTTTTAGAGCTTGTCTACATCGATGAATCAGTAGTTACACTTGTTTCTGAAATGACATTTCTAGGAACAAAGTTGGTTCATCTCCTGACCCGACTGTAGAGGGCGGATCAGGGGATCAGCTTTGCCTGCCCTGCACACACAAATTATGTTACTCATAGTAATAATGAGAAAAGCATTACCATATACAAAGGGTTCAACTGGATTTGAACCGGAGGCTCCAAGGTATCATGTACGATAATTCTAGTACTAAAGACTGGCAGAAATAAAATCCAAGCAAGGCAAGGAATACAGAACTGTAGTCATGAGTTTCATGCATTCTTACAGAAAGCTCACAGGTTATTCTGTGGAGGTCTTTAAAATGGCCACTTTGGCATCAGTACATGGAAATAGAATGTACATATTTTGTAGTATTGATTTTCAGTTCAAAATACTGCTTCTGCAGTTTTTATCTGATTTCATTTAAACTTGGTAGAAGTATACATACATTGATAGTATCAATTCTCACTTTCAGTTGAATGTCGCTTGTTAATCTGTATCTTCCTACAGTTTATGTTTGATTTCAGGGAAACTAGCTCTAATTGTAGGATATTGCCTCTGTGGGCTGATCACTTAATTCATTTCATTGGTGGGGACAGTTTAATGAAATGAACAAGTAATATACAAAAACATTCCCTCCAAAAAAAAAATCTCCCCAGGACTTTTGTTTGATTTATTGGAGAGTCATTTGAGTTGCAGCAAAACTTAGCCTTAAAAGATCTGTTTTGTATTATCTACATGTATTCATACTTTCTGACACATTGTTTCTTGGTTCTCCTGCAGGCTTCATGAAGTGACTGCCAGCAAGGTGGTGTTTGTGAACAATGACCAGGATTTGTGCAAGTACTTCTGCCCAGATATCCTGCCTGATATAGACTGAGTCGTGTGAAGATTCCGTATCTAGTGGGCAGAACAGGCTGACTGACCCTGTCAGGGTAATCTGAACTGTGGGACAAGTCAGTGTTGTTGTTCATTGCCTAGATAATAAGCAAGCCACCATTCCTAACTAGACTCATCTCTCAGGCATGTGTTCCTAGATATGTATGTAGTTTGGGCTTTTCAGCGCACCAATAGTTGACGCCAGCAAGCATTTTCATTACCCCAAGGGAATGACTCTTTACCTCTGAATGTTCAGATCTGAATGATTCTTCATTGCGGATTTAAAGGTAAACTTTTATTAGAAGCCTATCTCAAACCAAGCAGGCTAAACTGGTCATTTTGTACAGAAGTGTGCATATGATTCCTCACCAGCTGCACCTCACCCAGCCTGACAAATCCTGCTGTGTTTGTATTTCCTGAAGGCAAATGTTCACAAGTCAAACACTGTAAATATCAGTTTACTTTGACAAGAACAAGACAAAAGTATAAAGATCAGAAAAAAGTCATTTATTTTAACCTTTTTTTTTCAATATAAAGAACATTTGATGCACAGTGTAATTGAATTCAGGATTATGATTTTGGCTTTTGTCAGTGTACAAGAAAAAAGACTAAGTGTTTGACATACATGGCACCTGCATTGAAATACATATGAACTGCCAGAATGTGATGGCATGTCAGATTATCAGAGTATGTATGAAATCATGAAAGCATCGTAAACATGTGATATGAAGATGGCCTTGCTGTCTAGTGATAGTATAAGAAATGGCTATAAATTCTCTGTTAGTTATAAACTGTCAGATATATCTTCAGATATGGGTGCAGTTAAGTTTCTTTGCCATGGATTGTCTCCCCTTGGGTGGTCCGAGAGCAAAACAGTTTTTGTGTTTGGTTGCCAGTTGACATCCATTTGGTGGAATGGATGTATCTACTGTACTCAAGACATTAATATTGTCCCGTAATTAGTAGAGAGGAAGTATTAGTTAGATAATTCCTTCAGCAATTTGGTTGTTTTACTAATGAAAGTTCTCTGGGACTTTATGCACTTCTGTTCTGAAGGTTTGGTCACAGCTTAATAAATGAACATTGTTTTCTGGCTGTTGTTATATAGAAAAGTTGTGTACAGAAACAGTAGGAACATTCCAGTAAAAACTGTATTGAATTGGTATTCTATACACACAGTATGACTTCCATGTATACACAGTATGTTGTGAGAAATTTAGTTTGCACAAAAATGAATATCTTCATACTGTCTCAACTTTAAGCCTGATCAGGCAGAAAGGTGCAAGTGTTTAAGTTACATGATGGTATAGACAGCATTTAAGACTAGCAGTGTTAAAGTTAAATGTTAACAAGTTTTTCTGGGGTTGTGGTATTTATATGTAAATGCTTGAATATCCTATATACTGGTATGTAGATTCAGCTATGGGAAGCTATCAGTCAGTTGTAGCACCTTAACACCGAAAATGTAAGATGTCCCGACACTGCCCTCATTGGTAAAATGTACCCAGTGCTTGTAATGTATAGAAGAGATAGGAATTGGATAAGTTTTCAGGGTGGGTAGTGATGCATTTTGAATTTTTCAAACCTTGAGTGAGGGAGCTTCATACTATTGTTACAAATATGGTGGTCTGAAGTTGTTACTTGGCAAATGTACATGATTTTATTTCAGAAAACAGAGGTTACAAATAGCAGCTGTGTTTTTGGTTAATATTTCCTGGTGTATCCTTCCTGTCTGACCAAAGAAGGAAAACACTTGTATGCAAGACTCCAGGCCATCTGAAACACCCAAGTTCTCCACATCTCACAGTAGGGGTCAGATTTGCCTTGGACTGCTACTGCATTACTTGTCACATTTTGTATTTACCATTTGTTTGTTGCTGTGTATAGTTGTTGTTTATTTATTTATTTATTTTTTGCCCCAGTTAATTGTTGCCTTGTTAAATTTACCGGGGATATCACCCTGGGAGTGTTTAATTCATGTACTTTATTTATTGTGTGGACAAATTTTGTTCAGTAAAATCAAAGTCAATATTTAAGCGTTAAATCTTAATTTGAATGTCATGACGTAATTTTTATGTTTGATGTATTGAACACCTTTCATGTGACTCCTGGGTTTAGATGGATGTTTTAGGGTTGTAGGTTACAATATCTAAAACAACGAATTTGATATGAAGTAGATAGTAGTTCTTATCTTCCTTCCAGGGAGCATTTGTAAATTGTAAAATGAAAAGTAATATACAAAATAACTTTTTGTTATATCACATATCAAATATAATGATATATGTCAGTTTAATCTCTCTTAAGGAAACTACAGTTATCTAGTAATTTATTGACACAAATATTTATTAATGCAATATTGTCTATGAAAGTAATGAACTTCTCTTCTGGTTCGTTATAACCTGCACCGGTTCCCTATGCCTGCTCAAGGTCGTAGTTCTGATGTAACGTGGGATTGATTTTTGTGGTGTGAGACTACTTCTGTGTTGCCCATGCAGTATACAAGCCTAGGTTGTATTATGACAGTGACATCTATTTTTCTAGGCAACAGAATGTGCCCCAAAAAATTACATCTGTCATTGAGAGTCCTAGAAATGTCTAGACATTTTCATTAAGTCAATGCTTTTCAGCTTGAACAGACTATACATCACTGACGGGGTCCACGGAAGCTGTCTGTAATGAATTTTAAAATTTGCTCTGAATCACATAAAGAACTGTATAACGTCACCTAGGTTTTCCAAATCACTTAACTGAATTTAGTTTTGAAGGTAGGCTTTTAACTAGCTTATGCTGCCTTAACTTCCAAACTTGCCACCTAACCACGCCACACTCCTAAAGACACACCATTTAGATGGGACAGTGACCTGTAGGGCAGTAATTCGGTGCCACCCTATTGTAACCTCAGAGTTGTCCATTTTGCCTGTATGACAACACCGAAGGCAAACTGGCCAAGAAAAAACAGTCGTGCAGTGCCAAAACTTAGTTATAAGAGTATTTGTTATTATCATCTATGATGTAACACGATCTGTGTAAGACACCTGTGAGCTCATGAACAAAATAACACATAAAAAGAATAAGGGAGTTTGCAGGTTCAGAAGAAATGTCTTGAATAGGCTAGGTTCATATGACCTGTAGTAGTATAGCAGTATATCCCAGCTTAACATGGGACTTGGCATTAAGAGAGAAGGTAAACTTAACCTACCTACACTGCTGGTTGGCGATGGAAGAAGGCATTGTGCACTGATACCATATGTCATGTTGATGTTTGGTTTATTACTAGGACGAAACAGGAGATTTTCTCTTTGCAATGCAATGCAGCACTATATCCCTCAAACTCAACCATTCTGTTACATGTATTTGTTTGTGTCGCGCAAAACTTCAATGAAAATTGAGATATTTATGGAGTGTTTGTTTTAAGTGTGTTAAAGATTATAAAAGAAGGAAAAGGATGTTTATTTATTGCAAATATTTAAATGACAATATTTTAATGGATCACAGCTACTTGCGAAACGTTTTAACTTGACAACATATTTATTTTTATATAATAACATCTGTCTAAAATCCAGATTTTGAATAAATGTAGGGCACTTGTGCTCAATGTCTATATTTTTGCTGTCTAATATGGATATTTATGGTAGCTCATTGGCACAGATAACTAACCTCGCTTGTTACACCCAATGTTGATTGTCTCCCCTCGTTCAAGACACATTTTGGCTCAGTGAGTTGTCGCATTGAGATTGAATTCCTGGCATACCGCAAAAACTTTACTAATTCCAGACAATCTTAAGGCACATAAATTGTGATATCAGAAAAGCATAGGTTGGAAATTAAATTACTGTCAGCCCTTGAATTAGTTATTTTCCCTGACTACATTGACGGATTGTCTCTCCCTCGATTCAGGTGTTAGTCGTTGTTTTTAGCTCATACGTGCACGATAGCCAGTGTGTTGATATTGTGCGGGAATAAATTCTTACGACATCGTTTATCTTTATTCTTTGTTATTTAAACCTTTATAGGCGGATACATAGACACAAAGCTGGATCTAGACCGCCTCGGTGCATGACTAGGTGGTAAGATCGTCCGCTTTGGGGTCGGGAAATTCGGGATGAAGCCCACGCCGGGCCATACCAAAAACTTTAAAAATGGTGCTTGTTGCTGCCTCGCTTGGTGTTCAGTACTGAGAGGTTAAAGTAAAGAAACACTACTGACTAATCCAGTGTAAGTGTAATATGACTGGGTGGGATATGCCTGAAAACTTCGGCATAATGCTGCAGTGGCGGCATGGACTCGCCGTGATACAAGAAGACACTTTATATATATTCTAATGACTCCTCGTCGTCATTTGACTGAAAAACTGTTGAGTACGACGGCAAACCCAAGCACACATGCAGATACATAAAACTGGACCAGTTATGCATTCTTCTTATGCAATGTAGCTGATTTAAATGTTTGGGAGAAATTGGGACCGTTTCTCAGCCATGTCGGCCAGGGTACAGTGCACGGTCTTGTCGGACACCAGCCAGCGCATCCTTGCCCTGTTCTGACGTGAAGTGCGTGTAAGGAGAAATCACGCTTTAGGGCGAGATTTACATGCTGTGATGTTTTAAAATGGTCACATATACTCTCGTGCTCACGTGCCGGTCTTATCTCCCTTTTTGAAAAAAGTCCACGTTAAGAATCAGAATTTCGCATTTCAGAAACTAACCCCCGTCCGCTCCTGGTTCTTGTTGGCGCAGATTGTTGTGGCAGCAAACTGGCCCAGTATGCGCTAATGACCGCTGTGTGATTTGTATTTAGTAGGAGGAATATGCAGGTGGGAACTCGTGTAGGCACAGACTGTCTCTTTCTCCAGTCACGGACATAACTGACCGTCCCTGCATATTGGTGTTGTATATTTAGTGACGTGGAATAAGTATAGTAGCGACAGCGAGTCGGGGCATGGATTCGATTCCACGTGGCCCGTTTTAGTTGAAGTAACCAACGATTTTTGGGCTTATATTGCGGAAAATAAAAGTTGTACCGCCTCCTCGATGACAAGTGTTTCAAAGTTTCAATTTCAAGCACCAAAAGTTATGCATTTTGTCGAGCTTTGACGTACTTCAGAAATGGTTTTGTGGAAAAGGTGCGAAACCAGAACAAAATCTATAAGCCTGTTAAATTTTCATTGCGGTTTTACTGTGGCCGATCTATATATAGGGTCACTTTTTTTTATTTCGTGAGATGGAGTTATCAAAAGTTTAGTGGAAAAAGCTACCAGAGCAAAACACAATTATTAAACAAAATACCGTATCCTAATATTTAATCAATGGGAGAACTCGCCTTTCTGTATGTGCTGATACATTCAACTGACGGGCCTCCGAGGCTCAATCGGTTAGCACGCTGGCGCAGCGCAATAACCCAGGAGCCTCCCACCAATGCGGCCGCTGTGAGTTCAAGTCCAGCTCATGCTGGCTTCGTGTCCGGCCGTACGTTGGGACTCCTGCCAGCAACCTGCGGATGGTCGTGGGTTTCCCCCGGACATTAGCCTACAGTGATTTATTTATTTGATTGGTGTTTTACGCCGTACTCAAGAATATTCACTTATACGACGGCGGCCAGCATTATGGTGGGAGGAAACCGGACAGAGCCTAAGGGAAACTCACGACCATCCGCAGCTTGCTGACAGACTTTCCTACGTATGGCCAGAGAGGAAGCCAGCATTAGCCTATAGTGAGTTGCAGGCCGAAACGTACTCATCTCACACGACTGAATTAAATATTGTGAATTTTATTGGACACCTGCTCGACGATGTTCTTCGATTTGGATCGTATGTCTAATGGGTGGTTCAGGTTATTTTATGAGCTAAATGCTGATACAACGGGAAAATTATAATTCCGTTTCCTTTTCCATTCTGTCATCATGCCTGGCATCTGAATGCTACATGGTGCGGGAAGAGACAAATGAAGGCACGGCAAGCAAAGCATTTTGTTAACCCATTGCCCTGGGCTAATTGCACTTACAGAGCGACATACAGTGACCATGTGACACCGTGGATAGATATTTGGGAGAGATTAAAACCAGAGGTTGTAAATGTAATCTTGCTAAGGCCGATATCTAATAGGCTCGATCGTATGATGGGCGTCAGTCTAGCTGAGTACATGAGAAACCGGCTGATATGAGCTTTATATCGAATACAACCCCAGCCCTACAACGCGATCTGGATACGCTATCTGCACGAAGATCTACATTGTTTTATTTCTGTCTTCGACTATTAAATCACACTGCCTGCGTGAACCTAGAGTAATGGAAGCGTTTTATAGGGAAGGGAACTGTTTTATAGACTAGACTATGGACGATTCACCATGTGGGATCACGAAATGCGTTCCACAGTTCGGCGATTTACGACAAATCAAAGGTGGCTTAACAAACAACACTAGGTGCTGAAGGTTTATCGTCGGGTTTAAAATTGTTGGTTGCAATTTAAAATTGTTCCCATCGTGAGAACATGGGTTTCTTTTCACATGGAAACAAAGTTGACCAAGCTTGTTCTCTGTTTGGCGCCCCGAAATATCTATCTCCTGTTTATTTCATTTCCTGCCTTGGTCACCGAGGTGTGTTACATATATAGGTCTATATACTGACAGCCTGCCTTTAATTGGGTTAGTGCCTTTCCCACCAATCCTGTCACCAAACTAAGAGAGGCGCAATGCACACCTGTACTGACATCTGTCTCTCAGATTTGCTTGCGGACCTTTATGCCGGTATTGAGTCAGAGTCAAGACAAGTCTATGGCTGGGTGGAGGAAACCGCTGTGCCTAGAGTGAATCCAATACCAGCACTAAAACATTGGTTAAGATAAGGTTTGGTGTTGAACAGACGTGGGGACTTCTGAACTAGACGGACAGGCAAATCCTCGCCTCTTTCTTTTGAAATTTGTGGACTTACTTATATAAAGATGTACTTAAAAGATCTAAAACTCGACATGGATAGATATATACGTTACAAACATGTTGATTAGAAAGCTTTCGATTAATACTGGCCATCACTACTCATTTTGTTCACGTAAACTGCTTTCTCATACATGTAACTACCATTGTCAGAATGTGGTTTACTGATACTAAGAATTGAACATGTAGGTATGATGTTTTTGACCAAATGAAAAAATCAATTCCCCACTCCCCAAAAATTCCTTTCTATATACACCGTTATAAAAGTATCAAAGGTGGTACACGTATTGTTTGTATTAAAATAACACCTAATATATCGGGTATTGATGTTTATTCAAATAAAGACCAGTGTTATTTCAGTACTCTATACACTTGATTTCAAATGTTCATTTGTTTGTTTGAAGAGTCATTAGCATACAATTAATCTGGGATGCAACGACACAGGAAACATCCGTTTTATTTTCATATGTAACAAATATTTGGACGATGGAACAAAAGCAGGGAATTTAACATGATTGTCAGCTTTAACAGTCATGAATTTGATAACTGATGCTGTCTCACCCATGGTTTGCATTTTTTTATGTCTGATAAACTTAGGTGAAAACCATGTACATATTAACCTCTTACGTACAGGAATGTTAGATTCCTTGATGAGCACGTGTCAGGGGACAAAGACCTTATCATCAAGAGTCGGTATGTCGCCCAGTCATGGGAGGGATGGTATTTTGCAACAATAGGATACATTTTGATCTCAATGAGTTTCCAGCACTTGGGGACCAGTGTATGGGGTATGTTGTCTGATTTTACTCCACAACTTTCCACAGGGGATTCCCAGAGGACGCTGCACAATGTGCAATGGCATTTGTTCTTCCCGTTTAGCGCGCTTAACACAAACGGGCCCTCCACGAACGCAGATCTGGGGGGCGGGCGGCTGGGACAGTTCCCGGGGATATTGGGCTGAGGACGAGTGGAACTTGGGACCCATTCCGCAAAAGTACTGCGTTGCTGCGTCCTCGTGGGACGGGATGAAATTATCACGATGAATTATACAGGATGTTCTGTGGCAACTGTCATCGCTGACATTATAAGCGATAGTTGTTAGCTTATCACCAGGGAGGAGGGGAGAATATATACACGTCGTCAGTGTACTTTAGTGGAATACACTGGAGTCACTTGTTACCCGTTGCCTGGTATAATTTTGGCCCATTACCAGATTACTGCTTTGTCATCACCTGAAATGATTAATTTTGAAATTCACACTGCATCGGGCAGCAACAGTAGAGAAAAAAGCCATGGTGGTTGATATCGTCCATTTTTGACCGCGCCTTCCCCGACCCCACCAAGATCGCGGATCTAAAAAAACGCTACCTTCGCGACCCGCGCTCTCCGCGCCTTTGGTGCCTTCCGCGGGATCTATAAGGTCGCGAAGGGCACGGTTTTATTTAAATCGGGCGCGGATCAGTGCCCACCGCGCCTTCCAGGCATTCCGCGGGGTCGCGGAAGGAGCGACCAAAAATGGAAGCTATCAGTCACCATAAAAAAACCCTGATTTGGATCAAAGATTAATTCCAGTATATCAACGTTTCCATTATATATAAATTTGCGTTCAGGTCAAACATAAGGCTTATGACGAGCCGTACAAACACATCATAAAATATACTTGAAAGCTTTATATTTTAGGGCATCTCTCTCTGCAGATTTCTCAGTACCTCTCCTCAGCCCACTTACTCACTTAAAGACACACAGTTCAGCTCACCTGTTAGTGTTTGTCACCGATTTGAGCTTTTGCTCAGCGGTTCGGGTTAGCTCTTCTTTTTATTAGAATGTATCCAGCATAATTTAGGCAAGATTATGAAAATATTGAAAGTTATGTCAACGTAATACCCAGTCAGTGTGTACCTACTTAGTCAGATGTTAACAGATTTAATTCATATTTGATCGACATATGATGGAGAACTGGTGCGAGATAAGAGATTCCAAGGCGCACGAGATTTGACCAACAACTGCACGGAATTATCAAATAATGAAATCAATTCGGAATCTTGTTGTGATCTCATTGGCATCATTCATTTTGGTTGAATTTTGACGAAACATCGTGATGTCATCCAAACCGATCTCAATGTTTCTCCAGTTAAGTCAAGGGCAAAGAGCATGTGGTCACATCCATCTTTAGCACACTTCTTGGGCCCAGTACTTTAAATCATAGGGTACGATATTTGATCCTACAATTGTGTTAATCCGGCTTCCGACTGTTACCGGAAACTTGGACGAAGATGTCCTCGGAATCCATGTTTCTGACACTCTCCGCACTGTTGACCTACAACTGTCGAATGACCTCTCGAAAAGGATCAAAGCATATATATAGCAACTAACAGCCCTCAACGTTAATCATTGTGTTCGTCTTAGTACTTTAAAATAATTCATTATCAAAACTAGATTACCTTAATTACAGTAGATAAAGGTTTTTTTTACCTTAGTTATTTATTTCCAATCTGGGTCACGAGTGGCACCTGGCTATGGTTAGCGGATAATTAGTTTTATACGTCAGAACTATGCTATCACAAGCTAAAGGCGATGGGTATATTTGACACATTAGAATGGTCAGGAACGTTTTATTTATCTGGCTGACGAGGAGTTAGTTATATGGCCACAGGAACCTAGGTTTTATGGTAAGCGCTAAAAAAGAATGAGTATAGCGCCATCTGTCTTGGTGTCATCGAGCCCCGCCGTGGTGACGTCGATTTGCTGGCTGGGTACCACCGTCGACGTGCACGGACTAATTGCTCATATGAATGTATAATCCTACGCGCGTCTCCTTTTAAACTGCGATCACATACTAAAAAAAAAAAGAAATCTGTTCACTGTTGCAGACAGAACCAAGCCCAGGAGAGATTTAAGTAGCGCAGGTGTCGCGCTGGTCAAGGATGCAGTTTGGAGGTAAATTTATAACTCGGTGATTTGGGGCTGGGACGCTCTCCCGCCTTCCTGTGTTAAGTGTTTGTGTTCCATTGAGGATGTCAAGGACCTGTGATTTAAACAGGAGAAATTTAGAAAATGGGGAAAGGATGGGCATATCACGCTAGGCCTTTACATCGCGGAGGTTTATGTATACCTACACTGACTCATAGAGCTGAAAGTCCAGTCCCAATTAATGGCATCGATGGCATCAAATTTGTTGACTAGACAAATAAACGTGGTCCTCACTTGAGATTTCGCGCCACAGTGGGGTGAGTTGCAAGGGAACCTTCGTTACATGTGCAATAAATTCTGTGCTCCATGTAACAACACTGCAGGGTAATCAAAACGGCAAGGGATTGTGACGGTAAAACACATGAATATTGCCTCAGGTGAACTATTGCATTAATTCGAGCTGCAAAGCGTTCCGGCATACATACATTCAAATATACAACCAATGCTGCAAGCAGGATGTGTGGTTTCTATGCAAGGCTTTTGTCTCTAATGTAAAAGCTCACACTATGCTTCTTCTCTGGATGTTTGTAAGCCGGAATCTCGACTCTACAGCCTGGCTCATTTACTTCTAATACTGTTTGACTACTGCAAGTTCAATTTCAACATCAGCCCACTCAGCGGAGTTTCCTACCGTATTTCATTGCGCGGTATTGTTCCTGTCCGGGGAAGTTACAGACATGCTTTCTCCCGTCATACACATATCGGTTAATTCACATTCGTTCCCGGGCTGTAAAATTGACGAACTCCTTTTTCATCAAGTTTTTCATCTACATGTACTCGGAGATCTGGCACACACAGAAAAATACTCCCCCCCCACCAAAATAAAAAATATAAAAACAAAAAAAAAACAAACAAAAAGAAAAAGTCGCAAATTTTCAATAACTGCGAGATCCCTCGAATATTCGCTGTTGAATTTGACTCCACAACCCCCTCAGGTGAATGACACATGTTGAAAGATAGCATATCAAAAACAGAACAGATCGATCGACCAATCCATCGACAGACCGACCGATGGACAGCCAAACTGGCTGACAGACAATCATCAAAACAACTTACAGGCAACCAGTCAGAGCAACTTACAGATATACACACAGATACAGAGACACAGATACAGCGAGATGGACGGTCAGACAGGCACAGACAGACAAGCAACCAGACAGAGTGATTTATACAGACAGACAGGCAATCATAGAGACCGGTTACAAAGCTGTTGTCACGACTGAAGTTATACGTACATTACAAGGTGAGATAAACCTTTATTTAAGCAGCGGTGATGATGGAATTAGCCTTTGAATAAACAGTCAAAACTGCTCAGCATTTATAACTTAGTAATGGACAACTGAGCACACAAGAACCGAGAAAACCTGAGACTAACTGACGCCGGGGTTTTAGCCTGACAGTCCCGCGGAAGTTAACGGAAAGTGGAAACAGGCGCATGTTCCACAGACGAGGCATCCGGGGGCATGGAATACAGTCTGGTGTCTCGTGTCTCCAAGGAGACGGTTACCCCGCAAGATGACGCGATTGTCAGCAAAGATCTAAAGAGAACCCTACTGAGATCACGTGTGTAGAATCAGATGTCGTCTGCCTGGAGAGGTAACAAACTGGTCGGGTATGGAGAGTTTGTTACAAGCGAGTGTTAATGATCGTGACGATCAGTGAGTCCGTCTAGAAGAGTTCCCAGTAAGTCGCCAGCATGTTCTAACGATCCCCCAAGAGGAAGATTTAAGGAGACATCACTGCAGACATACATTGTCAAAACGTTTGCCGAAGCGTTTCCAATTGTCTCGTTTATTATCGTACACAAGTGTGCAGTTGACAGATTCCTTTGTTAATCCACGGCCCAAGTGCTAGGCCTCACATCGCTGTATGTTTTATTTCACAGTTGGGAGAATATTTTATTGGAAATATAATATGCTCTGGGTAAATTATGAACACACTTTTTACGGCGAATAAACTGTTTTCAGGGTATACAATTCCATGCAGGAGGGAATGGTAGAATTATTTGCATTATTTGTGTACCGTCATCATCCTCAGTAATCCCCACGTTAAATTTAAATATATATTTTGCTGAACAGTTGTAATCCTATATGCAGGTGTTGCCCCCCCCCCCCCCCGGGAACTGGGAGCTAATTTCACATCCGAATATCGAACCGGGAATCGGGAACTGGGTGCTAACTTCACTGACACAAAATTAGCTTTATATATACACTTTCCCCAGGAAACGCAGGATTAAAACATGTGCCCAGGTGTCATGGCTGAATGTCATTCCTCTGCTTATTTCTTGATCACTGACAGTCTGACTCTCTCATTGCGTCAGTTGGCTGAAAAATGACAGCGTATTGAATTAATTATCTGTCTTAAACACAGTAGAAGAAGGAAATTCAGTCTATGCGTTCCTTTTTGGTACCCTGTACACTGTAAACTGACCAACGCCCAACGCGTTTAATGGATGATTAAACTTCAAACAAACGTGTTTAATAAATATACACATATATTTAAGTATTAAACATGTGTCTAAGACATGTAATATATAGGCCTATACTATAATGCTATCAACTCCAAGTGTTTAATATCTTATACATAGAAGATGTTTATAAGTCAAACATCAAAGTTTACAGTGTACCTGTAACGACCAGAGTGTTCAAGAGGTTATAATTTTGATATAAACCAACAGGGAATAACTCCGAGAATAGAATTAGTGATTGATATATACTCGGCCACTGCATATTTCGGCATCTGTTAAGCTATCCACAGGAAACATTTATCACATAAAATTTGCCACTAAAATTATATGTGTATATAGATATAAAGATATATATGAACACACATACAACGTACAGACAGCCCATGAAATATGTTCACAGTGTAGCTGTGTTCTTATTTTAAAAAAAAAGCTGTTCAATAACTATGGTTTTGTGAATGGTAATAGTTTATTTATTTTATTTGATTGGTGTTTTACGCCGTATACAAGAATATTTCACTTAAACGACGGCGGCCAGCATTATGGAGGGAGGAAACCAGGGAGAGCCCGGGGAAACCCACGACCATCCGCAGGTGGCTGGCGGACTCTGAGAATGGTAATGAACTCCATTGCTACATACATTATTGTGCGATTGATATTGCAATAGCGGGTACTGTAAGAACCGATCTGAAGATGAAACGGTTGAACGCCCTGATATACACGCCCTTATATGCATGGTATGTTAGTGAACTAAGTCATGGTGTGAATTAAATAGCAGTAGTTAAATATGTGGGACTTCATATCGCAGCTGCCTTTTCCGTGTTCTTCAAATCGATTAAATGAACATGTTTTTGTTTCACCAATACTTAGATTTATACAACCCGGTCATTAAATTTCTAAATTTTAAGGGGATACCACTGCCCCACAAATAACATGTTCCATTAAAATTTCTTCTTCCCTCAGTTAAAATCTAAGGGTTTCGACGTTTAGGAATTCCAGTCCCCGGGTTGTAAATCCAAGAATAAAGTCAGAGTGATGGTAAAATCAGTAAAATTGAGGTCACGTCGGGCGGCGCACATCAGCTTCCTCCACCGCCGTGATGTGAAATATTTTTGAATATACGGTGCTTCGACACAGCAATAATTCCTTTATTCATTTATTTATTTCCGTATGAACTCGAGAATCCTTTTTTATTTGCACGACGATGGCCACTTTTAAAATCATCAAATAAATAATATATAAATATTTATTTGACCATATATGCGACATACACTTTCTCTGCATTTACTGCTTCCAGACACATCCCGTTGGTGATGCGAGTGTACCCTGGACGTGTCACATGTAGGCATGTGTGTAAAGTGTATGTGTGTCTCTCGGAATTTCACGCAAGGCTGACCTATTGCATGTACCATTCATTCCATCGGTAGTTTACGTCATCGCCATGAATATATTACCTACACGACCGCGTTAGGTTTGCTTTAGCTCTAAGACATTGGGTTCAGATGATCCGGTTTCCACTATAGTGAGGCCTACAATGCTTTCCTCACAGTGTAGAGTAAAGACCCAGCTCAATGACCCGGGATTCCCAGGTGTTTGTCTAACGTATTTTAACTCCCTATATCATTTAACGCTTGTTGTTTAGCCTGTCCATGTGAGTCTCGCTAATATCGGGACACCTCATCAGAATTCTATATGCGTCAGACCATCCATACAAATAAAAAAAGTTGTGTGGTATCTTATTCACTAATATCGTACCGATGGTTTCGGTATGGATATTTTTTGTGAGGGTTTATATGACTCAATCGCGTGGAAAATCTTTCAATGCAGCCTGTAGGGACGCAGTGCAGTGAGGTGTGCTCTCATAAAGCAAACTGATGTTAAACACGTCCAAACTCTTACTATGGCTTTTAATCGGTTAATTACTTAATGCGTTTTAACATGCATATATAGGTCGGTGAATATGTTCCTGTTGACCCAGCGCCTATCTGATACTTAGTCCATCCATTCAAATTTATCAATAGCCGATAACTGCCCTAAAAATTACACCGGTTCCGACGCCCGGGATCCATTTGGTATTTGTATAACAGTAAATAACGCAGGATGCCCTTTATACACGCGGTTAAGTAACATATACGGACAATACCGGTACGTGTTCCCATAAACGTGATCAAATAAACACCCCAACAATATATACTTTACCATCCCCTGATCAAATACAATCGTGCATGGTGGATGAAACTTGAGATTTGTTTGTTTAATGGAGATTAAACGCCGCTTTCAAACTTATTCAGCCCATGTTACGACTTTTATATCGCCTAGAAGCAGGCAGGGCCCAAAGCTCACATACAGGCCCCATGCCTGACATGACACCCTATCCAGTCACATTTTACTGACACCGAGCAAACCGGAACTTGGCCTATTTTTTGTATGTTGAAGGCCAATGGTAATTAGGATGGCAAAATTACTGATTTTAAGTTTAAAGGATTCGATTCGGGATTGAACTCCAGGTCTACCGTCGCTCTGTCTACTACGCCACCGCAGCAGGTCCAATAACACAGAAGAGACAGCGTTAGTGAAAGCGTGTGCACTAATGTATTTAGCATGTGCACAAATGTATTTAGCATGTGCACAAATTTATTTAGCATGTGCACAAATGTATTTAAGGATAAACTGGCTCCCCATCAACCATTGGTGGCTTACATGAATCTCGGAGTCTGTAAAAAGGCTTCCGTTAAGTCCGTTTTGACGACGGAAAGATTCCTTTCCGTTGATTTAACGTTCCTGGTGAGGAATTAATCATTTCCTGATAATGTAATGGGAACAGATTAATCCGTTAAATCAGCTGAGAGACAATCTGTCATCCTTCAGATAACGGATTTCACGGAAGATTTTTTTCAGGGAAGGTGTTCGAACGTCCGAATCAGTGATCTTAAATCTTAAGAACTTTCGTCGTTTAGCGATAAACTCACGGACAAAATGTGCTTGTAGCCCCCAACTCAGTGATGATGTAGTCTGTCTGTTCAGAATTTGTTAATTATGACTCACAAGCGAGAAAGTCCACGCAACACAAGTTCTAGCAGCACGATTTTAACAGTTCACATATTTGTCGACATTTTCATAAATGCGCTGGTATTTATGAATGAGCAAAATGGTGATGAGAACGGACTTTAAAAAGTCTCTTAGTTCTGTGTGACAGTTGGCAAAGTTTGAAATCGGAAAATTAAGCCACGTAGAGATGCGATAGTAGTCACGTGACAGGCCGGACGCTGCGTGACTTGTAGGGTTTGTCGCGGTAATGGAGGCTGCAGACAGGTACACGAGCGGCTACGTGCCTCGGAAATCACGGCCTCCATTACACGCATAGTCCGTGTTGACCGTATTGATCGCCTGTCCACTCCAACTCGTCAGAATATCGCATAAGGGCGGTAGTCTGCATCCCAAATCTCGGCGGCCCGAGCCTGTCGTGTTTATATAATGATACGGGTGAAAGTTAATACATGTATCGCGTTGTTCTGGGAGGGACTAGCCGGGGTGCGCCCAGCTCATGTTGACACATTGGCCAAGCCAGATTACTTATACTAGCCGACCATCTGTCAATGTACCCATACAGCCATGCAACCCACATGTAAGTCTGCAGCAAGCTGGATACTTTCGATATTTAATATGCCAGGATCAATTTGTATTGGTGTATGCTATCTGAAATCTGGCGGATAGATCTCTGACCATGTGCAGTTAGCATCGGTAACAAGCCTTCCTCGAGATATTTCCCCCACTTTCGCGCTATAAAACTGGTCAGATCTAGGCGTCGATACAAATATCTGTGCACCAGTCGTCATTTATAATGGACATTCCAAGTCAACAATCGCAACAACCAATTTTCGGAACAACCATCAACACAAATGATTAAAGTACTAAGAAAGTATACAAGTAAAAAATTAGGACGGGTAGATTGCAAGAGAAGCAGTCAACAGTTTTCAGTGACTAAGGAATGTTCCAGGCGAATGTCCAAATCGCGTGGTAATGTATACCATGTATGCTACTTCATACGTTCTCATGAATAAACTGTGCATCTCACTATCTCACTGATAGCAACTGTTCATATATCCAGTATGGCGATGACATTATACATGATGAGCGTACGGTCCCTAGTCCCAGGTGAGACATTCCAGGCATTTTCGACAATTCGTCCATATGTACATATAAAAGATCTGTACCTGTGTAGGAAAAAAAAAAAGAAAAAAAAAAGCAAGAAGAAAAAAAAAAAAGCAAGAAGAAACTCTTCGTCATAATTCCGTGTAGACCTATTTCCGCTTAGCCCGGGTGTCACACAGAGTCGCGTCACTGCGGACCACAAGGCCCTGACCAGTAGTTCTCGGGTTCAAAACCACTTCCCGCTTGCTTGCACAGGAGGGTTCTCAAGTGTCTAGAGAGGCAAAGTTGACCCAGCATTTATACAGGGATGCCTTTGCCAGGTTTCCAAATAATCAAGCCTGTCAGCGGATTTGTAAGTTAGACAAGCATGATGCACGCAGGATCACTTCCTGTCACGTTGCATCGTCTGTCCCGTAATATCTTCTAAATCTTCTTAACACTGGA
The DNA here is from genome assembly GCA_016165875.1 of Acanthopleura granulata. NCBI lineage: Eukaryota > Metazoa > Mollusca > Polyplacophora > Chitonida > Chitonidae > Acanthopleura > Acanthopleura granulata. The sequence goes on along the minus strand of JABBOT010000005.1, from coordinate 7,092,827 downwards.
CATATAGTCATTGACAATTACTTATTTTTCTATTTGATAAAAATATTAAAAATACATATTTAAAATAAATACGGAGCGAAAAGCGAAAAATTCATTTCCGTACACCTTGCCTGCAAAAACTATGGTAATGACGGGGATTGCTTTAAAAAATACTCTGAAGAAGATGATGTATAGAAGCCTTGTGATGCGTACTATGATCTCTCATATAGTTAAGGATGATACCCAGACCATTACATTGTTGCCGAATGAATGAATGAATGATTGTGGTTTGACGCTACTTCGGCAGTATTGTAGCCCTATTGAGGCGAAAATATGTTTAAATCTGGAGACAGTAGGTGGTTTTCTTGTCATTGAAGACAAGTTTGATCTTAAGACTGGCTTAAGTGAAGGAGATAATGAGTGTTGCAGACCAGATTGTGAGAGTAGAAACCAGATTGTGGGTGCAGGTAACAAGACAGTGGGTGCTGTCAACCAGACTGTGAGTGCAGGTAGTGGTTGCGGCAAACCAAATAGTGAGTGCACATAACCAGATAGTGGGTGCGGCAAACCAAAATGAGTGCAACAAACCATATTGTAAGTGCAGCAAACCAGACTGTGAGAACGGCAAGCCAGATTCGGAGTGTAGGAAAACCAGATTGAGTACAACAAACCAGATTGCGAATGCAGTTATCCAGATTAAGCGTGTGTTTACCTCAAACAGGATTGTGAGTAGAATACACCAGACAAACCAGACTGTCAGTGAATTCAATCAGATTCGCCTTGCACTCAACAAGATTGTAAGTGCAGAGGGCCCCAATCGGTGACTGTAATCGGTTGATCAATTCCAGGGCTATATTCCAGGGCTATCAGGTCGTTAAAGATAACCTTGGGAAAATAGGAGTGGGATTATGTGTCGTTGATCTACGGCACCATAACGGCAAAGTAAAACTGGAAACCAGATTGAATGCAACAAACCAGATTAGGAGGCAAATGTCACCGTTCAGTCCTAGAAGAAACTCACCGATATGTTTCACTTCATCTTCATCCTGCTGTGACTGCCAGAAACACAAAAAATAAAGGAACAAAGAGGAAAACAGAGTTATAAAAAATATGACAATAAAAACTCAAGAAACAGCAAAATCGCTTCTTGCCTATATCTCAGGTCTTGTTGAAATGATGAACGTTCAGAAATATGGCTACAGTCGGTTGGATTCGAGTGAAGCAATAACAGCCAACCCATCAAAACAGACACCCACTTTACAAATGCATGGGCGATATGTAATTATTCTTCAATGTCTTTATTTATTTTTACAGCCTTTTAAGATTACTGCGGGTTTTCACTTCAAAGGACTCTGTGAAATAGAAGTTAGACATTATTGGCCGGCAGGTGGAAGTTCTACAGGATATGGAGGTAACGTTTGGCACTGAAGCCACTGATGTATTGGTCACGGGCCCAAAACTGAGTTATGCCATAATCACAACCTTCCCCTGTCCCCTCGCTACAACACGTAACATAACACACTTTGTACATAGGTGTTCACTAGAGCCTCTTCACTGAACGCCATAATTCACCAGTGATAAGTCCTGTCTTTAAATAGTAAATGGAAGCCAACGCGGTCACGGGCATAGAGTATTGGAACAGGAGTTCGGAAGTGACTAAAGTGGCCGTGTTCCAGGATCGCATTGCCTCTGCTTTGACCACGACCACAGCGGAGCATCTTTGTCAGAGTCAGGTTAAACAGGGTGCCAGTTAGGAGATAATAAAAGTTGGAACAACCAAAGCAAGCTCAGAACCAAGAAATGCATCTAACCGTGATAGGTTATACATTTGTCACAGAGAGAAGTCTCGAGGTAGACGAGAGAGAATTTACGCGAGTACCGGAGAGTATTGTAGACAGATGTACTAATGGGTGATTACTGACGATTATATGTGTGTGTGTGTGGATTTGCGTGCGACTTATATTCATCGCAACATAAAACTGAAAGCCTTTAACCATTAATCAGTAGCTGATGGCACTTAACGGTAAATGATCACAAATGTACAGCCATAAATCTTGCTTGGAATTTTCTCTGTCTACCAGAGTTCCTGGTTCGACTGAATTAAATATGCTTCATGTTTGTAATCAGCATTAAGTAGGCTAAAAGTAAAGCAGCGTTATCGGTTTGGAGCCCTAATTCTCCAACTCTTCGACCAGAGTCGACAGTGACTTACAGACACTTTGACATATATAGGACTACTCCAAACTAATGTATGGTCAGGGAGACATCAAATATTTGGCAGCATTTAATCTGGCAAAGGAATAATAATAAATATAATAAAAGAAGTGTTAAAAGAAGAAAATAAAGGTAGTTATAGTTTTAGTTGTTACACCGATGACAGGTTAGCCGTATTTTACTTAAATACTTTTCTTTTTTAAAGAATGGTCGAGTATTTATTGAAATGCATAAATTACGCTCGCATCTTAATACAGACCTTGTAGTTGAAAAAGGACAAATTGTTAGCAAAACAAACAACATTGTGAGTCAGGCAAACCAGAATGCGTTTGCATCAAACCAAATTGTGTATGCAGCAAAGCAGATTGTGTGTAGGTCAAACCAGGTCGTGAGTGCAGTTATCCAGATTTTTGATTCAGCAAACCAGATTGTGAGTGCAGCAAACCAGATTATAGCTGCATTTAACCAGATTATGAATGGAACAAACTATATTCTGGGCTCAGCAAAACAGGCGGTACTTGTAGGAATCCAGATTGTGAGTGCAGTAAACCAGATTGTGAGTGCAGTAAACCAGAGAAACCACACTGTGAGTGCAGCATATTCGGTTATGGGTACAGCAAACCAGAGTGTAAGTGCAGTAATCCAGCCAACCAGGTTATGAGTACAGCATACCAGATTCTGAGTGCATCAAAGCAGTTTGTCAGTACATGCAAATAGATTATCCGTACAGCAAACCAGACGGCCAGCGCAGAGAATTCCAATCGCTGACCGTAGTTGGTTGATGAAGTTCAGGGCAGTCGCGTTGTTAAGCACGGCCTTGGAAAAACAGAAACTGGATTATGTGTCGTCATTCTACGGCAACTTAGCGGCAAAGTAAAAATGGAAACAAGTTTCCATATTTAATTAATATGCAATACGGTTTCAAACGTAGGGCCTTCAATGCAGCAACGCAATATCTTCAGTTGTGTTATTATTGGTAACTAAGCCTTGGATGTAGCGCTTTGTCCATTACGCGGGTCGGAGAGTGGGCAATAAATTGTCCCGGGACTCAATTTTAGGGTGATATACGCATCCGGATAACCCGGCGTCAGTATTGCTAACATCCCATTTACAACATAAATTTCATTAAACAAACCGATCCCTGTGATAGCCGTTGTATGGTGATATCCAGGGTGTCTCCGGGTTAACCTTGTCTGAACCCATGTCCGTGTTTGGACATACTGGACAGCACGATCTAGTCTCAGCGCAAACCTCAACTCTGTTCACTCGGCCTCATCTCCTTTCCTGGTTTCCACCACGAGAGACAGTAGACGGCGGTACTTACGGTAAATACGATAATAAACTTAAAAAAAAAACAGCAACATCGTTTCTTGTTTATATCTCAGGTCTTCTTGAAATGATGAACGTTCAGCAGTATGGCTACCGTCAGTCCGATTCGAGTGAAGCAATAACAGCCAATCCATCAAAACAGACGTCCACTTTACAAATGCATGGGCGATATGTAATTATACTTCAATGTCTTTATTTATTTTTATAGCCTAAGATTACTGCGGGTTTTCACTTCAAAGGACTCTGTGAGATAGAAGTTAGACATTATTGGCCGGCAGGTGGAAGTTCTACAGGATATGGAGGCATGTTTGGCACTGAAGCCATTGATGTATGGGCCACTGGCCCAGATCTGTGTGACGCCATAATCACAACCTTCTCCCATCCATCCGCTACAACACGTAACATAACACACTTTGTACACAGGTCCTCACTAGAGTCTCTTCACTGGAGGCAATCACTCACCAATGACAGGCTCTGTCTTTAAACAGTAAATGGAAGCCAACGCGGTCACGGGCATAGAGTATTGGAACAGGAGTTAGTTCGGTGTGAAGATCAGACCGGAAGTGACTAAAGTAACCGTGTTCCAGGATCGCATTGCCTCTGCTTTGACCACGACCACAGCGGAGCATCTTTGTCAGAGTCAGGTTAAACAGGGTGCCAGTTAGGAGATAATAAAAGTTGGAACAACCAAAGAAAGCTCAGAACCAAGAAATGCATCTAACCGTGATAGGTTATACATTTGTCACAGAGAGAAGTCTCGCGGTAGACGAGAGAGAATTAGGTTACTGCTCTCAATCCGCGGATTCGCTTCGGCTCTCAGATCCGACGCCTAAAGACCGAAATTTTTTCATCTATTCTACCGCTGAGAAAACCAATCTTGTTTTGTTTATTTATTTATTTATCGAGTTAAGTATATTCTTACTTACACGAGGGTTTCCAGCATTATGGTAGGAGAAAAACCGACAGTGCACGGTCGAAGACCATTAGATCGCAGACCTTCGCACGTATGACTGGAGAAGGAGCCGACATGAGTTGTGTTTGAACTCACAGCGGCCGCATGGGTATGGGGCGCCTATATGAGCAATTGTGTTGCGCTAGCGCAATAACCACTTCGGTCACGGAGAACCCCAAAGATTAGTTATAATTCATCTAGAAACGTACACTGACGGTGCTATTTTCTGAGCAAAAATCTAGTCGCTTAGAATAAAGTTGATCGCACTCAAAGTTTATACCATACGACAAGCGAGTACGTCGTATATATATTGAACCCATGCATGAGGCTATTGCCATTTAAGATGGGATGTTGTACTGCCCTCAAATTCAAAGTTATTTCTTTAGCTATAAGGGCGGCCCGAGAGGAGACAATGTCCGTCCTGTCTGGATAGAGGTTCATACATGGTCGCACATGGTACCTTATTAACTGTATATTCCCGTAAAAGTTCACTAGTTCTCAGCCAGATACAGACATTATCAGCTCAAAATTCGAAACTCCTTCATCAGTAAGTGAAAGAGAGATAATCTGCACCGATCAATCTACAAATATACCTTGTTCCAGTGGGGCGATATACATAACCAAACACGTATACGTAATATCCAGTTCCCCCCCCCCCCCAAATATTCTTTTTCTCCTTCTTTCTGTAGAACGACAGTTTGGATCTGACATGTGAACCAGATTCGGTACCTGTGCCTGATATGTTGCTTCTCGGCTGTTATATGTCAAACCCTCCTAAGGCTACAGATCCCAACTTCTTCCACACATGCAATGTTTGGTCCCAGTCCAGGCTTTGTAGTGTTTAAACCGAACATTCGAAGAAACACAGTGTTTTAACGCTGATGAATGGATAAACAATTTAGCAGTTCGAACAAGAACTATACCAACAAAACATACAATAGAGGTGCGTTAACTTCACCAGGAGGAAATGTAATTAGGAGAGTTATGCGGACATGGTCAGTGAGCGTGGTCAGGTAAATAGTATTAAGGGTGGCGTGAGGGTGGGGGAGGGGTGTGAGGGTGGGGGAGAGGTGGGGAACATGGTGTAGGGTGGGTGATGTACATATAGGTTGGAAGGAAGGAAGGGCGTCGATTAATGTGTATGCCTGAGAACGTTACAAATGGAGAATGTGCTGATGTTCAGGGTGTCTCCACAATGCGGAGTGTCAATTGCACAACGCCCTCATGAGAGTTCCCAGCGTTATTAAACATGTCAGAGGGGAATGGCCGTAGACAAAGACATGAAACGATTCGAACCTTAGGTAAGAGTTTGACAGGAACTCTGGACCATGTTGTATTTCGTGGGATTGCCAACATAAGGACTCTATTACGGAAATCGAGATGGCCATGTACGACGTAGCGGGTCATTGACGGTGGCCATGCTTGGCTGACCGGTGGTCTGATGGGTAATTAACACTGGGCATGCAGCGGACGTAGCACTGAAAAGACGCCTACATCACCCAAACTAAGGTTATAGGGGCCTTCAAGCTGGAGTCATGATACTTAGAAACCTCCCAAGGTATTCCTGACAAATGGAGCCCAAGGTCACTGTTTATATATATTGGCCCAACCACTTTATGTCTGCAATCTTACTGGGGAACGGACAATCACTAACAAGTAGAAGTCTTTTGTGTCTTGGGCACGGGTTATCCAGTACACAAAATGGTTCCACGGCAGTTCGTGTCTGGTTAGTTTAACCAGTGAGCCCAGTATTACATCTCCTCATATTGAGAAGGAACAAATAATGAATACAGCGGAAAGCTTTTTTGGTAATATTGCAAATTATTTTGTCAACATTGTTGTGATGATTGAGACAGTATGATTAGGGTTAAAATCTAATGTACCATATGGTTACTGTATAGTAACCTGGCATGATCAATCGAGGATCTGTATGTGACTTCCTAGCTTTACAGAGATTCTAATGATGTCCTCGCTGCCTTAACGTGCCTATATGCCATTAAGCGTCTAACTTCGTTAAGTTAATGTCGTGCAGAGGTTGTAAAAGTCTGCCAGTTTATCACCTGGGACTACAAAGATTCAATAGGCTTACATTAGTTTACAAACAAAGCTCCGATTTCTAATCAACAGTGTTTATCTCCTTTAGGTGAACCTACGGGATAAGTCACGTGAAATGAATTCCAGTGAGAGTCTTCATTTTCCCTTTTCCCCTTAAATTTATTTATTTATTTACTCGTTAGTCGTTTAACACTTTACTAAAGAGTTTTCCATATGTACCATTGCGGTCTAATTTTTATGGTTGGTGGACACATGTGTGACATACGACATAATCGTATTCCGCGAACGTCATGCAAGATGACGTGAGAAAGAGCGCTGTCTATCGACTCTTTCCACCTACCCCAAGGAACATTGGAAGCTGAGGGAACTTGAAAAATCACTCTGTGAATGGGACTGAATTCACGACTCGTGCGATCTACCTAATGAAGGGCAATCGTCTTAACCAATCGACCACACCCTCCACCAGTAAGTATTGTTGTCTCTTGTGAATTAATTGCGTATTTACGCTTTCATATTCTAAATAGTGAAAGAATGAATGAATGATTGTGGCTTAGCGCCACGTCGGTAGTATTTCAGCTACATCATGACGAAAATAGTGAAAGAAGATGTTGAATAAAGGCACGATGTCACCAAACTGAGTGATAAAGCTATCGCATTGTGCTTTGTCCTTAAATGATTTATTTATTTATTTATTTATTTGATTGGTGTTTTACGCCATACTCAAGAATATTTCACTTATACGACGGCGGCCAGCATTATGGTGGGAGGAAACCGGGCAGAGCCCCCAGGGGAAACCCACGACCACCCGAAGGTTGCTGACAGACCTTCCCACGTACGACTGGAGAGGAAGCCAGCATGAACTCACAGCACTGGTGAGAGGCTTAGGGTCATTGCGCTGCGCTAGCGCACTAACCGACTGAGCCACGGAGGCCCCTGTTCTTAAATGAAAAGATAATTGAAAGAAAAATGAGAAATAACTATTTTCGTGTTTCTTCACAGAGCTGGGCGCCTGGGACCCTGATTGGTGAGGGTGTAGTAATGGATTGGAGGTTTGGACTCAGGATACATTTCCTTACTCATCGCCGGTGCCCGGGAGTTGTCTGGGACGATGACGATGGTCGTATGACGAGGCCAGATTTTGTGTCCGGTGTCGCGACTGACGAGACTTGTGTGAAGGCTGCTTTTCAGAGGCCGGGATTATCCTGGCTTGGGGAACAATTAGTATTTGCATAATAATTGGAACTGCGGGAGAGAGCTGGCCTCTGTTGGATCTGGAATTGTCCAGACGGCGTCTCCAGTGTCAAAGAGAGGTTACTAGCGAAGAGGCAAACGAAATTGGTGGTCGGTGCGGTATGAGGTGGGGATGAGCGTGTCAAATGGCAACTCAGTTGGCATGCACAGAAATATCTATGACAACACATCAGGTATATTCACTTCAAAAAATGTACGGCCATACCTTTCATAATATACAATGAGCTTAAAGCCAAGGCACAAAACACGCACTCCAGTAACCACCAGTTTTACCCCTCAAGCAAGTAATATATATGCAGGTTGCGTAATATACAACGAAAGATTGCTGACACAGATAACGGCATTCACATTAATACCAATGCCTGCATGATAAATTAGGGCTACAATTAACTCATGCATACAGCAGTTCTGCCAGCCATCCGTATTTCACTCGCCAATGTACATTTAGTGCCTGTGTTCATAAAACGTTTATGGAAATGAATTGGTGACACATACACTCAACCGAACCATACAACAAACCAAATACCTTGCCAAAATACCAGTGGTATCATGGAAGAAACAGCTTGTTTTCAGTTCCAGTAGTGACAATAACATGAATGTTTCACAAGGACACCGGTATGGATAGAATATGTGACGTCATCGTTTTGTGCGATCTCGTGAAGTGACAAATGCTCACTACGTACATATACCGTAAATTATTCGTTATTTACTTGATGTATTCAAATGCTTTTGAATAATACTTTCAATTTTTCCGAACAAATATGGTATGTGCCCTAAGATGCTAAAACTGACAACAGATTATATTCATACTGTAGGTAGTATGGTGGATAAAATCTTAAAAACTGGTGTTGCCCATGGCAGTAGCCATTTGCGGTGAACATGTTGCAAAAAGTTGTGTCTGATAATATTTAGAAATGCTTGGTAAAATAATAAAATTCTGTGATAAAATACCTCAGCTTTTGTGATTCAAGATTGTTTTTGTAACAAGACTGCTGTTTCTTACAAATCAAATCGACATATACAATCATGTTTCAACTGCCTGGCTTCACATGGAGCAATCCCTGTATGTATCATGTATGTATGCCCTACGATTTTATCCACAATCTTCAACCTACCTTAAAACTTGCCGCGCGTATTACTAAGGATCCAAGGATTTAAGCGCAATGTCCAGAATTCGAAGAATGGTGTATTGCGTATGCAAATTAGGCGTCATGAAGATGCACTGAATGTGTTAAAGACAATGCATGGAACAAAGATTAAATTTGTAAAGCTTAAATGGTTGCATGGTTTCAGAGTACGGCGAAAACACCTACCTAACACATGTATAAATCTGCTAATTTAAACAGATGTTCACATCACTGAAACACCCTCATTAGCCATAGACATGTTGTTGGCGTCAGGCATACGGATACAACTCGTCTTTTCTCGTTTTTCTTTTTTGTTTCTTTTTTTCAAGCACAGGAAGATCTATTTTATTCAAGTAAAACTGAGTGCAGTGGCAGCGAAGGTTGATCGGAACGGAACACTAACCTGACTGGTCAAACAGGGGCTCATCAGTATACACAACGCCATTATAATGGATCAGAAATATCGCAGTTAATGCTGCTAAAAACGTTTAAATGTTTAAATATAGCAATTTTCATAACGACAGGCTTTAATGAGGCGATTTAAAAACACTTGAAAACCACCGATAAAAGTCGTCCCGCGGCGATACACAACGCACCATGGATTATATCCTTTCTGACCCAGTGCTTTGTCTCCAAACGCGAGAAGCATTCAGGTTGAGACAATTATACTTAGTACTTAAAAACGTTTCACTAACTTGTGTGCGATTCATCAAGTTTTGTCAAGCAGGATGTATGGTGGCCATCTTGTATTCCTATTTCCGGCAGGACAAAAATCACACCAATGATTGGTATACCTTGAACTCTGATAGTGATTTCCGCGTCGCTGGTGTACTTAGACGACCATGGTGGATTTCATGATCTGATGTCCTGTAAATATACCATTAGAGACGATGATATTTTTCCTTTAATACAGAGAATATCACTTAATATCACTGTCCTTAGAATCACCACCCGAGTGCACTGTGGTATTTTGAAAAATGTCCAATTGGTTCGACTTGACATGTATAATCCATGAGACCGGCTTGATGGTCTGGATCGTGTATTTAAAGCGGGATATCGTACTTGTTCCCAGCACGTATGTTGACCATTATCTTTACTGCAGTACAAGCCACTTCCATGAATACTAAATGACTTCGTATACCAGTATGTATTGTAATAGTTTAAGACACGGGTCAAACATAAGAGGCTTGACACAGATGAGTTAAGACACCAGTAGCAGGGATACATGTGACTCCTCCATAAAAGCTATATTTACAAAGAACCTTAATAGTAACAGGGTTACGTTACGTAAACGCTGGTACCATGGCAACCAGCAGCCTACTTTTAGGCATCGCGTCACTACGAGAAGTGCGCCCACGTAAGGCAATGAGCTGTTGCCAGTGTTTTTTAAATATGGGATTTTCTGCTATAAATATAGAAAATGACCCCATTACTCATAATAGTACGTTATTTTTTAGTTATTATGTCTGTTTCAAGAAGCCTGTGAAAAATTATACGGTGATGACGATGAATCCTCCTATAAATGTTATTTTCTTTGGCTAAGACTGTTATGATAACGGTTCGGACAGAAATACGCCGCGTCTTCCTCTCAGAGATATAGGCCCCTAACCGACCATTAGAAACTGTCTCAGACACGGTTGGCAATCAGTTTCTCTGGAAATCTATCGCACAAGGAGACGACATCCGTCAGGGACAGACTTGCATGCAAATTTGCGGTTTTCAGTTTCGCCAGTGGTGAGGTATGAGGAGGGAAAACCGAGTGCTCGTGTTACAGTACAGCAGCACGCAGGTCCCGTCGACAACTCATTCGCTCCACGAGCCGCAAGCTGATATCCGTCCGCTAACTCGGCCACGCGGAGGCTCAAGCCCACTTCAGCCCATTACAGATTGACTGATAACGACTTTTATTGAGCCAGACAAATCCCATTGTAAGGAAACTGTTTTAAAATGGCGAGCCGAGTTTTCCTAGGGAACTGATACCTGTTTTCATCAACGTCGCTCTGATACTGACCCGGATGACGTGCATCTCGGGAGACTCTCTACAATAATCCTAGGAAATGTCCAAGATGGCGGCCTCACTGATTACACTATTACAGAACACATGTTCTTGTTTTCTTCTGATTTCCAATGAACTTTTATGCATTGAATAGAATTGGTCAGTTTTACTAGCCCAGTATTCCCTCAAACGGCTGAACCACTGTTCTTCAAAGTTACACGGTGAAAAACATAGCACAGCTAGCTGGTCGCCTACGTACGTTACCGTAGCGCCCAGAACCAATCCCATAAAAGTTCACTACAAATAAACAGCTCGAACCCTACCTTACATTTGGTATGAGCGGATGCCTTAAGTCAACCGGTTTGTAAAAATAGCAAAGCCGGCACCGGTAAACCATCCTTCAACAGTAACCCAGTCGGTTAAACTTTTGAATCGGAATTTTCGAGCCAACGTCCGCCATGTCTTCTCGCTGGGGAAAATTTTATCCCAAAATACGCATACTCTGTACAGCGCATGAGTATGAGATGTAGAACTGAGAAGATTAACATAAAAAAGTTTTTTTTAGAGAGAATGAAATAGAAATGAATATTTCAAATAAAAAATGGAACTGAAAACAATTTAAGGTATTACAATTGAATAAGAATGTCTTTTAAAAAAGAATACTTACTCTTTGATTGGTATTATACACCCTACCAAGGAATATTTCACTTATGGACGAAGGCCAGCATGATACACTTTGTGGGGAAAAAAAAAACGGAAAAAGTACAAAAAAAAACCCCATGGTCCTTCTCAGATTGCTGACAAACTATACTACTTATGATTGGAGAGGAAGTAGGCCTACGACGGCCAGAGTTGGATTTGAACTCACAGCATTCACATTGGTGAGAGGCTCCACGGTCATTGTGAAATATGAATATTTATCATGATTTTACAATTGGATAGTAAATATAAGATAAAGTCTTTCAATTAAATTAAGATTTGGTCCTTAAAAACTCATGGAATTTCATATTATCTACCTAGGCTATTTCTTATAATATTTTTGTTTTTTGGACGGTGAAAGACACAGGTGCTGTATTCGTTATTGTACTTGTTCCTATAGCCTAGCCCACATAATGGTCCCGAAATGATCCTTTTCAGTTTTCACAGGCTGAATATTTCTGACAATTGCCAATCAACATTTCAAACCACACACTTTTGTAACGGTTTACTATTCCAAGGGGAGAGTTTGTGAAAATAAATTGACGTAATTTGTTCATGTTGAATTCTTTTAAGCTGTCAAATACCTAAATGATACGGACGAATTTCCAACAATTTGATTTTGTTTTAGACTTGGGCAGTTAACCTGACTTTCCAGATGCGTATGCTCGTTCATTATGGTCTAAATCGAAACTTAATACATGGTCAGTAACTTTTCTTAGTGAAACCAAGTTCTGATCTGTTTCGCCCATTTTGGAAAAAATCATGTCTTTTTTGTTCTGGTATGGATTTGACCAAGCTATTTTGTCAGCTAAAACAAATAAGAAACATGTCTTATTTTCGCAGTTTAATGCTTCTAGAATGCTTGTTTAGAGATGCAAAAGTTTGTGAAATCCCAGTGAAGTCTCCTCAAACATTCCTGTATGTACAATTCACTTAAGCATCCGAACCCAAGATATGATCACATGAAACATGAGTCATAAATTGAACTACCGTTTTAAGCCTATCGTATACTTTATGCTATTGCGCTACGCAATAACCAGACGTGTTTTAAACCTAACAGGTTCTAGTTCTTTCAAGGGTTCGTTTTTACCTCATTTTCACAACCGAACATATGGAGATTGTGGCAAAAAAAATCGGTATGACAGGAATGTTACCAAGTTAGATTGTTAAAGCCTAAATAGGAGCTTGTAAAAAGAGACAACTATGCAAGCCTACATATAGGAGCCTAACGTGAAAACGTATAAAAAAGCCTACAATGAAAGCCCACATAGGAGCTTGGTGAAATCCAGCATCGGAACAATTAAGTGTTGTGGCTTTGCATGTCATAGTACATAGCACGGAGAATCTCGTCTGATTACCATTTTCCAGAATCTCCCATCTGAATCGCTGGGTACATCACTGAGCACAAGTTAATTTACGGGGAAAATTTGTCTCAAACACATGCATGATTAGTAGAGTTTTTGATCTGTTAGAAGGTTCAGTCTAAGCCTTGAATAACACATCAATGTTAGGAATAGATATATTGGGTTTAGAACATAAAACATGGCATTATGCAGGTACTGCTTGCTTCGAGTACATATACCACAAAACACTACCTAAAGAACCGCCTTTGTTCCTTTCATGTTTTTCTGAAATCCGAAAATAGGTTTTTTTATCATTAAAGCGTTTGTCACTGTAAGTGCTTTAGTTAAGAGTTAAACAGAGGCTCTTTCAATAAATGCAAACGTCCGGTTTGGTCAGTACATGTCTGTCATGCGTGGTCAGTGCATGTCGCGTTATAACTGATCACTTGGCCAAGACGGCCATTCACTATGGTATTACCTACAGGTGCAAGTGTATACAGCTGAGATTTGGTTATCGCTAAAATACCAAGAAAACCTGTCAAAGACTGGAGGTAAATGTACACAGTCTTGTATAAAGCTGCTTGAGTGACGATGCGGGTTGTCGTGATACTGGTGGGACAAATTAAATAAATAAAAAAAATCGGAAGTAATACATATCTGAGGAGATATCCTTCCGGTATGTGTGGAGTAATATCCTATGGTGTTAAAAGAAGATTCTGTTTTTCGATCATTTATTTTATTGAAAACAGTCAAAATAGGTGCAGATTTCTTTATGAACAGTTTCGGACAGGGAATGAGACAGGCCTACTCCACTGTTTTCGGGCCCTTGATGAAAGACGGCACCTCGTTTTGGGCCATTTCATGGGTAGTGCATGAGGATGTTTGCACAACGTTTGTCTTTCACTGGTGTATACGCTGCGTGGTAAAGTTCGTCCATCAAAGTTTCGCCAGGCACTCCGGTTTCCTCCATCCATGACGCTGTCTGTGGGTGAGATAACTCATTCATCAGAAAGGTGGGTTTTTCCAGGCACTCCGGTTTCCACCAGCCATGGCACTGATTGTGGATTAGAAAGTTCTCCCGTTAATTGGACAGGTGGGTTATTCCAGGCATTCCTAGTCATTCGAGCTCTATCCATGACTGCAGTTGTAAGGGGGAAATATTCTTGATTACGGCGTGAAATACCATTAAATCAACCAGTCAACTCCGTGTGACAAATGACCGTTAACGACAACATAAAGGTCCCGAATATCTCCGAGATGAATTTTACTGACCTAGTAAGCTCTAATACATAGGTTTTTTTGATTACCATTGTCACTGCATGAAATTTTTTTCATATATTTTTGAATACTAGAGAAAGACGTCAGTACGAATACAATTATGGTAAAAATAAAAAATAAAAAAATAAAAAAAAGTCATGCATGAATTCTTAATTATCTATTCCCAGAGAGCAAGCTACGGAACAGTTAATGTTTAGATCTGACAAACAATACAAAGTCATTAATGGGTTCCTTCCACTGTACCCCTGGGAATTTATGGCACTAGCTATTAATAGTCAAAGTGAGGGTTAGAGACCCTAACAAGGAATGGCTATAAATCCGTCGGAAACACAAGTCGCTTTCGCAGCAGGTATTTGGGTGAAACGTCCGATAAGGTCTGGGGGCTGGATCTGAAGCCGTAGCTGTCAGAGCACGTGGTAGCCAGGTAACAGGGGGCATTATCTAAATAAAACTGGCCTTCCATTGGTGCGATCGATTATTTCGCTTTATGACAATTACCCTGTTAGTATAGCCATCATATATTCTCTTGACTTTCACTGGCCGGCCGCAGGACTGCAGAGGGCGCGTATCTGAAACCCCGCGGCTCGGGGGAAATACACCAATAAACCGACAATTACATATCTGCCAGCCTTCGCCGATCACATTCGCCATCTCCTGTTAATATTATACCACGTGACAGCTCCGATTGATTGCTTTTCGCGCTACCCGCTACATGTGAACGAAAAATAACGCGTTTTCGATAGACCGTCTGTTCGTCACGACTCGATGAATCATCTCGGATTTAACCAGCGCCAAGTCTACAAATTTCTCTGACACAACTGCTGCACCAGATTTGACAAATACACGACCATATTATCCAATTCCCATTTTCCCCTTCCAATACAAAGGGACAAAGTCCAATATCGGGCTTAATTAGTAACACTGGCCCCCTCCGTCCACGTTACGTCAGATGTATATTGGACTTTGACGTTCTTTAGGCTAGGACCTCTGTTCATGTGGGACGTACACTGGTCAGAACTTTCTCGCTCGCCATATAGACTCATGTATACTATACAGAATAACCGGATTAAACATTTTTCTTACATATAGCCTTATATAACTTATTATTTATTTATTTATTTATTTATTTATGTTAAAAGCCATACTCAGTAATTTTCAGCCTTCAATAAAAAATCCAATAATCCCAATGATTATTCATTACAGTTTAAGAGTGCCTGCATATTGATAGAGTGATTCCTGTTTTCAGCGGGCTTTTAACCCACTCCCAGCTCGCCATATCCCGTACCTTGTGTACCACTCGATAGTAGGATAGACACGCCTGTATACTTGATCGCAACTGAAGTCATTAGTAAGCAATATTTATTTTCTGGCCGGTGCTCAGGTTTGGATGCTGTACATATCGGGCGCATTCAGTCAAGTCATTCCCGGGCAATAACGCCGATGGCAAATCACTTGGGCAAAACAATTTGATATCTAAGTACTGTGTCGCCTTTGTCGGGCCCCGCGTGGACAGTGAGGGCCGAGCATAGCTCGAGCTGATTGGCCGGCATCATCAAACCTACAGTACACCGCAGCTTATCGATCGAGCGAGTATGTGAGTGTGAATAAAGCTCGACATACACAGTATTTTCACTTTCATGCATCGCTTTACTGGCTTTATGTCATTATGTAGTCTCTTGTAATAAGCTTAGAGACACCGGCAGAGACTGTATATCCCGTCCGCAATTCTCCAGGCCACAGATGAGGTTGACGATGGCCCTGTGCAGTACCGGTTGGCCAGGGAGTAACGCATCAGAAGTGTTGGCGGTGATGGTGGAGGAGAAATTTGGCAGAGACACAACTCCCTGGTTTCATCAGCAACCATGCAACGGCCACATAGCCTTCTCGCAAAAACCTATGCAGGCCGGTTTTTGTTTCACGCCCCGGACAATGATGGAACGAACTCAGCTGGCGATTCCATATGGTTGCCTGAAGGAACGATTCCTGGCACACTAACGACCAAAGGCAAATGCTTTTGGCCAACAACAGGTGCCCCTGAAGTCAGCCTAATGGAAAACCAAGGGTTATGTCCCAAACGGAGGTGGTGCAAAGGCACAAGCACTTTCAAACAGTCAACAGGGACATTTCGGGGTATGAGGCCTTATCGATGTACCAGCGCCTGTTTTCTCTGTCACTTAGCTATGATGCTGTCCGCCAGATGTTTTGAATGGGGAGAATCTCGTGAACAGACTCTGAGACAAGGCTGGCGTTGACGTCTGAACTGGGCTAACTTGGTAGATTCAGGTTAGCTGCAAGAGACGTTAGATCTTGAATGCACGGACTTCTCGTTCTGCAATCGGGACGCTTGGTCTTCGTTCATAGAGCGCTGGCCCGGCAATTCAGAGGCTTGGACAGGGCACCTCCTGCATCCAGGTAAGAAGCCTTTTGAACTGTTTAATCTCTATAGGTAATTCGGTACTAGTTCGGTTCTGATGCATAAACGCAGTCTTTTGAAATTAATTATTAGCGCGATTGTTTGATATTTTATTGCAGACTGCACGACACGTTCCAGTCAAGTTATTCCATCATAGGCACATCACCGGCTAGTTACATATGTACGTGATGAACATGAGAGGTTTGTTTCAAAGTAAACTTTATGGATATTTGGTGGTGTGAATTTGTTCTTTTCTGTGCATTAAACAAATAGTGTCTGTGATTCACAGACGTCTTCGCTTCTGAGAAAGGGTGAATCAAAAATATTTTTAAAAATGTTCTTCATCCCTGAGAAAAAATGATTATATTGCATCAGTACAAGAAATAAAGCAAGTGTTCGGGGGGTAGTTTGTGAGTTGATTCAAGCGCATTTTATACTCTCTTACTCTTAAATTTTGTTTAAATAAAAAATCACTGAAAAAGGACACTGGAAATTACTTATACAGTGAAGGTATAAAGCTGCGAGATGTTCCTGATATATATTGACTTGTAGTTAACACGTAGTAGCGTTTAGTAGCACGGGCAGATGGCACGTATTGAGCGGTTACGTGGATGTGCAGTTAACACGTATTAATGGTTCCTTCGTCATTCTGTCAAACGATTGCGTGTACTTCTAAACCCCTAACTAGCCATTCACGAAGGGCTGTGTGCACGAGCCGACTAGTGCTCGGCGCCCGAGGCTGCTATAGATTTGCAATCTCCCCCCAGTCATAGGTTTCGGGATCGATTTGTATATGTAATTAACCAATCAATTGGAGGAGACTTGTCCTATTGGGTCCAGTATCACTTTACCCTCTCAGGACTGCTCGAAGACCTGCGCTGGCAGTGCTACCGTGCAGCCGACGCCGGTTAAAACAACATTTCCTTCTCTGTGATTTTAAGTGACTTTCTTTTAGTCCATATCGATTTGCGAACGAATCTCTTGAGGCAATAGAGAATGGGAATCTCTGAGAAGGAATTGTACTAGAACCTATTCTCCGTAAGCGGTTTCTCACACGTTCTGGGAAAATGTAAAGTACCTCGGATACAACAGCATTGACAAGAGGTCTCATGTCTACAAGGATATCAAACTAAACATGAATGTCTTTATGCTCGAATGTTCCTATTATATTTCTACACAACAGGGCTATGCTATTGAGACCTTGACACGATACTTATATATATGGCTTATCTTCCGGACCTGCAAACATCAGCACTTCAGCTTTATGGCACATGTACACACTGCTAAAACACCTATGACAATATAAGAAATTCCCCTCAAGACCATGTTTTTCCCGGTTGACGATCACTTCATTTCATGCAGACCAGACCAGACATACTCTGCTTATAAATAACTGCGCCATATTTAGTGAAGCACAACATAAAATACGCTTATCTCATCGTTATCTACACGCAGCTTTGCCCTACCTGGTTTCTATAGAGAATTGGTAACGCGAGATATTATGAAGCTTTGCGAGTCTGAGTGCTACTCAAGAAGGCGTTTTCGGCAATAACACCGGCGCCGGGTCATATTGGTAATGGTTTGCGGTCTTCCGTCACTTCATTTCCATAGAAACTTCGATCCCAAAGTAAACTAGTAAGACACTTTTATGTTCGATGTCAACCAAGACTCAACCAAGCAAAATTCACATTTTCTTTTTTTCCGCTCTTGCCATTTACTTTTATTTCTGTCTCTCTCATTCTCACTATCAGTCTCAAAAGTTGTGTTCAGCGTTTTTGAGAGCACAGTGCAGCGCAGTTGCGTGTGTTACGAGTTTTGATTGACAGTCTTCATGTCTTGACAAAATGCTACATGCAATTGCCTAGAAAGTTTCCTCCGTGTCTAATCTAGAACTTTGGGGTGGTTTGATTTTATTTGATTCTAAATGAACGGCATAAATGGATGAATGTGTTTTGGATGGAGGAAACCCGTGTGCCAAGGGTAAACCAGTAACCTGTAGCAAGTTACTGATGAACAATCATCATAGATATGCACTCCATGTTGAAGGAAGACAAGTTGTCTTCAAGGAAAGCAAGACTGTGCAAATAGCGACACGACCGTCTTCTCTTCCTTATTGCCACTTAACAGTGCAATCTTCCAAAGCGGGTTTTAAACACGCACGACTTGTGTCCGAGTGATTCATAGACAAGCACCTTTAACCACAATACCACTGCTCGCTCGGTGTGCGTTGGTCAGTTCGACGATGCATAGACATATAAGAGCGATCTGAACAGGGTGGCTGATTGAAGAAATCCTCGGGAAAATATTGCGTAAACTACATAGGAAAAAGACCCGTAATCTGCGTGCCATGTCAGTTTTAAAATGTTACATCGCCTTCGTGAGGAACAGGTGTGACAAAATTACAGGAAGCGTTTCACTTCCATTAGACAGCGTCCTCTTCAGACAGGTAGAAAACGCTTTAGAACAGTCCATCGCGCAGACGCTACCCGACCCCCCCCCCCTCCGACCCCCTCCCGGATCATGCTGATAATTGTAACGGTGACATGAGACGCCTAAGCTTGTCTCATTTGTCTCACGGTCTGTGAATCGTGTTACTCTGTGGACGAACTAAGCTACGGAGGATTATCAATTTAGCTCACTGTCTTCTGGTATGATTGAAAGCTGAGAAGGACTTGTCGCTAGAAGATCGATTCCCAGGTTGCGCTGGGTCTAAGACGTCGTGCTAAGTGTTGGGTGTCTTTTGCCTGACTATGTGTGGATTACTTTTTCTGGATAGTTCCGAATGAATGTGTACATACAGTATCTAGCGCGTCAAATATACAATTGCAAAGGACACATTTATAAATTCTACACAGTTTCAATCCAGCTGTGATAAAATTAATCTGGTTTATATGATCCTATGTTTAGACTTTTTAATTGCATTTGTCAAACACCCTCAAGGCGGATGATTACGACGGTAGGCCTACCTGTCCACTGGGGGCGCTGTTCAGACTGGGTCTTCCTTATGAGCGTCAAACCATAAAGCCTTATGGCCGCACCATGTATCACGCATACTTAACATAAAACTGCTGGCGTAATGCCGCAGCTGAGCCACCACAAGTGGGTTTCGAACTGTCCATCTCATTATTCACGGATCGGATGTCTCGACTAACACGCTTTACACCACTCGGTCAGAGAGAACCATTTTTGTCACATGCAGCCCAGCTCCTGCGAAAGAAACAATTATGAGCAAATATTTACGTTGTATATAAGGATTCGTACAGTACATGTACATGCCGTGTTTCGAGCAACGGTATATATGTTGTTTTTTCTGCTGTTGCAAATTTTTGTGCAGGTTGGTGTTTCTTGATCTCTGTTTTTATTCTCTTTCTCAACCTGATAGTTTGCGCCAAGACCACTTAACATTGCCAAAACCTTAGATTATCGATTGTTCTTTCTAAGAAATTCTAACGGCTGACTTTCTTACAAATTAACAGGTTGCAAATTGTCGGCATATTTGCGGCTGTAAACATGAAGGCCAGTAATCCTGTCCTGTTGCTTAGAAATGAATAATTATTTAGTATCAGGAATGGCTGTGTAACAAGTTCACATAACGCAGAATTAATCTTTTTCTCTGCCACACAAATCTGCATTCTCTTCAATAAAAGGACATATATATATTCTTTGCATTATGTACAAGTATATCTGCGTGCGAACTGAAACATTTGGACTTGACTCAAGGAATATCCTATACAAAAAAAACCCCCTGCAAAACAATCCTCTTTCTAAATAACATCAAAAAATTTGTTTTCTCCTTTCTGAAAGTTTGTCAGACGTGTTTGGTGGGGTGTGTACGCCCACCCTTTCAATTCGACCTTTGAATGCATATGGTCCTGTTCCCCTAAGACAAGTACTACATTACGGAATGGGAAACATTTCACCCAGTGTATAAACATTGCAATACTATCGCCATTAAACAACTGCGTCAAATGCCAGTCATTTCACTTATCCACCATTTTATAATTGTAAATGCGATATGTTCATCTGATACTTCTATATACGCACGCGCGCCTTGTAGGCGTCATTATCCAATTCAGCTGAACCTATTTGCGTCCACGATCCTTACTCGCTGCATGGGTCCGTGCCCTGACGGCTCGTGTCACTGATGAAGATGAATAACTTCCCGCAGTTGTTGATAAGGTATCGCCAATCTCTCCCGCGGAGCTCCCATCAACACAACCCACCGGCTCCCGGGCTGATTCTGCTAAACGCGGTGTTGTACTTAGCATTTACCCAGCAGGCTGCCAACTGTCTTCTGGTGTGACATCCGCGTTACGGGGAGGCCGTATAAAGGCCAGAGATTGGATGGCTTCACTTGTCAGGCTATCGCCTTGCCTCATGATCATGGCCGCTCTAAACTGCCCCAGTCTTTTTCAAAGTGCAATGAAGAATTGATGCACGGGCTGTTTTTTTTTTTTCTTTTTTTTCTTTTTTCTTTAAGGTCATCTCTTTTTTTTCTTTTGCCATTTCATTTTCTTTTCAGAAACTTATCCTCTTCACAGAAGCTTAACCTGTAACAGAGATTAAAGCTGTACCCAACACAGTTGTAATTCAACACATCTGTCGTGATCAGGTTACATTTGCTTTGCTCTTCCGTCATTAAGACAAATGTTCAAAAACAGCTGTCAGTCCAGGTGGCATGCAATTGATTATTCAATCAATGAATCAACCAACCAAACAACCTGCAATGAGTGAAGAGTTTTTTTTACTCCTTTCCCATATGACTACCACCAGCTATAATTAACAACTTATTTCATTAGTGGCCAGAGTGGCACACTGGAGACTTTTTAGTTCGATATTAACCGACTGTAAATCCTACCATACCATCTTCAGTGGGGCCAGATTGATGACTTTAAAAGTGGGGCTTTTAAAATGCGCGTCCGTGTTACCAATTGCCTTAGGCCTACTAATCACAAAGTTATTTTATTGCTATTTTATCCTGAAAGACACGTAAGATGCATACAGGCCATATTCTAAGATGAACTTCATTTAGTTAACATGCGCAAACATCTAAATAAAGATTAATAGCGAGTGGATTAATTTTAATTGCTAAATATAACATATTGCATTTAGTGCATGTACATTATACAAGTACACTTCTAAAATAGGGTGTATACACGGACAGGGCTTACTTTCGAAAAATATCTTCCGCCGACATAAAAAACAACCTTTTTAAAATAAATTTACATTTAACTGTTTGATAAAGATTTTGCTTACATGAGTTCGTCCTACGTGGCAGGAGACTTTAAAGATTGTTTGCTGATGCAAAATAAAGCGTACCGGAATGACTGTTTATGAGCGTCATGTTGTACAAGCGGCAATCATGTTTATATGTATGACACGGAATTCTCAGGGCGCTGTTTTCTCCACGCACTGCAATATCCTAACCCGCAATATTGATGTAATCATAATTATAGCATACATTTGTCTGAATTAATTTTCCTAAATGACAGCATCATAGAGCTCATGGCAGTAAAACACACTTTATTCGGACATTTAAAAGCTTTTCGTCTCGAGTTATCGCAATACGACACCAATTCCCATCTTTTTGTCGGTGTCCATGTCTCTTTATCGCTCGCACCGCTAGCTTCTTATAAATCTCATCACTTTCATAAATCATTTATGAAAACAGTTATTTTTTTGCACTTCTATCTACCCATAGCCGTGAATGCCCCTCTCTTTCTGTATACAAACTTTAGCCAAGCCTGGTTTACGTGTATAAACTCTAAGCCGATATGAGCGTCATTGTTCTCGCGGTAATATTTTCAGTTTAGCCTAAATACATTCTGAATTCGGATCCATAGAGATAACACTGTCTATGGTGATTGTTGATAAGGAGTCCTTGGTGGCTAAGTCATGTAAAGTGTCGAAACCTCAGCAAAAAAGGGTTGTGAGATCGCATTCAGCTCTATCTCTTCAGGTGGCATGTAAACACAGTCTTCACACGCATGCTCACTGATAAACTTGTAAGAGAGAACATTTTCAGAAAGCAATAGTTTATTTCATAAACTACATAAATTATTCCAGTTATTGTAACTTGGGATCATGTTCAGTTGAATTGGACCATTTTGTCCTTGCGCTTATTCCTTCAGTTTTTTTATACTATATAGTACTTGATACAAATCTCACTGGCTTCAACCGTGATAATTTCGTTGTTGTGTACTTTGTATGCGGTATATATATAATGTGATTATATCAGGAGCGCATGCGGTAATTGAAGAAATGTAATGCAAGGGTGAGTGGGATACATGAATAAATGTAAATGAGCAAATGTGGCACTTGAAGGGATGTGGTACAGGAATGAATGTGGTACATGAGTGTATGTGGTGAATGAGGGAATGTTGTACGTGAGCGAATTTGGTACCTGAGTGAATGTGGCACATGAGTGAAAGGAATGTACGTTACTGAATGTGGTACATCAGTGAATGTGGTCCATGAATGAATATAGAATAGTACTAAATGTGGTACGTCAGTGAATGTGGTACATGAGTGAATGTAGGCTAGCATATCGACATATTTTAGGGTATATAAAGTTTGAAGCATTCGATTGCTTCAGAACTTCCCATCAGCTGGACAAGAGAAAGTTAATTCAGTCATTGATACACATGTGCTTGCATAGAGAGGACACTGTGGCTATGATGAATATGGTTGCGAAGCACAGGTAAAACCTGGTTGCGAAGTACAGGTAAAACCTTGGCGCACTTGACATCGGCACCCTGCAGCTGTTGTTTGCGTGCACGTGTAATCACGAAGTCTCTCGTACTCAGTCTAAGCTCTGGGCATGTGTTTTCTATGTGTACCATATGAATGATTTGTTGTTCTGCTTACATATGCCACAAACTATGCTTTAAAGTTAACGCAAAACACAGTTTTAAGTTTTTTGGCTCCAAAGTTAATTTTGTTGCAGAGGTTAATCGCCTGTATGTGGTGCTCTTTACGTGAATTTCAGCATGATTTGTTCATAAAATGGGAGCCATGAACAAACGGGCAGACATTTAGAAGATGCATATTAGTTTGCCGGCTGACTTTTTTTCGCATTAAAATCCATTCAGGTGATTGTATAATGTCACTATAGGGACTGTGGCGATATATGCAAATGAGGGATGTTCATCGTGATACCACTGTTAATGGAGGTTAAGCGAGCGAACCCCGAGGCCATGTGGCGCGGAACGCTTTGGATACGACATTTCGTGAAATGTCAGCAACTCTTTGGGCAATTTCTGTTCGTATAAAATAACCCCAAGCTGCAAAGGCGATTGGCCATTGAAGGAGACATTATGAATAGGTCACTGGTGTTTGGGTGTTATCGATTTGGACTAGTTTTAAATGTTATCAGGACAAATTAACGGTCGGGTCCTTGTCAATGACCAGGCCCCGACATGGCATTTCCGCATAGCACTTATCGGACCCAGCTGACCAGCCTCCCTGCTCACAGGGTATCTATAGACATTGACACTGATGGTCCCTGCTGTAGAACACGCGCTGTCGTCAGAGGGAGTCAACCTGTTACTACAGCCTGCAATGTAGAGCCTGACATGCAATGATACCTGAAGTGGGCCACGGTGACCAAATGAAGTGGACTGCTGATTATGTAGAAGCACAGAAGCATCCCGTCACTGTAGGGGATCCAACGTTAAGCATGACGTCCACCGATTTCTTAGATTAGAAACCTTATATCGATACCTGAATCGCGTCTTGGGGTTGGTGTTCGTCGGCCTATATCTGTTGGGCCATCGGCTGAAGAACGGAGGAACTGATCACACAGGTAAACATAAACCAGCCTCTCATATCAAATGTTCCCAGTTATGGTGACATAGGTAAACATGAACCAGCCTGTCGTGTTAAGTGTTCCTCTGTTATGTTTGCACAATACTTTCAGGCTTAACTAAGTCAACTTTGTGTATGCGCTTCCAGATCTGTTCTTGGACATGGTATATAAACGCGAAATGCTTATAGCCCCGTGGACTGCGGCTTTGTGTGAACAGACTGTACACGGCGCCACCAAGGCAGGTGATAAATATGTAATAATGAAAAAGGGATAAATGTACAGCCTGCTATTAGAACGTCATTATAGTAAGTGCATTTTTCCCCGTCAAACGGCCGGATCAATAGATGCAGAGAGAAATGTGATTTCCAGGCAATGCATTTGTTATCCAGTATACGTCGGTGGGTTCAGCTGTGGCTGTCGGGTCCCTGAGCCTTTTTTGAGGCCGGTAAGGCCCCCGCAGGGCAGTTACATTGTGTAATACCATCATACATACTTACCCTCCGGCTGTCAATGTCTCATTGTTCATAGATGTTAACTCGTTTGAAAATTCTTTGCATTGAAAACGCTGAAATCTTTTGACGCCATTGAATTAGTAAAAACTGTACAAACAATATAGCCGTTTCTTCATTTTCTTCAGGGATCGCATATGCTTGTGTTCCGGCTCATCGTTATTCTGACACAATATGACATTACCCAAAGCCATGCATAATATCCTGTATATATCGTGCCAGAATTACGCTGCCTCAAAGCCTGCTGCCCGGCTTAATGGCATACATTGCTTTGTTTCTCTCTATATAATACACCGGCTGCTTTTGTACGATAGTTCTCGAAAAGCGGGGTAGGGGGTGAGGTAGGTGTTAAGTGCTATAATTGGCGATCGTTTTCCCGCATATCATACAAACCCCATAAGGGTACGATTTATTTACAGAAAACCTACTCCAGTGATCCTGTGTCGTGTATGACAGGCCTGTGCAGACATGTACTCTCAAACGAATGAGCTAAACCCGCTCCTTGTCCATAATGGCCACTCGCCACTCCGGTGTTTGAAATGCAATTCCAGCGAAGAATAAATTTATTGCACATCACCGCAATGCTATTAGCGTTTAGGATTACTTCATTCGAGAAGTGCCATTTTCGTGCTTCTCATAAATTTTAGTTACAGCCCGGTGTCGTTTTGGCCACGTGATCCCGAAGTATGGCCAAATTCGTCTCAGTCGCCAATTCTGTCACGTTTCCGGTATCGTTTTCGACGAGAACTTTGTCTTCTCTCATAGTTTTGTTTCTGTCAGTCAGTTTAATGTATGCTTGTGTCTGGAAATTTAATGCTGACTACACAGCGTCTGTAATTATTAAATTACACAAATTATTAAGGGGTATGCGCATAAATCGCTTCTGAAAGATATGGCAGTGAAGTAATTGTTCTATTCTTTCAATAAACGGACGTTCATGTAGGCCCTATTGGCAAGAACACCAGCATTGTGGTTTCAGCCAGATAATACAAGACAGTTTTATTCTGTGCATGAATTTAGAATGTTTCCTTCCCCCAGGTTTTCCACGCTTCAGTTACGTTATTGACGTGATTTTGTTTATGTGCAGTATCGCCTTATATTTCAAAAAATGTAACCCTTGATGGTCATGGGTTTCCTCTCGGGGTCAGGCCGGTTTCATCCCACCACAGTACTGGTTGGCGTCGTATGAGTGAAATGCTCTTGAGTACGGCGTAAAACAGCAATCGAATAAATAATAAATAAATAAATAAATAATTCAATACATCTGCACACATGATGTATACAGGCATTTGAAATCAAAGCTCTCTCAATTCCATATGTTTCTTGAAGTCCACCAGTCTCTACCAGAAAAAACCTTTGCAATTAGCCTTAGAAACTAGACAGCCAAGGGTTGGTTACGGTTAGGTTAAAACTGTTTTCGTCTAATTCTGCAAGGGGGCGTAAAAGTTGCTACTTTGACTTAAGCAATTTGAATAATACTCTGGCTGAGGCAATTTTGCAAGTGGTCGGAGATGATAAAATGCTCAGTTTGGTATTTGGGTATACGAATGTCTGTTTCGACGCCTAGTTTCACTGGTTTCCTGCGACCATTTGCTAAGTATCACGTTGTCGTCACGGTTCTGGTTTTACTCTCCACTTTGTAGTCTTTTCTATTGGCAAGGCGTTCAAAAAAATTAGAATATGCTTGAGCTTTTTCGTGGTGGTTGAGGAAGCTGGTATTTTTTCCATGTTCTATTCTCCACCAAGGCACTTAGAAATAGTTGCGATGACCTGACTTCATGGCAGGGCATTGTTTGAGGTGGACCTCGCATTAACGTTTCTCAGATTGCACATGTGTCCACGTTTCTCTTTGCTCGAGAGCTCGGTTTAGCGATGGTACAACTTTCCCCAGCGAATGGCTGTCAAATCTGTTAGCTGAATCTCTGCGGTAAAAGTGGTTATACCGCACTTTGAGCAAGAGATTCCCCTGGGAAACCGAAAGTTCATCTGAGCAGGCTATATATCTTTATGTATTTGCTAGCTCAATACGCCTTTATTGCTTGACTATGAAACAAATATTGGTGTTGCGCTTGTATAACGCGCCAATGCGGCGCCGGCCCGCCTGGAATCGGCTAGTGAGAGGTTCGACCTGGACGAGGGTCCTCCAGGCTGACAGCCCTGAGCATAACAACGCTCCACCGTTCCCGGGCACATTGGGAACGCGTGGAAAGTCGCCAGATGGCGTCTTTAGCAAATGACATAAAAACGCTGTATAGCGTATTACTTTGAATAATTGGCTGGTTTATCAGGCCATTCAGAAGCTGCTTAGATTTTTAGCCCGTTTATATGTCATAGCAACGCATTCCGTGCAAATACTGGGTGAGAGATGCCCGTTGCTAAGGCTTGTTTTCTGTTGCCAGGCAGTGTTTGCTGCGGAGCGCTAGCTGTCACACGACGGTCGTGAGAAGCACCTGAACAGAGGACGGCAGCGCCTGGATCCTCCATCAAACCATCGAGTAATTCAGGTGATCTGAGAATTCCCTCCATCTGACAACGGTCTGCCGACTGTAGGGTGACATCCCGCCATGATTTATCCCAGGGTAAGCATCATCCGCGCCTTTGTGCACCTTTGTGTCTGTAAACGTGGCAAGCTGTTCCCACTCCAAACAAGTTTCTGTCTGGCGAATGCGGTATTGTATCCTAGCCTGTCACTCACAGCTTGTATCTGGAACAACACCCTCTCTATATTCTGTAAGTCATTTGCTGTACAATTTATGATATTCCCAATATATTCCTTTGATATATTGACAAATCAGCTTGCCCTTGTCACATTTTTTTTTCAAATATTACCATGCATGGTCGCAGAAGTGACATATCTTTACTTTTGAATTAGGTCAGCAATTGGTGTGCAATTCATCAGTTTATAGCCCAAAAGACTTTGGATTCATTTAATGTCGGGTTTGAACGTCATTTTCTTTATAAGTGTAGGACACCAGTGCGGTCGTTGTGAGTTCAAGTCCAACTCATGTTGGCTTCCTCTCCGGCCGTACGTGGGAAGGTCTGCCAGCAATCTGCGGATGGTCGTGGGTTTCCCCCGGGCTCTGCCCGGTTTCCTCCCACCATAATGCTGGCCGCCGTCGTATAAGTGAAATATTTATTCCTGAGTACGGCGTAAAGCACCAATCGAATAAATAAATTATAACTGAAGAAAGGTAAAATTAAACAGTTTAAAACGGCCAGGCACTTTTGTTAGCTCTCGAGCATATTTAAGACAGTCACGACAGGACTGATGGTTTCAAGCGACAGCTTGTCACACTTCTACATCAGAAACACCTTAAGCATGACCATTACCTGGTGCTTTACCTCTCAGCGGCTGGTCGACGGGTGGTTTTGCTTTGAACAGCAATATTAATGTCTGTATGCATACTTCGCACCGATACATACATATCAATGTATCAGGGCCCTGGAATACCCATGTGTCATTTTGCAAAGTTGTAAATTTTGACCATGTTTTATTGTTCTTGAATGAGCACATGACAACAGATGTCGGATACTCTAGTTTCAATGTAATCAAGCCTTACAGAATACTCTGGTGTAGGTGTACTTGTACTTTTATAAATGCTACTATACACAAATGTGAGCAGCCTCAGGTGACTAATACATAGGTGTAAGTCTCAACATCCATAGTTGTCGGAATACACAAACATTTGTCAGTATTCCCAGTAGTGCTAGCTCTACTGGGGTCGCTCTTAGCGTACTCAGCATACTGAGGTGTCAGGGTACTCAGGTGTCAGCAAACTCAGGGGTCAGCATTCTCAGGTGTCACCATACCCGGGTGTCTGTACATTCAGATGTGTGCATACTTAGATGTTGACATATCCACTTGTGGACTTACCGCAGTGTCAACATATTTAGGTTTCAGTATAACCAGGTGTCGGCATACTCAGGTGTCAACATACTCCGTACCAGCACACACAAGTGTCTGTATATTCAGAGATCAGCAGACTTAGGGGTCAGCACACTCAAGTGTTAGCATACTCAGGTTCTAGTATACTCAGTTGTGAGCGTACTCAAGTGTTAGCATACTCAGATTCTAGTATACTCAGTTGTGAGCGTACTCAAGTGTTAGCATACTCAGATTCTAGTATACTCAGTTGTGAGCGTACTCAAGTGTTAGCATATTCAGGTGTCACAGTCAGAATACTTAAACACGAAGCATAGCCGTTTGTGAAGCAATATGCTGAGAGCAGCTCCTTATCTGTGGAGTTTCACCTGAAGTAGAGAAGCTTGTCATCAGCTGATGAGGGTGCAGTTATGAACAGTGCAGTGTTACCTGTTGCCCGAAGTCTATTAATACAGTTGTGTTGTTACTCATATAGGGATTCAGCTCAGAACGAGAGGCTGTGTAGACAGGTTAATTTGCATTAACCGAAGATGTATTAGACATTCTATATGCATGGAAATACTCAGGCGTCCATTTATACGGCTTTATGCGAAAGACAATGTGGAAATTCTATATATAATTGCTTTTTCTTGAGAATTGCTGACTGCGGGAGCATTCAGTACAGCGATGAGCTTAAAGGCGGCTATTCACTGGCGAGCTTTGGCGTGATAGTTCATCATCTACGAATACTTCTTACCACTGAAAATGGTCTTTCCGCTTGGTGTCAGACAGCGTTTCGCCGATTTTCAAAGTAGTCACTCTGTAATGAATTTTCACTGCAGTGAAAGCTGTTTTGATGTTTTATATTTAGTGAAGCAGATATCCCGAGGAATGACATGTTCCATTTCTATACAGTGAGAAACCATCAAATTATTCCTTTGAGGATCTGCGCCGTACCTAAGTTAAGTTTCAGTCAATAAACGACTGTTTTCGAATTATTACAGGATAGAAACCGCTGCCCTTCGCCAGACACGTGACAAAGCTGGTGACGTACAACCCAGCGAGAAGTGAATAGCATTAGATCACGTAACTTGGATGACCCGTCGTCTGCAGTGATATGGACTCCTGACATGGCGACGCAATGAGCCATAGAGCTCTCTGCAAGTCAATGAAGTCAGTGTGACTTGGCACATACATGCAGCGAACATGTTCTCTACAGTCAGAATGAAACATTTTAGCCGCATTTTAAAGATTGTTTTCTACATTCTTCTTTAGCGTCTTCCAGTTTTGGTTTATTTGCCTGATGCGCTTTACTAGTTAGAGATCCTTGCACTCTTTTAGAACGCAAAAGTATTGATTGATCTTCTTGACGGGATTCCTCGTCATGTGCAGGGTGCTACCTGTCCTTTCTTTCTCAAAGCATATATGGAGAATGGAAGTCATTCTCAGCCAGAAACACAAGTCCTTGATTGCTGTTCAAACCTGAATTTAGTTTCACAAAATCTAAACAAGTGGCGAGTTTCACGAAACCAACAGAAATAATGAGTTTCACAAAATCTAAACAAATGGCGAGATTCACAAAATCGAAACAAGTAACGAGTTTCACGAAACGAACACAAATAGCGAGTTTTATGAAGCCGACAAAATTATAGGTGGCCATTTTAACGAAACCGATCAAGTGGCGAGTTTCACGAAACCGGCGCGAGTTTCCCGCACGTGTAGATCCATGCGCCGTTACTGTGCTGAGACTGATTACGGTCAGATGCTGTTCTGATATATGTGGATAAAGATGGAGGCCTGTGCATTCTGACCTGGAGATATGTGCTATACGTTGATTATGTATTCTACTACAGACATTAGTTCATATGCATAGACCTGTTAGGGGAATATACGCTAGACGTTTGTTAGTCTACCCTTTGATTTGTAAAGAGAATAACAGATTCTGATAATATCTCTTTGCCGAGGTGTTAATAATTGAGAGAGAAAGGTGGGTAAATATTGAATGTTGCCGGGTACAGGTTCCCTAAGGGTGAGAAAATGACTTTAATGTGTCGTCGTACAGTTAATACATTCAGCATATTCAATAAACCATCGGGCTCTTACAGCTACTCAGAGCAAGGTGTATGACATTGAGGTTAGACATATCGACTAACAATCCCGCAGTGCATTGGACTTGTATATGTTTCTGCATGTGAGATTGTTTTAATATCTGCTTGGTACACGAAGCCTTCACCTTTTCACACTTGCAACCCAGACAGCTTCGCCCAAGCTCTGATACGGATGCGTTCGAAACGACCAGCAGCATGTTCGTTGTCTTCCTTGTGGAAAAATCTTGTCAGTCAGCGAAGGTGTCTGATTTCCCCCTGCATGGGTTTGAGGGATTCTTCTCTCATGAAATAATGCACAGACAAGATGATGTAAATAAATTTTTCAGAATATATATTTAAAAAATTCCCAACTGTGCACAAGATGCCACTGCATGTATTAAAGGTTTACTGATTCTAAAGCTGATGGAATACGCTGAATATGTTACCCGCCATTATCGTTCCCCTCGTGATGACACCACTGCCATGCACACTTCTTGCAATGTTTAGTTTCTCCCTGTTTTTTTTTTAATCAGAAAAGTTTGCACATCTGTCCGGAAATATATCCCTTGAATGAATTCAAAGCCGAGTGAACGAGAGCTGGATTCGAACACGAGCCCACACTGGTCAAGGGCTATTGACCTGAACCTGAGATGGTCGTATATAGTCTTGAACAACAAGATAATTGACCTATAATACATATATGGACGGACTTAAATAAGGCCACGTATGGCGAGTGAATGTATACTATATGAGGCGTGTAGATTTCATCCAGCATGCATTATCAAAACGGCAGTTTTATTTATAGCGGTCTCTTCTGTAGCTGTTCAGGGGGCATGAAAGTGCCGTTACAGCTTATTGATGTGTTTTGCAAAGACACCTGTGCGCAGCGATTCGCTTTGTTCTTTCACCACACAGTTGTTTCACCGGCTATCGACCAGTCAGCCTGCATCAAGCCATCCCTTTGACATCGGCACGTCATAGCAGTAAAATTAAAAGCCATCCGATGCAACTTGCCGGAAAGCGATTGCTGTTAAATATCACGTTTAATGAAAAATCTGACGAAAATCGCCATGATTTGGCACATCAGCTCATCGCCAGTTGCATGCAGGGCGCAAAAAACCCAAGGTATTCTTGTCTCGAGAGTGTTAATCTAAGCACAGCGCCATCTGAAAAGTAGACTTATAATCTGGGAGTAATAATGATCAAATACCGGTACCTAACATTCGGGCAACATTTTTTTACTCTGCTCTGCATTCATTCATACATATCTGTGGCATGTATAAGTCTTAGTCGTCATTTCCGTTGTGTATATACACGAGGGACACGACAGCGTCCTGGAATCAGACTTGTACTACAAAAAAAGGCTATACAAATGAATGCTTGTGAGATACAATATAGAAACGATCGGTCGAAATGGACCCTGCAGTCAATTACCAGTTTTGATGTGTCAATTCCTTCCCAAGTGTAAAAAAGCAGGAAACTGAATCTGGGCGGCGCCAAATTTGTTCGTGTCCCGAAAATATCCTAATTATATAGCTCCTCACCTGGTCCGGGTTTGTACATGTCACCATTTGTATAGGTTTCTGTCTACAATTTGTCCCAGTAACTCCTAGTCTTAATGAGTAGACCGGCTTGATTTGTCTGGAATTACTAACCCTAGTTATTGTGATTTTTCCGGGTTACAAGTTAAATCTCTCTCTCTCTCTCCACAAAAAAGGACACAGGCAACCTTTCGTGGCCCATTTTCTTTCTTCTCTAGAAAGCACCGGTTGTCGACAATCTGTTATCTAGGGATAAGCAAAGCAGGTTTTCACGAGGCAGCACTCGGGTTGTGGTAAAGCATCGTATGGTATAATATTAGTTCAGCTTAGTATGTTACGCTTGGCAGACCAGGGCGGTTCGATTGGACCAATGACAGGACACAAATACGACACGGAAGTCACGTGTACGCCTCTTATCCTCCCGATCATCAGCAGAACCCACGGGCTTATACTTATAACGTGTAACATTAGTCCTAATTTTACGAAGTATGCACGATTCTATAAATACTGGCTAAAGATTGACAGAGAACGTCCGCTTGTTCTATTCCCATAGCATATAGACCGTGGGCAGGATGTGCTTTTCTCGTATGCTTATTAGCAACCCGGCTGGTGTTAAGCTTGTCACATCCGTCATTTTGTCGCATCCGTCATGCTTGTGACACTTATAAGGCCGCCTGACGCAGGTAACAGGAAAATAGTAAAGGGAAGGAAACATATTACCAAGGCTAAATGTAAGTGCCTAGCTACGTTATCGCTTACGGACATTTTCATGTACGCAATAAAAGCTTCAGTGGTAGTAACAAAGTTACTAGGTTTTCATTTTACACATCATTAGTAACCAAATCTCTGTTTCTTTCTCAGCCAATCCTAATCCTGATCCCAACCGATATGCTAATCTCTCTGCGTTATCAAAGTTTCAGGGTGACCATGGCGACCAGACACTCGCGTGGCTCGTGCGAAACAGACTCCTCATCTGTCCCTTTCATGGCGTCCAGGGCTCCGGGGCTATTTTATCAGGTTTTGCGATAAGCGAACAGTGTCAATACAGAAATGTTCGTTGTCGTCGAAACCTGCTGGAAATAGTCCGTTCTTTCGACAGGTACCGTCCCATTTCGTCATGGCAACAGGGATAACTTGAAATCTGAGCGCGTGCTACCAGGGTGCGAGGTAACGCCGCTGAACTATCAAGCAAAAACAAATCCCCACCATTGTGTTAGGTGTCCACACCATTGGTCGCTTTTCAGATAACAAACTAGGCGCGCACGCTTGTTGAGGGTGAATAAAGCTTGGCGTTGCTATGGTTACGGCGTGTGTGAGCTCGGCAACAGGAAGACTGGTGGTCTAAATGGAGAAAGAAAATCCAGCCTGCCAGTCAAACGCGCCCACTTCCTTTGATCTATGGCTTAGCCTTGAGATTTATTTTATTCTTTCATGATGTTTTGTTTCCGGGAAATATTGCTTCCATGCACTCTTCCCTTTTAATTTCAAATTAAAACTGCTGTGCATAATTTGTTCCTGTGCAGTGAAGGTCCCGTGATAACGGCTTACCGACCTGTGCTGCTTGTTGCGGTTTACAGTCAGCATGGTTCACCGCACTTACATCCGGATCAATCCCATCATTCCAGAGCTCGGGTAATGTGGGCATCCTCCGGGCGATTAGCGTAACAGTAAGTGTTAATGGATAAAAACATGTCCTACTTTGCTGTAAGCAAAAACCAAACCTCGGATAGGCGATGACTATTTTTCGGCATTTGGATGGATTCTGTTTACTGGTGTATGGATATTTACTCTTCTGGCAATTTTTTTTATTACAAAGCGATTCTTACTATAGAAGCTGTTGCAACAGTGTTTCATAATATATATAATTGTTGTGTCTGTGTATATACCGACATTCTCATGTAATTAAGTAATTATTATATTGTCAAGCTCGTATCTTGTTCCTGTCATCATCACAAACATAAACAGGCAAAGAATTTATAGCCATTCTGTAAACGTGGACGTATATACATTTTTTCTGGGCTAAATGACTGATACATTGTCAGGTAGTCAATACAGATTTATTCATTTATGCTACTCTTTGAAATCAGAGAATGATGAAGATCAAAGCTGCCTACTTCTTGTTTTCTGCTTTTGAAGCGCGTGTTGCTATACTGATCGACCGGGTTCTTAATTCATCACTAAATGAAAATCTGGTTCGTTGGATGATTGATTAGTTAGCGGACGACATTATCCAGTGCTCTGGAAATTGACTGATTTGTTGCTTGGACACCTGGTTGACTTTTTGATTTAGCGCCTGATTGATTGGTTGATTGAGCACCTGACTGATTGATTCACCACCGGATTGATTGGTTGATTCAGTAACTGGCTGATTTGTCGATTCAGTGTCTGATTGATTTAGTGCCTGATTGATTGGTTGATTTGATGATTCAGTGTGTGCTTGATTTGTTGATTTAGTGTGAGCTGGGTTGGTTTATTCATTGTGTGTGTTTGATTTATTATGTATTGGTTGGTTGGTTCATTTTCTGATTGATTGGTTTATTCAGCGCCTGTTTGATTGGTTATTTTAGCGCCTGTTTGATTGGTTGTTTGAATGTCTGGTGGATTGGTTGATTCAATGGTTGGTTGATTGGAGGAATAAATGATAAATAATAATCTTATTATTTGGATGGGTTTTTTTTTTATCGCGGATCTGACTGTAAAACGAATAAATAATTCATCGTGTCGATAGCCTGAACTGAATGCTCGTAAATCAGTTTGCCCATTTGGTGATTGAGGAGACTGATAAAATATATGAGGGAACCTGTTTAATTAATTTTCTACAAGGGAATACATGGCATGGTACAGTATATGGCCTTTCTTACTCTAATAATGATTCTGCGAATGGATCAAGATATCAAATATTTGTTTGGCCAATAATGAATTGCTCATGATGATTTTTATGTGCACCAAACTGGGTTCAGTGCTTCCCTTTTTCCTGTCATCACTTTATCAGTTTAAAGTAAAAGGCATCTCATGACCGAGACACTGTTTATTAAAAAGATTACAAAGTTCTCTTTTGAATACAAAAAATTGTTTATATTTGTTTTAATTCGTTGCTGAATTATCTCTGTTTGAAGTGTGGAGTCTTTTGCTGCCGACTGAGGATCTGAAAGGGCCCTTCCTTTTAAGCTTACAAGAGACTGATCAATCAGATAGCTAGTAGATATCAGCTCTTTATAAGTTGTGACGTAAATGTTCAAAGTCGAATGTTAGTATAACATTTAATAACATAGGGACGGGTTACTCCCTTAACGTCATACGTCTTAATTATAACTAGTACAGATGTGAACAAGAGTGTTCCGCGCTTGGAACAATTACGTCACAGCCCAGACAGAATGGTTGCGTTTCATGCTAGTCGACAAAGCATGGTCAATTGTCAATTTCCACTGTCGTAGTGGCTGTTTGAAAAAATACTTGCCGAAATAAACAAAATATTGTCCAACCTATCTGGCAAACTTAGCTTAGAACATGAACTCTCTTTCACTTCAAGTAAGCATATAATAGCATCGGGTGAAGTGTGGTACAGACTGTCAAATGGGTGGTTACGTTGACTGATATGAGACTTGAGATCGGTAAAAAGATTAAAGGCCTTGTTAGTAGCTTTCCGGCCTTTGTGATTTGCTGATTGATCGATTGATTTGAACGGGTTGATTAGTTGTTACATAAAACACACCGGTAACAGCGTCAATGGCTTTACACTCTCTGGATTGCTGACTACATCAATAAGTTTACTGATTATTACATTCTCTACACTGATAATCACATCAACGGGTTGGCTAATTATTACATTCTCTAAACTGTTGACCTCATCAACTACTTTACTGATTATTACATTTTCAAGGCTGATCACCATGCCATTGGGTTAACTGATTATTACATTCTCTAAACTGGTGATCACATAAAACGATTGGCAGATTTTTACATTCTTTAAACTGGTAACATCAATGGGTTGAATGAGTATTACTTTCCCTCAACCGATAATGACATAAAGGTATTGACTGATCATTACATTCTCTCACCTGTTAATGGCATCGGTGACTTGACCGATTATTACTGTCTGCACACTGGTATCCGTATCATTGGGTTGACCAATTATATCATATCAGTCGGGTGTACTGAATCGGTAATCGCATCGATTCAATCGGTTACTGATCATCTCAATCTCTAGACTGATAATCACACCGATGTTCTGACTGAATATTACATTTTTAGGCTGGTGATTACATTAATGTTCCACTTATCATTACTTTCTGTAGACTGGTAATCACATCATTGTTTGAGTATTACATTCTCTAGACTGGTAATAACATCAATGTTATGACTGATTATTACTTTCTTCAGGCTGGTAATCATATCAATGTTTGACTGATTATTAAATTTTCTGGACTAGTGATCACATCAATGTTTTGACTCATTATTACTTTCTCCAGACGGGTAATCACATCAATGTTTGACTGATTATTACATTTTCTAGACTGATAATCACATCAATGTTTCGCGGATTATTACTCTCTCTACACTGGTCATCAGACGAATGAGTCGACTGAGGTTTACATTCATTACACTGGCAACTTGATTAATACACGCAGACAGATAATCATATCACATGACTTGCTATTACCTTTCCTTGTACCCACATCAATGAGTTCATTTATTCTGATTATTACATTTTCTAGACATCAATGTTTTGACTGGTTATTACATCCTCTAGACTTATCATCACATCAATGCTCTGATTGTTTATTACATGTGGACGCGTAATCATATTAATAAGTTGACTAGTTATTACCTTCTCTCGTAACCACATCGATGAGTTCACTAGTTATTACATTCTCTGGCAACCACAACGATGAGTTATCTAATTATTACTTTCTCCAGCATCCCCGTCAAATTTAGCGAAATATCACATACTTGTGTGTGTTTCTGTCCAAAATGCGAAGGCCAGAGTACAGGAGACTTGCTTTATTTCTATCCGCTCTTCTTGTTCGTTGGCAGAAGAGCTTTGCGTACACCAGCGTTTGTATCGTACAACTTTCGCTGAATTCAATCTATTTGTCTTCAACTAAAATGGTGTGCATATCTGTATACGTCACATGTGGGAAAGTTCGTCAGTAATTTGCAATAAGGTCAGTGGTTTTCGCCGGGCACTCCGGTTTCCCTCACCCATATAGCATGGCGTTGTTAAAGCAACAGTAAAATAAATAAATAAAGTATACATGCGACTAGCCCAAAGGCCATTTCTGACTTGAGTAAAAATCAATTCTTCATCAAAGATATTGTTGAAATTTTTACACATTTGTCTTCAGATAACAATTATAAGGCAGATAAAACTAAAACTTTTAACGCCCAAAAATAAGCTCTTAAATCACATTTCAGATCTGGATTTAAGCCAGAAATGGATTTGGCTGGAATCGATCCCTGATGCCGTCGCTAAAAAGGTTAAAACGCTGGTTCGCTGGCCACTGAGGTCGCATGTTCGAATCCAACCCTTGTCACTACGGCTTCGGGTTAGTCAAGAGGTGTACTAGGCGAGGGGCGGTGAAGGTTCACTCCGGGTTCTCCGGTTGTTTCTGACACCCAAGTACAAGACCACCGGCATGTCAGCAATACGAAAAAGGAATAAATTAAATGATTCATCGAGGACTAAGCTCTTGGACAAATTACGTCGGAACTTTCAGAATTTATGCAACTCTTCTCAGGTAAACTGTACCCTATATATATGTATCGGATAACAAATTCACCAAACTATACGCTACCTAAAATGACCTCTCTTTGAAACAGATTGTGTTTACTTTCCTTATTGAGCATCCTTATTAAATTCATTAATTGAACATGATTAAAATGTACACTTACCGACCAGGAATATGTCAGTGTGTGAAGCGGGTCGACATGTTTTCATCACGCGACCACCTAACTTAGAAGGTTTGCACACAAACACACGCTGCACACTTTCGCCACATGAGCGACGCAATCCCGATCTAATGTGATGAAAGTGTGCGACGTGTGTTTGTGTGCAAACCTACCAAGTTTGGTGGTTCCGATGCCAATTCATATGCCAATTCGCCCCCTAGCAGCGGAATCCTGAACTAATGCACTGAAAGTGTGCGGCGTGTGCAACAGTACCAGATTTGGTTATGATAGCATATGGTTTGACATTAGTACCATATGATAGTTTATATTTGAATATCAAACTGGCAACTGGCATTTAACTTATGTGTGAGTATCGAACTGGCAACTAACTTCACAAACGTAACTTTTGGGACAGGTGTATCACTAGATTGCTGAAAGCAAAAACTTATCTTTGTCTCCAAGTTTTTAAGCAAAGAAAACATATAGATATGGTGTTCATCAGACGGACTAACCATGTGATAAAAGGAACCTGTTTTACTGCAATTGCATGTATATTGCCTAAAAGGGGTCAACTCAGGTGTCCCTATAATTAGAAGAATTAGGGTATTATTCAATATCCAGAGAAGAAAAGTTATAATTCATCATATCTGATTTCTAAAGGATATTTATTCAATTTATGAATTCTTTTTGAAGTATGTACTCAGCGATACTGCACATGTTGTATATGCATTAGTTTGTGGGTCGATAGATTTACTAAATCGATAAAAACACGTTTATCGTTGTGCGAGTTTTACATTTTAAGCACTACACTTTGGTACTTGGCAACAGCTAACAAATTCAAATGTTTTTCCAGAAATTTATCTCCGGAATTGGTGAAGCGCATGCCAACATTTTCGATGGGCTGATCAACTACCTCGCCATTATAGACAAGATTCAATAAACGTTAACTGAGCTGTCGTGAAAAACCATAATAAATCGTTTGATTGTTTATAATTTGACGAAAGGCGAAAACTTGCTTTCAATTGCATAAACTATAACGGTATTTCACCTTGTATATAAAGTGTCCCGCTAATGCATGCTTGGCCTAGCCTACAAAGCGGGTCTTGCGGCGTCGGTTAGATGTGTATACGTAGCATTTACACTAAATGCATCCAATGAACTTCTGTTCCTTGCCTATGAAATATCGCAATGAGTAAACAGACTATGGCAAATTTGGCGACACGTGTTCATATACATGATGATCTATAATGGTGATATCAAACCATCTCGCTTCATTACAGCGACTGCAGGTCCCTTGAGGCTCGTGTGCTGGCTGAATCCTCCATATAGAGAACCTGGTATACAGTGCGTAAACAGATCATTCAGTCCATAGTTTTGATGAGACAATACAGTTCTATAGCAATATATCTCCTGTCATGCAGAGTACTATTCTCGAATACCAGTATACGTATATCTTTGTATGTACAATGCCGCCTGCCACTCCACCAATGCAGGGATCGTGAGTTCGAATCAAGCTGTTTCGGCAATGTTAAACGCGGAAAATTGCCAACGGTCAGTTGTTAAATACCATGGACACTCCAGCTTCCTGCGCGCCACGAAGTGACCGCAATTCTTGAACATGGCGTGAAACATCAAATAAATCGGCTATTTTGACAAGAAAAAGAAGTAGGCAGCGTGCGAATAGTAGTGATGGCATTGCTAACAAAAATCCATCTTCTAAATTCAGTTTCAGTTAATTCCTGTCGATTATTTATATTTGCTTAGTGTAAAAAACGTGATTGTGAAATTTACGTTTAACATAACGCTTTATCAACTCCGTGTTGTAGCGGAAATGGAAGTATGATAGAGTATATAGGCTTGCGCAAAGGGCATTTAAATTGTACAAGCAACTCTGCAAACATGTGGCCGGAGTTCAAGACCAGACAGAATAATACACGAGGAATCTGGCAGCTATTGGGAATTTGCACTTGTCTCATTTGACGGGTGCAAACTGATGGAAGATGTTTTGAAATAAATGCACGAATCACAGCACCGTACTTAAAATGCTATTCATGGTTCGGCATTTCTCCTCGCGAGTGTTCGCACAAAGTTCCTCAGCTTTTGAAAAGGTAAGGAAATTCACGTCAGATAACTACAAATATGCAATAACAAGAAAAATTAAAGGCATGCGTCCATCCCTTCTCTGAATTTTACCTGCCTCAACGATTAATCATTGAGTTCAAAAATCCCGACGTTCCGTTCCTTAAAGCACTTAGCGAACCAAGCTGGCCTTCAAATCCGGCTTACAACATTTATTAGGCTATATGCAAATATGAATATGTTGTTTAAAATATACCGCTT
Organism: Acanthopleura granulata; assembly: GCA_016165875.1. NCBI lineage: Eukaryota > Metazoa > Mollusca > Polyplacophora > Chitonida > Chitonidae > Acanthopleura > Acanthopleura granulata. Next base: position 7,052,156 of record JABBOT010000005.1, on the reverse strand, counting down.
TGTTTAATTTAATTTAATTTAATTTAATTTAATTCTTTAAACTACCATATAAAGCATACTACTGTATGTACTGAATTTGCGCTGAGCCCGCTACTCCAAATTTCTCCGTGTATACCTGCCTATACACTATCACACAGAACTCTCGTGTGCAGCTGGCGCTGTATCAAATACCACACAACATGGCATAGCCAACACAGACTTCAGCTGGGTCACTACAAAGCCTGTCACATCAATTGTAGGTAATGATTTATCTGAATCAAACATATTTGACCACAATGTTTATACAATCCACATGTCTCATATCTAACAGCTTCAAAGTTTTGACAGGTGTCTTCCAGTTTACCAGCGAAGATTTATCTCCATTTACCTGAACCCTAGTAAGGATTTGTGGACTTAGGATGACATCTCCATTCAAGATGATATCAGAACTAAAATATTCTGTTCGTATACCAGTAAGAAATCCGAGAGTTACATTACCCGGATAGTCAGAAATACTCAAAGGCTTTACTATGGGATTTTTGAAGGGAACGCGGTATCAAATAAAGGGAGATAACTTTGTTCAATATATATGTGTACATCCCAAAACAACCCGCAGAACATTGTCCCAAATTTGACCTAAAACTTAGCGCAAGCACGCACATTTTCAGAGGCAAATAAATGCCATGATATATTTCTTTTGGAGATGAAACTTAAACCAGTTGGGTTTCATTAAAACAAATCATATTTCTGAGACAACAAAACTCCATGAATCAGGCAAACGGAGTACCTCTGTGATGAATACAACTCAAGGGCATTTAGCGTGAACAGCACAAAGATATGAAACTTCTATTACTGACTTTGCTTGAACGTTTTACTTCTGTTTGCGCATTAATTTTAAATCGTTTGACCTGAGAGTTTTTTTAACACCACACTCAAGAATCTTTCTCTTATATCATGGCAGTCAGTTTTAAGGATAGAGGCAAACCAGAATGCCCAGCATAAACCACCAGCATTTGATAAGCTACTGACAGACTTTCTGACACATGTGAACATCATACTGGTGAAAGAGTAGTTGAAGACTGTTAGACCACACAAATGGTAACATGAGTGTGGTCAACCAGTTATTACCACCAGGACCCTGTGAACATTGAGATCCGCAGAATGTATAAATTCCCTGCCTACGCCTGGGTTTGAAGCCACACGTGGTGTTCCTAGCCAGTGAACAGCAAGCACCTTCCCCTTTGGCCATTTAAGGTGAATAAGCAGCACCACAATAATATGCACAGTTAGGTAATATAATACAAGACACTATCTTTGTAAAATTAGTTCTTTTTTGTCCTTTTTAATTTTGAGAATAGATGTATTCAAATGAAAAACAATATTGTATTAAAACAACGTGCATGAAAAGGCCTATGTACTGCAAGAGACTCACATGTAATGTAGCCTTAATATGGTAATATATTGAAGGAAATAAATTCATCTGTTAGAACAATTTGTTGTTATCATCACAAGCCACTGATAAATACTAATGGATTTTTTCACCTCAACTGTAATAACAATTCTGCACAAATATTTGTGGCTGATTTAAGCATTTCATAGGTTTATATCTTTTATCTCCTTTTGTCTCTGAACACATTGACAACTAGTAAAGGTGGAGATGTAGATACTGGGCAATTCCATTCACTGGTGACGAACCTATCACAGTTATAGTATTCCCTAGAACTGATCCAGATTTGCATATGACAGTATGGCATGCTGTCATCATTTAAATGCACATACCACTGGTAACTAACAGCCTTACTGCCAATCCAACATAACTGCATACCACTGACTATCACTGAAATCTTGCAAAACATCTGTCAAAACTATACATCCTTTTCTCACACAATATATAATCTGTTCATCTAAAGTTCCTTAATGCTTATTAAAATAAGATGTTGATACCGTCTCACTGAGCAGAGCGCTGTAGTAACTGTTGGAACCTCTGGGTGACCAGAAGGGACACGTCTATAAAACGATCCACACAATTAGTCAAACAGGTCTCAGTCCTTCCATCCAGTTTGTCCCGAGGTTTGTCGAAGCACTGATCCCAACACACATCTGTTAGTTTGTGAATTTGCACTTGCAGCTGTGCTTTCTGCTGCTCTAACTGGATAAACTGCTGTAGCTCTTTATCACTGCTGTCACTACCGAGCCGGGAGGTGTCCGTGTCAAACGACGACATTGTCTATGCTGGACTGAATGCTTCACACAAGATTCCTTTAAAAAAGATTGAAGTGGAGACATTGGTTAAGGGATAATACTTGCTTATCCTTAAATAAATCAATAAGGAGAAATACATGTGAACTGAAAGTAATTTTTCCACAGTTTGTGGAAGAATGACTGCAGAAAATCCAAATGACACCAAAAAATGTCAGCCTCACTTTTAATGTTATCAGCCAGACACAGAAAATATTACCCATGCAGACCTCTCTATATACACTCACTTGAAAATGAATTCTGTAAGTTGCAATGTAACCAATATGTATATGAATACCAAAAATACATTTCAATTGTTTATGAGAAATAGTTTCATTGCCATGTTATAACATAGGGAATAAGTATTGTTTCTTTCTTCTTTTTCCTCAGCATTCAAAATCTACCACATTACGAATATGTGTAGCCTTATGAATTAATACAACCCACCAATACTAGCAATACAACGGTAGCATACAACGTCTATTTTTATTAGGTTAGAATAGGTGATGATGAAAGTATTTTACACTACAGTAACTTGATGAGATTACAGACAGCCCTCCTGCAATTACTACTGTAGGCCTTCAAACCGCAATGTAACAGTGTAACGGACGGAGTCCCCAAACAACCCAAGCTCGTCTTCACGTCAGTATTGAGCAGGCGAATCGTCAAAGGTCACGAAAACCAGGCTCTCCATAACACTTTGATAAGTTTGATGTTGATCACCTCGGTGTTCAATAACCAAAAGTAAAGATTACACAGTAATTCTCACATGCGTGTTGCTTAGACAGGGATTAGGTTTTCATCCGTCAGTCTATTTCATCAGTGCAGTTGCTTGATTTTGTTTCGTTGAGGTAAGTTCAAGCTAATTCGACGTTTACCTTGTCTACGATACTCACGTGCGTCTTGTCACTTACTGGCCAAAGCGCATGTGCCGTACCCTGGTCTACAGCACAAACCTCTACCTGGGCTCCTTGCACTTTCTGGACCTATGGTTAGCAAATTCTTAGCCAAGGATTTGCAAATTGCCCTGGGGTACATGGACACATAAACAACTCCTTATTTATGGGCCAACTGTAATGATTTTCAGACTTAAAAGCGGAAAAAAAAATACCGCTGTGCAAAATGTATGAATCCGTGTAGCGGTTCATACAAAAGTTTTCATAGTGTTCTGCTAAGGAGCGAAGGTGTGGGCATGTATGACTATCGATGACAGCTTAACATTTTAGTTAACAATAACGGACCAGCTACAATGGCAGTGTTTATGTTGCAGTAATTTATATTTCCGATGTCTGCGAGAACAACTTCTGATATTCAGATTTGATACATGCAATTTAGCGGCTAAGAATCTGACAACTTAGCAATCACAAAAGACCGAGCTATAAAGGGCTCTAGACAAAGTTCGTGTGCTGTGGAGGTTCGTCGGGTGGGTGAGACGGTAAATGGATTGATGTAATAGGGTGGCAGGGTGTACCTCTTGACTTGGCGCTAGTAATATTTTAAAGACATAAAGGAAGATATGTCGTAAAGGTTAAGCATATATGCCTGCCTAACTCAGTTTAGAGTCGTGTGATTGTAAGTTGTCAATGAATTTGACTTGATCCGTGGTCTTGGCCAGTGAAACTGACTCAGTGACAGCTTATGTAAGATTTCATGTTGTCATCACCCCGAGGTGAGGGCATATGGAATATGCCCCCCTACACCCGCTCCGTCAAGTCCTGTATAAGTTTGTTTCTGTCACTGAGGCTTGATATATGATTATCATTTTGTCATTATTGTTATTATTTTTTATGGACTGCAAGGTTTAATTTTTATTAACAAATAAGTTATGTAGGAATAGGGTGTACAGGTCTTTGACATCACAGTAGTCGAAGAGCAAAAGTTTTGGTAGTTCAGTTTTGAATTGACCTGTAATATATGTTTGATTTCTAAAAGCAGATTCTTAAACCAAGCGCTGCAATGTGCATTGGTCATGTTCTTTAAACGATAACTGTTCACAAGATCATTCTGAATTAAACTTTGGCTTAGGTTAAAGTTTTATGGACTTTGAAATATTACTCGCCTTATCATCATTGCTTTACTTCATTTTGCTTTGTAATGCAATTTATCTAGGTATAGAAGTCGATCCCTATCTAACTTGTGCTTAAATAATCTTACTCAGAATAATTCTTTGCAATTCACACTGCACCATGTTAATTCACTGTTGTATACCTGTTGTAATAAAATATGGGCCACTACTCTCTTTTCTGAGGACCTTACAGGCTAAGCAGTTCAATGACTGCCTTAGGCAGTAGCCCAGCAAAGTATGGGGAAAAAAGTCAAAAACTAAAATTAGTACAGATCACAAGGACAAAGAAACCGGTTTTTGAAATATTTGGTGAATGCATAGGCAAAATACTTCTTCTGTATTTCTTGTAGAAAAGAAGGTAAACCTCAGTGCTACAGTCATCTTGTTATAACAGAAAGAAAAGTCTCACTATTGTTTTAGTTTTTTGCCATTTCTTAAATTTTTTTATTGTTTTTTTAATATCAATATTAATATTAATATTTTTACTTCTTTTTTGTATGCTTTCATGTGACTGTAATACTAGACTTAACATACCCTTATTCCCCATTTGTGCTGCACTGCCCTCAGACGGTAACCACGACAATGTCCTCGCAGAAGTTGCTGGTGCGGCCCAGCCCTCACCCCCAGCAGGCTGAGTGCAGACTGATCTGCTTCCCCTGGGCGGGAGCAGGAGCTTCCTATTACATCAGCTGGGCAAAGAAATTCTCACCACGCATTGAAGGTATGATCTATAGAATTAGTCAAAATTGCCAAGTTTTACTAACAGGAGAGCTGGGATACCCTAATTTGTCTAATTAGTGGGACAGGTATTAGTCCTGCTGAGAGCAAAATATTACATTTCACTCCAAGTTTTTTGAGAAGGTAAAGATAGGGATGTGTTGGTTATAAGACAAAACTTGTTCTCCCTGTTACACTTACATGTATGTTATCCAAAAAGGGCAGATCAGGTGTCCCAAAAATAAGAAGAATTAGTCTATATATATCCAAGATTGCTATAATAAAATAAAATCAACGCCTTATTGAGATAACCGGTTTTGCTACATCTGATTCGTGGCAGCTCTTCAGACAGTATTGGAGATTCTAAACATAAACCTTTTTATAGATCCAGTTTGCTGATTGATTTTATTTTATTTTATGATATATATATATACGGCAGGTATTGTATCTTGGCTAATGATTTTGTTTTGGGAAGAGGTCCATCATTATATTTGGGTAATTGTAGGCTGGTAATCTTAAATCACTTCTAAACCAGTTGAGAATGTCATTAGAGAATAGTTAGCTGCAGAGGGCAGTTCACAATGTTGATTTTTCAGTTGATACTAGACCTGCCCCTTTTTGACTTTATGTAACAGAGAACCTAAGTCTATGTACAGACAAAGTCTGTCTTTCTATTCTTTATTGATTTCTATGCTTCATAATTCACCACATGTGAATTGTTAACATAATCTTTGCTTTGTTTTACCTGAATTACTTTTAACAGTTTATGGTTTACATAAGTGATAATGATAACATGCCTGTACAATGTAACTGTTTTAATCGTGAGCCTTGTGGTGATGAGTCAGAGAAAAGTCTTATATAAGGAAGAACCCAGTTTTTTCCCCCCACCTTCTTTGTGTTTAGACATGCACTCTTCCCCTACTGCTGGGGATGCAAATGTGCCACATACATCATCAGACTTTTAATGTACTTATTACAAAGTGTAAGAAGTGAAAGATGTATCGATCGGTGGTAGAGAATTATTACACAACACCCACAGGCCCAGTTAATCATGCTCACAGGATAAATTATGTTAGGCCTGACACAGGGCTATATTATTTCAGCACCAGTTTTCAAAGTGTAGTGTGTGATTTGTGTACCATATGAGCATTGCGAAAATTGTCGCCAGTAGTTGCCCATAGGACCACAGGTACAGGTACTCAGAACTGCAGATAAACTTCTCTCCTTGCATCTCTCCCCACTCAGTATTTATACATGTATATTTTGTTTTGACTGGATTTATACAACAGTGACACTAGTACACAGGAAACCAAGCTGAGCCCTAAAAAAATACCTTGCAGTTAAATAATGCTGATGCATTCTCATCAGACATTAAGCATGGTCCTCCTATTAAGTTTGTATTCGGGGGCCTTTGTAGCAGGTTAGATCAATGACCCAGGAGCCTCCCATCTGTCCCATCGCTGTGAATTCAAATTCTGGTTGTATGTAGGTAAGGAAGGGCTTTCAGCAACCAGCGAATGGTCATGAGTTTCCCCCTGTTCTCAGCCCGCTTTCCTCCCTCCATAATTCTGGCCCCCATCGTGTAAGTAGAATATTCTTGAGTATGGCGTAAAACACCCATCAATAAATATTAAGTTTGTATATTTTGATATGGTTCAATATTTCAGTGGTAGCGCTGCGTCCTCCTGGAAGAGAACTTCGCTTCAAAGAGCCAAATTTCCGAACTTTAGAAGAGGCAGTGAGTCAGACGACAGAAGCAATAGCACAGAATCTACTGGATAAACCATTTGCGTTCTTTGGACACAGGTATAAATTAGGAAATTAATGGATGATACATATGTACCACTTAGTTAGTGCTCCTGAACCAACTTATAACCTCTCCAGGATAACCATCTACTGCCTACAGAGCATGTTTATTTACAAAACAGAAAACACCTCTGGTCTACCAGAACACATTTGTATTCCAGACAGAGAACATCTGTAGTCCACACGGAGCATACTTGTATTCCACACGGAGAACACCCCTAGCCCACTGAGAGCACACTTGTGTTGTATTCCACACAGAAGAAAACCCTTGTCCACCCAAAACACACATGTATTCCAAACAGAGAACACCCTAGTCCACCCAGAGCACACATGTATTCCACACAGGGATCACCCCTAGTCCACCCAGGGCACACTTGTATTCCACACAGAGCACAAGTGTATTCCACAGAGAGCAGACTTGTGCTTCACATAGGGGACACTCCAATCCATTTAGAGCGCACTTGTATCCCACGGAGAGAAAACCTCTAGTCCACCCAGAGCACATTTTTATCCCACACAGAGAAAACCTGTGGTCCACCCAGAGCACACTTGTATCCCACACAGAGAAAACCTGTGGTCCACCCAGAGCACACTTGTATTCTACACAGGAAACAAATGCAATTCACCCAGAACACACTTGTATTCCGCTCAGAGAACACTGGTATTCCACCTCAAGAGCACCTGTAGTCCACTCAGAGCACACTCGCATTCCACACAGAGACTACCTCTAGACCACCTAGAGCACATTCTGGTTGCCTGAACAGTTTTTACCTGTTGTTGTAGTTGGGGGTCGCTGCTCAGCTTTTCTGTGGCTGTGAGGTTGAGAGAGAAGCACTCAGTTGAACCCATCCAGATGTTTGTCTCTGGCATGTCAGCACCTCATGTGAGTCCAGTCTAGAGTTTTAGCCCAAACTTGAAAGTAACCAAAAGAAAAAAGAAGAAAACATCTAAATGTACCTCAGTAGTAGAGACTGTGGCTTACGACACGGGACTCATTTTCTTATGGGAAAGGGGTGCAGCTCCGCAGTACATAATAAAGAAGGGCTCCTTCCTTTTATGTAGTGCGGAGCAGCGCCGCACTACATAATAAGTAAGGCTGTGTTCATTATATGTAATGGAGCATGGTGTGGGATATTCTGGAAGAAGTGTTGGGAGAATCTCCTGCAGTGGGCATGTTGAGAGTCTTCTGGAAGAAGAAAATAAAAAAAAAAGCGAAAAATTTGGGTAATCCACTCCTGTGGTGGGTGTGTGTGTGTGTGGGTGGGTGGGTGGGGTGATTGTGGTGTGTGGTGTGGGTGGGTGGGTGGGGTTGGGGGGAAAGGCTGAGTCAGGGCTGAAGTTGTGAATGAACAGGGTGATTGTAGGTGGGGCTGGGCTGAGCTTGGGCTTGTCATGCGGCGTCATGGTGTGTGACATCAAGCATGTCGTCTGCTGGCTGGGTGACAGGCTGGCTGGCTGGCTGGCTGGCTGTGGCTGTTATGAATGAAGGCTGTCAGTGATTGAGCGTACCAGCGTGTGTGACCTATAGTAACACTTGCGTGTTAGTCGGCGAACGATCATAGGCACAAGTGTATATATATGTATATATACCTGCATAGCAGTCTAGCACGATGACTTGACTGTAAATTAGACAAAAACACAACAAAAAATAGCATAAGTCGCTATGGCCACTAATCTTAGAGGGTACAAAGATGTGGTGACGTCCATGTTTCAAGACAGTATTTTGAATGAAGGTGGGTATTCCGCCCTCCATGTATTTACCAAAGATGTCTGTGACCGCGCAGAGAATCCTAATGAGATAGGCAAATCATTTACCACTTGGTCATACCGAAACTGTTTGCCCTGCACCACAAGCCATCACCTGTAGCCTGCCACCCCGCATTGCATGAACCCTCGTTCCTAATGCCATGCGGCCTGTTGATGGATGGTGGGATGGGGTATAAAATAAGGAGAAAATGCCTTGCCTGAACAGTGTTGCTAGGGAAAGTCCGTCTGCCATGACCCGCCGCCGCCGTCGCTCACACACTCGCCGGGGGAGAGTTCGATCTTGCAACAAGGCAAAAAATGAAAATCTCAGGATACCGTCGCTACTGTCTTACATCAGATATACTATGATCCCGATAGCCTCGCTGTTCACAGCGCGGGGGTGGGGTGGGGTGGTGGGGGCTCTCTTACTGCAGGCAGCACCTCAGCAAGTCCTACCCTTCCCATGTTAGCGAGTGAAGGCTTGGTTAGCTGAGCAGGAGATGCACATGCTTCATCGCCAAGCTTGCCGGCACCATCCCTGTAACGGGGTCGTAGTAGGTGGGATGGACAGTAACTGGCACAACGACTTGGTTGATATGAGTGCATTTGCCAAGTACAATGATGGCAATTGCTACCTGCTGACGTGCATTGACTTGCTCTCCAAATATGCCTGGGTGGTTCCCGTCCCCACCAAGACAGGAACCAATCTCATCCAGACCTTCCAGACCATTTTCAAACCAGCTGTATCCCCCTGTACCTGCAAACAGACGAAGGTTAAGAGTTCCTCAGTAAGCCCTTTCTCTCATTTTTAAAGGACAGTGGGCTGTTCGTCTTCCATACCTTTAATGAAACCAAAGCATCGGTGGTCGAATGGTTCAATCAGATCTTTAAATCTGCATGTACTAACACTTCACGGCCAACAGCACCCGGCATTACATGATGTTTTACTGGCCTTATCATCGCAGTATTCACGGGGCTCCCAGCAGCGTCACGACCGACAACCAAAAGGAGGCCCCGCCAGGGTTGACCAGTATGAGGTGGGAGACCTCATAAGCATCAGCATAGTCAAGGGGGACTTTGAGAAATCTTACCTACCCAACCAGAGTCAAGAAATCTTCCGTGCCCTAGCCCATCACCACGGAGCCTGCGGTCTATACATTGGAGGACTTGAGGCTCACATACCAATATTGACCCTTCCAGAATGTTTTCCATGGGCCATGCTAATGCCTTTGCTCTACCAGCACAGTTATTTTTCTTTTTTCTTTTTTCTTTTCTTCTTCCAGAACACTCAACACGCCAACTACAGGGGTTTCCTCCGACATTCCACACCACGCCCCATTACATAAAACGCACACACCCTTACTTATTATGAAATGCGGCGCTGCTCCGCACCACATAAAAGGAAGGAGCCCTTCATTATTATGTAGTGCGGAGCTGCACCCCTTTCCCATAAGAAACTGAGTTGCATATCGTAAGCCACACTCTCCACTGCTTAACTCTTTTCGAGGAATGTTTGCAGTGAATGTACCGTAATAATATGTCAGGTTGTTTTTGGTCTTTAAGTTTTCTTAGCTGGATCTACCCAAATCTGGAGTTCACAGTAACCTTCACAATAGCCTATGTGTCTCTCATCCTCATTGTATGTGAATCTAATGGCCATTTACATGTAAACCTCCATCAGTAACTGACAACATGAACAGTAATGTCAGCCTTCTTTTCTAGTCCACCCAAGTTCAAGAAAAGGACAAAGTGACCAAGAAGAGTGATAAGGAGTTTCTTGACTATATGAAATCATTAGGTAAACAGTTTTCCTTTCAAATAGAAATCCCTTACTTCTAGAGACTGGTCATTTTTTTGCAGGATTTTTTTAATAGGATGTAACTTGAAGATTGCGTGATTTCTTCAATGTTTGGCATTTTTGAGTGTGTCTCCTTTGTATTGTTTTTTCATGTGGTTGTTTATTAAATGTGATGACAACACAGAATTCAGAGTAATTCAAAACCAGTTACCTCGAATAAATAGCTACTGACATTACTACATTTTGATAACCAATTTCTGCTTAAGCCTTGATTTTAGTGGGTGAGTTGCTTGAATTTAAGCATTTACATGAACAGTTAGAATAAAAACCTAACTGAGATAAATTGACAAGAGGCCAGATTTCACTGGTTATGTGTCACTATCACACTAATGTTACTGCTCTGGTTTTAATCTCCATGCCGTAGGTGTTTATGTTATATTTGACAAAGGTGTGGGCTGTTTTGGTCTCAGTTGTTAACAACAGCTGGCATTGACCCTAATCGCTACACAGACTTCATGTGCGTTTAATGCCATGATACTAAAGAAGTTTTGACTACAATGCAATGGTAGTCATTTTGATGGGTCAAGGAAACCGGATTGTCTGAAGTAAATCATTACCCTTTGGCGGGTGACTGGTGGACTTTTCCTTCATGTGACACTCGGATACTCACTCGCATTTAAATCCATTGATTTGTATGTCAGATAGGAAAGTTGTTCACGTAATGTTACTTATCTGAATGGCCTTATGGCCATTGCTGATTGCTTTCTGCCTGAGTCTAGAATAAGAAAAATACCTTGTGTTTCCTAGCAATTGAAAGACAAGCCATGAATACAACCACACCTCTCCCAAGCCATAACCGTGTCTTGTAACTTGAAAAGACTTCTTGAAAGTTCACCTGTAGTAAAACATCACACACAAATAAACATACTGGTATGGTGTGCAAAACTGCTGATTCTTCTGGCATGCTAACTATGTTTTCGTGACGTCCTTTCAATGTTGTCATTCCGCATTCAAGAGTGTATGATTCTTTCTACACAGTGCTTGGTTTTCCTACAGGGGGCACTCCCAAAGAAGTCCTGGAGAACAAGGAATTAATGGAGATGTGTCTACCTTCATTGAAAGCAGATTATGGCCTCTATGAAGAGTTCAGGTGAGTAGGAGATACATCCATGTTGTGTGGCCAACAAGTACATGTGTACCTGAATACAATGAGATGACCATACACCATGCAGGCCGATACCAGTCATAATGGTGTCACTCTAAAGTGTGTCGCTGATATATTGACAGCATTCATCAGATATAAATACCACTGTCAAGTGTCATGCTCTGATAATAGGTTTCATCATGGTTAATTTTGTAATTCCTAATCAAAAATCGCTTGACTGCACTTTTCACCACATGTTTGATCTTTAATCTGTTTCTGAAAACAAAATTTGGGCATGTTTTTTTCTTCTACAAGCTTGGCATCCATGCTGGTTGATCAGTTTAAGTGAGTACATTCACTCCCTGAGTCCCTATGTACTACAAGTAGATACATGTAGCTACTCAGTACTCGGTGGGCGTAATGACCCAGAAGCCTCCCACCAATGCAGTTGTTGTGAGTTCAAGTCCAGCTCGTGCTGACTTCCTCTCCGGCCGTACATGGGAAGGTCTGCAAGTTACCTGCTAATGGTCATGGGTTTCCCACGGGCTCTTCCCGGTTTCCTTCCACTGTTTTTCTGGCCGTCGTCGTATAAGTGAAATATTCCTCAGTTAACAGCTTCCCAGTGTCTGCACATGTCAACAGACAGTTCACGAAGAGCATGATTGTCTCTGCTTGTAGGTACATGTTACCCCCTAGTCCACCACTCTCCTGCCCTGTGCATGTCTTTGATGGGAAAAATGATAAAAAGCATGATCTGGAGGGTAAGAAATTATTGAAAAGGAATCTCAGGTCTTTTCACAAGGCTTTGTAAATTTATCTTTTGCTGCTTATTTTTTTGAAGTGATGTGGAGAAACAATTTACAATACAAAAGAACTCATTTCACACATTTTGTTGAAATGGGCTCTGAGCTATTTAGTGTAACTGTATCTCTAAGAGAAACGAACGATTCATAACTGCGAACAACTATTCTTTATATATTGAAGAAATCTCCTCTTGTTTCGGTCACCTTTTTTGCTGAATTTAGAGAGCAGTATTTTGCAACACCCTCCCCCGTCGTTTTGTGATAAAGTGTCTTTATTTGATTGACTGGACCTTGATTGGCCTGCTGGGATGGGTGTTTATTTTCTCACTCAGACTTTTCAGTCAAGCTCACAGCTATAGGATGATATTTTTAGTGAACACAAAGTTTGATGCAAAACACAGATCATATGATTTTGTGTGAGCTGTCATGACCTATGTGATGTAGAATTGGCCTGACAGTGTTTCGCGTCTGATGTGGCCCAGCGATGACATGTGGCATTATAGTTGTATGGTGTAAAAGTGGACCTTTCTAGAAGAGATAAAGCAAGGACACTAAATCTCCCGTTACCAGTGAAGGTATGGTCAACATGACATATATGTACATATCCGTTCTACTTAAAGTTATTAAAAGTGTGCAATTTAGCACCTGACCAAGTTGGGTTTTGACACATCAGCCAACTTTGATCTTCATGATGATTTTTTTTTTATACAAAGCATCTGTCAGTTTTCTCATTTGCTGTCCTTATCTCGGAGAACTGATTCAGCTGAAGCCAATCTTCCAAGTGCTTATCTAAGTTTACGGGCAGGGCATTATGGGAGTGGGTGGTGATTTATTACAGATGTTCATAAACCTTTCTCTGTAAACCTTTCCCATGTAGTTAGATGGAATATGAGATGAGTATAAACCAGAGGTAGTTATATTCCATGACGTTAAATGTTCAAAGATTGATCGGTTACAAGCAATTAGCTACTATTATATGCAGGCTGTATTATAGGTGATGACGATATTGTGAATTACTAGGTTTTTTCCCATAATGGACCAGTGTCAGTGCCATCAACAAGTAATCATGGCACTACCTCACTTGACACTCTGCCTGATGTCTGCCTGATGTCTGGTGTGTCCGGTATGGTGTTGCATTGAGGCACCGAGATAAATGCATCACCTTTGGGTTGGGCCTGCTGCAAAGAAACTGATATGACGGGAGTGTTGCTGAAGGCAACGTTAAACCCTTAAATTAGACAAAAGCATCAAATGTACTGTAGTTGCAAGTTGATGGCCTTCGATACTTTGTATATGAAATATCCTGGGAAAACAATTCTCTAGTTTGTTTTCTTTTCAGTAAGAATTACATTACTATTTCACTGCTTTTTGATTGGCAGGCTGGCGTCAGGTAACCACGGCAGATACAGATTGTAGCATGTTTCCAGGAGGGCATTTCTACTTCAAAGAATCTGGAAATGAATCCAAGATTGTGAGCAAAATCAACATCCGTCTTCAAGATCTGATCAGGCTGACAGATCAACCAATCTGATTGGCTATTTGCCTTCTGACATGTGCATGGAGCATTCTGATTGGTTAGCAGTGTGATAAAATAAGATATTCTACAATAAGGTTATTGGTGAACTGTATTGTGAAAAAGATGGATGCATTTTAATTGGTTAAATGGTGAATGGTGAGTATTAGAGTGCACTTTGATTGGTTCACTGGTGACAGGAGCAACAGTTGTAGTCTGTTTGGTTTAATATTTTCTTCATCCATTCTAAAATGTGAAGGAATTACATGTTTATGGTTTAACTTTGTCGTTGATTTTCTCAAAGAGTAATTCATCTCATCAGTAATATTCTGCAAGACAAATAATCTTGCAAACCATCTTTGTAAGATTACAGAATACACTCTCACATAAAACCTTTCCCTTGATAATTATGTGCTCCTGAAAGGGCTGCCTTGAAGGTTGTCCTGCTGTTTGATGATGTCTCAAACAATACAATTGGCTAGTCATGATCTGAATTATGGAGTCGATGTTGAAACCGTAACAGCTGGTGTATGTCTTCAGCGAGTCTCTCATTGTCACGAGTACTTTGTACTCAAGTGAGTTTTACTTCAGGTGGTGCTACATTTACATCTACATGCATTGTGGGTTTGTCTGTTTTATTGTTATTTGTGTGTAATCTTCAAGGGTCACAACTTTTTTTACATATTTGTTTGATTGTTTAATGAGAATTTTCCAATTATAAGCGAGGAGAAAGCCAAAGGGAGGCACAATTTAGAAAACATTCTCTGTATTAAGTGTAGTGTAGTACATAATCAGTTAATTATTTTATATCAGGTGTGAGATCTTCTTTCTAAACTTCCATTTCAGTGTGAACATTAATTTAGTGGAAGTTAGACAAACACTCCATACTGCAAATGACACAGAAAAGTTACTGTACATCCTTTATTTTTGGATTCAAATTCTCTGAATTTTTTTTTTTTTTTTTTTTTTTTGTTATTTTAAGTTTAGAGTTGATTTCTTTTGATGTACTGCTAATTAAGCTTCACACTTGTCAGGTACATGCAGAAGCAGCCCTTTCATGTCAGAAAAGAGTTATTTCTGACTGTTCTTGGACACCATTGCCAGAAATATTTTATGTGGACACTGCAGAGTATTTTATGTTCATGTGCATGCTGTTTTAATGAGTTTATATCTTCTGCTGGTCAGAACTATAAACTGTACATGTAGGTGTGACTGTAAATGAGCATTAAATATGGACACAGTGCAGTGTAATTTTGGCCCAACCTGACACGACCTTGTGGCATAATTCAGGAGTCATGTTGAAAAAGTTGTCAGTGTTATAAAGTTTACACTGTATTTTGGTATGAGGACTTCCACTGTGATGTGATTTAGTTTATTTGCTTTATTTTATTGCTAAAGAATCCTCATCGTAAACATTATGTGTAAACTGTACACAGCTGACGACTTTTGATGTAGAATTGTGTTTGTTAAACACATCAGTCAGTACCGTCAAGGTGTTCATGACAGTTGTGTAATTCTCTTACGACATTTTTGTTTTCCAGACAGTTGAACGAAAAGGACCAGTCACAGTGTTACAATTTATTTTTAGATCTTGTAATTGATATTGGTGAGTTAAATGCACATGATTAGCAAAATGGTAGCGAGTAGTCAGGTTTTGTATTTTGGCTGTCAGTATTTAATACAGTCTATACAGTGTATAACACTTGGTTGTTAGATCAAAGCAATTGGTTTACAAAACTTCATTATTTTTCATCAACTTTCCTTTCAAAAAACATTGTCACTTGAACCTACACGTTTACAAAAAAGAAAGTTGTGAGCAATTGTCTACGTCTGGTAGAAAAATGATTCTCAAGACTTGGTCTGAGTGCCCTTTTACCACTAGGTGGTGCTTGTGTAAGAATGGCATTTTAAACTAGGACAGCAACAGCACAGTGTAGTTTAAAGGGATGGAGTTTCTGGGCTCATGATCTACTAGGCTCTGTTTGATGTGGGCTTACATAACCAAGATTCATAAGATAAAATCAT
Organism: Acanthopleura granulata; assembly: GCA_016165875.1. NCBI lineage: Eukaryota > Metazoa > Mollusca > Polyplacophora > Chitonida > Chitonidae > Acanthopleura > Acanthopleura granulata. Next base: position 7,036,322 of record JABBOT010000005.1, on the reverse strand, counting down.
AATACCATATTTCAGTATGAAAAGGTTTTAAGTTTTTATTGTATTTCTTCAAATTCATATCATTGTATACAGTAAATTACAGCATATCAGTTTTATTTTCCATGGTATATATGTGGCTCAAATTGTACTCATGCATATTTATATTTGATAGAACTTTTGTATAATAATAATAATAATAATAAAGCCGTACATGTCTGATAAGACTCTTTGTCAGTCTCTTAATATTATCAAATGTAAACCTGAAATACATATACAGGAAAAATACAATCATATTGAAAGGCACAGGAATTATAAAACAAATACATACAATATAAATATAAGTTGCATGAATAGAGCAAGGTGGCAGGTGGTTGGGGAAATCACAGCAGCAGTTTGAAAACCAGATCCTGGGTTTATCAAAATGTGAACCTTTTCCACAGCGTGGTTTATGTGACAATGTAGCAATGACGTAATGAGCTTGTAGCTGTTTAGCCCCATACACCAATGAAAAGTGCTGAATACTTCAGGTAGTTCAAGCACATATGATTATAATTACTCGTATGTTACTGCATGAACACTGGATACACCACAGCAGTACAACCTTCAGGCAATAATGTGATGGACACTTAATGAAGGTTTGATATCGAGTTGCCTCAGGTCAGTAGGTACAGATACATGTAATCTAAATGTACCAGCAAGTACTTAAGCAGTCCGTAAGGAATATTAGACTGGAACCCATAGTACCAAGGTGAATTCCTTTTTGTTTAATTTCCAGTCAAAAGTTCGGAAGGAAATTTAAGGTTGCCAGAATTAATGGAGGCGCAACTTAAATTTAATAATTTGGTGCATCACCTTAATTATGTCAAAACTGGTTTGTATTAAGAGACAGATGATGTCTTAAACCCCCCCCCCAAAAAAAAAAAAAAAAAAATTAAAAACCCCAAAACCAACCCCCCCCCCCAAAACTATGAAATGCGGAAATATAGGATGTCAACTTTTAATGCGATATTAACCTTCTTAACCTCTCCTTGGTAGAATCGTTCAGTTGGCCACAAAACATTAGCACACATCTGATAGCTGATCAGAAAGTTTCTAGAGCCTGAAAAGTTACCATTTTCTTCATATTCTGGATACATGGCAGCAACAGCATGTGTCCAGGCAAGTAATGATCACAGTTACACAGTCTCTTCCAAAACACTGAAATGGAATTTATAACAGGAAAACAAAACAAAAACTCTACGTTTAAGTGCACTTGATGCAAGTTAGAGGTATACTGTTGGGAAAAACACATCTTATCTGCTCTTCACTTGATAATAACCATTTTAAACAGTTCACACATATTCTTCGTCCTCAACTAAGTGAGGTGTACCACAATGTTGTATAAATACATGCAATGTACGAGCCTATACTGACAAAAATCTTTTATAGGACTACAAACACCAAGCAACCAAACAAAAGATCCAGGTTCACCTGGATGATACTGAGCACTGCCAGACAACGACGGACATCAAACAAATAATTTATCAAAAATAAAGCCTCTGATTAGTGATCTAAGATATAAAGCAAGGTAGAGCACGTCATTACATATACCTGTACTTGTCAGGATTTCTGATGCTAGATCAGGTACAGGCGACTAGAGAGACTTCATGGAACACTATACAGACTGCTGTACAAACGAGGGGAATATACAGACTGCTGTATAAACGAGGGGAATATACAGACTGCTGTACAAACGAGGGGAATATACAGACCACTGACCAAAGAAAGGGAATACACAGACCACTGACCAAAGAAAGGGAATACACAGACCACTGACCAAAGAAAGGGAATATACAGGCCGCAGAAAAAACAAGGGAAATATACATAACCCTGAAAACACAAGGGAAATAACCATCAAGAGAAATATAGAGACCGCAGAACAAACAAGGGAAATATATAGAGGGCTAAAGGGAGAGAATATATAGAGGGAATATATAGATCACTGAACGAACAAGGGAAATCTAAAGTACACTGTACACAGACTGCTGCACATATGGGGAAATCTGCAAGTACATTGTAAAAACAACCAGAAACAACTGCTACTGGATAATAGATTTATGACAGTCAATTCTTGACTTATGAAAGATAAAAAAAAAATATAATAAAAACAAAAAAGTGAGCAAAAAACAAGGAAAATGTACAAATTCATATATTACTGGTATTATTTCATCATCATCTGAAGGGATGGCAAACAGTAATACACACGTACTTGGGTGTTACCTTGACATCACCCTACAAGGTTAGCGATACTGTATAAATAAAGACAATACACCAGGTGATTTTGAGTTGTATCTGTCAGTATGATTTACGCACTACAGACACAGATGGGGCCTTGGTGCTCAGGAAGTACCGTCTCGTACGTCGTGTATGCTTCAGCTTACAACTTGAAGTGACCAGTTAATCTGCTGTGGCAAAGGTGCACTAATCAACAACAGGCAAATATATATGTAAGATCGTCAAGCAAAAAAATGCCTCAGGCCACATCATCAAACAGTGCTTCAAAACCAACATGGCTTGCCTTCAATTGAGCTAAGAAAGTATACACATGTATATTGCACTCTAGAAGCAGACAACTATCTACAATAGTTGTTTTGTTTAGCTTATTGATAAATAACAATCTATCATGTAATAAACAAAAAATTAATGGGGAAAAAAAAAAGAGAAGTGAGATACAAAAGAGGCCTTATTGCAGTCCTGTGTAAGACAGGACATATTTATGCAGAATTCTGGCAGCTTGCCTGGCTGAAGATGCAATGAAGGGATATGATAACAAACATACAGACACATGTAAATGTAATCCACAAGCTGCCAAAAGGGAAAACAAAGTGTATGTCTCTGTTTATTTGGCGTACTATAGAATATTTCACTTACACAGTGCCATCCAGCATTATGGTGGTAGGAGGGAAATTCCATGGCCTTCCACAGGAACACATACAACCGAAGAGGAAGTAGCATGAGCTGGGCTTGAAGTATTGTGCTGCGCTAGCACATAAACCCTTCAGCCACAGAAAACGAAATGTAGAATGCTACAGTCCATAGTGAAAACACAGGTAAAAGGAGAGCACACAAAAAAGGCTCTGCTGCTAGTTCTAATCAAAGACACTGTAATCTTGCCAGATTAATCTCTTTAAAATCACTAGAGGTACAAGCTGTATATTTCCATGTTGTGATATCAGCTGGGTTTTAACATTTTTATGTCAGTTTGCAGTTTGCGAAAGGATCAGATGTATTTTGCATGAGGATGAAGCATATTTCTGTTTGAATCCAAACTGTAATGGGCAATTTGCTCCACAAATTGTGACGTCAAGGTCATCAAGGCCCTGCTGCCAGGCATTTGACAGGTCCCCATAGGTACTCTCAATACCTTGTACAACAAAGGTATTTCTCACACATGTAAACTCTGAGCTGTTGTTTCTCAGACTGGACAGTTACTGTGCTGACATTTTGGCATGTATTCAAGTAAAGCTTTGTTTTCCAAATTCTCAAACAACATAAAACTTTACACAAATGTACAAATACAATGTCCTAAAGGGTAAATGTTCAGCTTAAGCAGATTTTCAAGAAAGTTCATTTAAAAAAAGTGATAAATCTGAACTTGTTCATTCAGGGGGGGGTCTTTTTCCACTCCTGTAGTTGGTACAGGGATTTACAATAGTTTTGTATTAACTCAAAGAAGGTAGATTAACCATTACTGCAGTCCTCACCGCTGATCCTGGAACAAGTGATATCATAAACATAAACTGAACAGAATGACAACAGAAATGGAGAGGATTTCAGGTGTCCACCAACCACATACTTTAGACGAGTCCACATGGAGGTTTGCTGGGAGAAGTTGGTAATGAATGGTAGTTATGATCACGTAAAATCTTGGCTGTAAAGAATGATTATAAAATGCAGCCGCAATCTGCAAACAGTCATGGTGGTAAAAAATCTTGCTTATGCACAACTGATCACTGTCATTGCAGAGGATCAAGTTTACGACAGTTGCTCATTATGTGAGAGGATCTTCTTAACAAACAGGTGATCAACATCCCAAGCAAATGTCTCTGTAAACAGTTGATGCACATACGCTTATGAACAGTTGATTCACACCCAAGTGAACTATGCTTGTGAACAATCGATTCATATCCAAGAGGATATGTTTACGAACAACTGATGAGCATCTGAGAGGATCTTACTCAAGAACAGTTGATCAGCATCCTAGAGGATCATGTTTATAGACAGATGAATAACATCACAGAGATCTTGTTTACGACCAGTTGATCACCATCCTAGAGGATCATGTTTATAGGCAGGTGAAAAGCATCACGGAGATCTTGTTTGCGAACAGTTGATCAGTATCCAAGAGGATCTTTTTGATGGAAAGATTATCACCATTGTATATTATCTTGTTTATGCACAGCTGATCAACATTCCCTCAGATTATGTGTATGAGCATTTGATTAGCATCCTAAAAGTCCAAGTGAACAGTAGATCAGCATCCCACAGGATCATGTTTATGAACATCGGATCAACGACAGGTGTTCCCTCATCCAAACTCCTTGGGAGGCTGATGAGTTACCTGGCAGCCACACTGGTGAGCGTTACCAAGGAATTAATCATCCTGAGAAAAAAAAACAAAAGAAATATTAATATATTTATACATGGTACTACTAATTCATACAAAAAAATTACATATAAATATCAGAGTTTAGTCATTATTCCTATAACTACAGTCCTGAGTAGTGCATCTCAAGGTGATGGGTGCTGTCTTACTACCTAAATGTGATCAGATGTGTACTGACCCAGACTGTAGACGAGCTAATTGTCTGATTAGTTGCTATGTAAGACAGGCATGACTAGGTGAATTATTTGGTGTGCACTGAAAGATGCCCTATCCCAGGATCTCCTGTCTTCACTATCAGTCAATATGTGTGGATCCTGTGCATGCCCCCAAAAAATGTGCCGAGTCTTGCAAGCTATCCACATGCCTTTGCACCACTCTAACTGGGTGGTCGTGGGTTTCTGATCGAGAAACGCTTTATATACAATGCATGTACAGTCTATATAAAATGTATGAAGAGTGTAGCACTGTTAAACTGTACGGTTCCTCCAATGTTCTGTGAGGTACATAGAACACTGCACCATCTTTCAGTAAAAAGCTGGTTTCACAAGCAAAGGAGTAATAATTTTCTTTTTAGAAAAAAAATATAGCAAACACATCAATCATGCCTGAACAGACAGACCTGATGTATATTTGTCATATTACACAATGGCATTCGTAATAAATATGCTACAAAAATTTGTATTTTGGACCCTTTCTGCTCGGTGGATCTTACAGTGTATACGAAGCACATGATAACATGCTGCAGGAGAAGTGAAGCAGGTCTGTCGCTCTTTATTACAGATCATTTAAAAACAGCCAAACACATAAATAGTTAATATGTGATCCTACTTAATGATAATAGTATTTATTTTAATTATAGTTTTATTACTTGAATATACTGTTATTGTATCTCTTTCACGACGACAAAGTGGTGTATATTGTTGGCAAACACCACGTCACGGGGCTAATCAAATGTCACAACAACAACTGCAAGTTCAAAGAATTACAGGTCGTCTTTAATTTGAGAGAGACAGACTGCTTTGCTCTTGTACAGAGGTGCAACTCTCTTTCATTGCATAAATGAGTCGTAAAGCAAAAAACATCTGAGGCTCAGATATTGCAAGGCAAAGCGATATACAGCATTAATTTCACACATTAGTACAGACAGAGAGAAATATATTCAGACAGGCAACCATACAGATCTACATACAAACAGGCAACCATACAAACAAACAGGCAAACGTTTAGACACACAGACAAAAGGGCAGACATACAAACACATAAAGCACAGCTGGATCCTGACTATACATCCTATTTGGATCTTCCATAACGATAAGGATGAAAGTCCATCATCTTATACCTGCACTAATCGTATCTTATACCCATCTCAATCATGTCCTATACCTATACTGATTTTATCTTTCGCCCATCTTGATCATGTCCTATACCCTTCTTGATCACTAGTACCAACTGAACTCTTCAAACATCTTGATCATGTTCTACACCTACTGTACCTTGAATATATCCTGCACCCATCTTGATCACTTTCCTACAATGATCTTGATTACGTCCTGTGCCCATCTCGATAATGTTCTACACCTACACTGATTGTATCCTACGCGGACCCTGAACTAAATACTTTAGCTACACCCAGTGACCCTAAAGTTACATCTAGCAGTACCTTCTTGACAATTTGACTACATCTGAAGTAATACTGCAGGACTCACAATCTCACTACTAGTCATATCTTACATCGGCTGGATCTAGCGTAACACCTAATGTTTGCAGTTTGTCACATATTCACCGAAGCAACTTTCGCTTCCACAGTTTGGAAACTAAAATCAGCTGTTGACTTCATTCATTTCACACATCTGTTTTCAATCAGTCATCAATTCTGTCTGCTCTGTCCTATCTATTTCCAGATGAGTTTGTCGGATGGGCTGGAAGGCTGTGTAACTTCATGGCTCCTCAACAAGTCAGTGAAAAGGGAGACTACTGGATCTGACTTTAGTGACACTGTAAGCCATATGGGTGACAGCGACATCATTCTTCTGTCTAATAGGTATAAAAACACTAATTTGGTGTTGTATCCAAGATTCAGGTGCACAGAAAATGGTGGGGGCGGGTAGGGATTGGTTGCATCTCTGAAGTGTGTTGAAGTACTGCCAAGTAATTTTGTAGGTATATACTATGACAAATAATGGTTGAAAAGAGGTCCATTACTTGCGGCTACAAGAAAACAGAAATATATTATTCAATGAGCAAGTGCCCCCTACACCCTATTTCTATGGCGACAGGACGCATTCCAGCTGATTTATTTTTAGAAAATGGTCAACCCCTAATGATATTTGGATATGTTGTAGGCCAGGCATCTGGTTATTTGACAGTATGAGTCATTTGGGCCAACAAAAATGAGAAAATACAGTTTTGGGGGGGTGTTCTTTGTGAAATTACTACATAAATAGTAAGGAAATTTTTCAGCGTTTTTATACCTAACAACCATTTACCCTAATGTCAAGTTCATGTGATTTGATTTATGATATCGACTCATCGAATTTGAAAAGCTGAATGAAAACAGAACAATTCACACTATTTTACAAGCCAGGCTCACAGAGTGTGATTTTTCAAATTCTATATGAAATAATGTTTTGTCTTGTTTTTTATTTGATAAGTTGACTTCTATGAGTCCGATACCATACGTTGCTCCAATGCAGCTTTAGTTTATGCCCCCCCAGAGATGTGTAGCTAGGACTGGGCTAAACTGAGGACACGCAGACTGGAGACACAAACAAGACTGACCCACTCGTCGGGGTCCACGCCCTCAAACAGGTCCTGGGGGAGGGGCGAATCCTGGTGGGACAGCTTATCATTCATGGCCGACACTAGCTGTTAAAACAACAACAACATCCAGTCTAGTCAGGCAATGTTAGCTCTACAGGGTAAAAGCAATAGTCAGAAAAGAGAAAGTGGAGCAAACTGCTTTAGAAGGCCTTCTCTTTAGCAAAAACTCGGAACCAGGCATTTATACATGCACGATACTTCTTATTTATCAAAGCATTATCCTTTTATCATCACTGTCTATTTTTATTCTACACAGCAGTATGAACAATTTAACACATTTGCATCAATAGATGGTGTGCATTACTTGTAAAAACCTCATGATACACTGGCAGCAGTTAGATGTTTGTGTATACCCAACCAGGTAGTGCATTCACATACATGTAGTACATGTAGGCCAACAGGTGCTAACTCAACTCCAGTGATATACTGATGACTGTTGAAAACAAAATCATCATCTTGATGCAGTCTCAAACAATTGACTACTTATATTTGTACACAGAAAAAAAAAAAGACAAGGAATCCAAGAGCAACTGGCCTTTGGTAAGGGTCCGGTAGGTCAGTCATATGCTCAAATATGTCCATTCCAATTCATACGAACAGGCCTGTTTATCTCAGATTTTTTGGTGATGTTATTCATATTTTAGTGTTTCTGTGCTGACATTCGTTATCAATCTGGACAATACTGATGTCCAGACCAAAGTCACATTATTTCATTTGCTCGAATTTTATTTTACGAAAACACAAATCTGTAACACCACAGGTGTTGGAGGTTAAAGGTATATTGCTGATTTAAAAATTGTGACTGAGGCGGAACTTTTTGCTGACACTAAAGATATCATACAGCTGCTTCAATAATGCACCCAATAAACCTCATTTTTTATGTCTCTATCCCCAGTATAGATGGTCACAGTACAGCTACGACAACAGTAACAGTACAAACTCCAACATCGTAACAAGCCTTGTTCAGGTTTACGGTACTATACCTCATCTTTCTTCTCAGTGTCAGTTTTGTAGACCTTTGCATTGTAACTTGGGAACTTTTTGGTGGGTGTACCCTCCGGCGCCTGGCTCACTGGAAACGCAAACATACAATGTATTCCATAAACTGCTTCTTACAGATTATAACTGTAATACTTTGCAGTGGACTGTATTAACTGCTAAAATCATGCAAGGTCAAATTATCACAAAAAATCACAGCTGTCGTGAATCCATGTGCAAAATCTTAAATCCATACAGCTAAGTGGCAAACTCCTACTCACAAAGCTGCATGTCCGCAGGTCGCAGGCTGACTTTGGCAGGTGCTCTGTTCATCCCGGAGAACCATTCATCTGATGACATGGTCGGCTTCCATGTGACTTTTGTATCAGGGAATATATCGTCTTGGAAATAATCTTTCTGAAAACGCGGAACACATGGTTCACAACTATATATTCAAGGAACCTACACGCAAACATGTTCACTGCTGAAAAGCAGGGACAAGTAAGTAAATCTTTTTAACAATACTGGAATTTTTAAGGATAACACATGTTACACAGATGAATCCAAATAATAATTTTGGAGAGAATTTCCTGAAGTGTAGAGCCATGGCACCAATCTAACTATACCAAATTAAAGCAACTGGTTTAAGATACATGTATGTAGTGTTAGTTGTAAGTGAATAGATTCCCATCTTATACCATACTTTTGTTTTAATAAAACACAAGTCAGAATGTTTGTCACATGATCTTGTTATTAGAGATATCTTGTCCTTACTTTGACTCTAGGCACAGAGAAGGCAATTGGTTCGACTGTTGATGCCCGCAGGACGTAGCCTCGGGCAAACTCCACCTTGCGGACATCACACTCGCATTTCGGGAGGAAGGACAGAGCCTGGTGTAGCGTACCCTTGTAGTCCGACAACCGGAAAAAGTGAGGGTACTCTTCTGATATTTCAAATGCCACCACAGTGCTGTCTCCCTGTGTAAACAAACAGCAAACAAAAGTTAAGGGTACTCTTCTGATATTTCAAATGCCACCACAGTGCTGTCTCCCTGTGTAAACAAACAGAAAACAAAAGTTAAGGGTACTCTTCTGATATTTCAAATGCCACCACAGTGCTGTCTCCCTGTGTAAACAAACAGCAAACAAAATTTAAGGGTACTCTTCTGATATTTCAAATGCCACCACAGTGCTGTCTCCCTGTGTAAACAAACAGCAAACAAAAGTTAAGGGTACTCTTCTGATATTTCAAATGCCACCACAGTGCTGTCTCCCTGTGTAAACAAACAGCAAACAAAAGTTAAGGGTACTCTTCTGATATTTCAAATGCCACCATAGTGCTGTCTCCCTGTGTCAGCCAACAGTAAACAAATGTGAAGGTACTCTTCTGATACATGTTGGTTGCTAAACAACAACACACATCCACCTGTATTTGCTTATTTGTTTGCGTCATGCTTCATACTGTACCTCAGAATAATTTATTCACTCGAGCATGACATGGCCTGGGTACGAAAATACCCCTTTGCTCTGTACTCTACACTGTCACCAACAGGACAGGATTATTGGAAGAAATGGAGCAAAACGCTGTTGAAATCAGCACAGCTGCAAATCATTAATCATCAGTTTGTGAATTCATCACAAACTACATGTACCATATCCACTGAACAAGCAGTATTTTATCACAGGAAAAATAGTTTGGAATTCAGCTAGTTGTTGTTCCTTGACGCCATTACACGTGTGGGTTTGTACAACTGCTGCCAGAACTCACCCTTCCTGTGAGCAGGAGTGTTGAGCTGTCCTCGTCATAGTATGGAATCAAAATGGCTGGCGTGGAGTCCAGGCCTTCCCGGGACAGCGGTGCCTCCAAATTCTCCACATTGTAAATACTTAGCTCTCTCTGTCGGTTTCTGGTGGGGAAAAGCAAAGAGCAACTGGTTACACAATGTGGTGGTGAAAAGCAAAGTGCAACTGGTTACACAATGTGGTGGTGAAAAGCAAAGTGCAACTGGTTACACAATGTGGTGGTGAAAAGCAAAGTGCAACTGGTTACACAATGTGGTGGTGAAAAGCAAAGTGCAACTGGTTACACAATGTAACATGGGTGGGTGAGATAGTGAGACGGCAGTTTGATTAAGGTATAGACAGGAATTATGTACATGTAACATAATATATGCTATATGCTTTATGTGAAGAAAAAGAAACAGAACATTGGACCCTGAAGGTAAAAGTCACCAGTAAAACTACTGTTTAACACTGCCTGTAGAAGGTTAATCAAAACCTTTAATATTTGTCATGATCTTTTCCACAATTCCACATTCTTGAGGCTAACCAAAAACTTCAATATGTCATGATCTTTTCCTCATTTCCATATTCTTGAGGCCAACCAAAAACTTCAATACGTCATGATCTTTTCCTCATTTCCATATTCTTGAGGCCAACCAAAAACTTCAATATGTCATGATCTTTTCCTCATTTCCATATTCTTGAGGCCAACCAAAAACTTCAATATGTCATGATCTTTTCCTCATTCCATACTCATGAGGCTAACCAAAAACTTCAATATGTCATGATCTTTTCCTCATTTCCATATTCTTGAGGCCAACCAAAAACTTCAATATGTCATGATCTTTCCCTCATTTCCGTATTCTTGAGGCCAACCAAAAACTTCAATATGTCATGATCTTTTCCTCATTCCATACTCATGAGGCTAACCAAAAACTTCAATATGTCATGATCTTTTCCTCATTTCCATATTCTTGAGGCTAACCAAAAACTTCAATATGTCATGATCTTTTCCTCATTTCCATATTCTTGAGGCCAACCAAAAACTTCAATATGTCATGATCTTTTCCTCATTTCCATATTCTTGAGGCTAACCAAAAACAAAAAGTTCTTTCTCACAAGACAGCACCCAGGTGTTGGTAGCATACTTTGTAAATCCTGAGATAACCAGGTATCGTCCCCCTAATGCCCACACGATCCTCGCTCCTCTGTTACCCTCAGGGCCTTTACCCTCCTGTTGGCAAAACAGTCTAACATCAGGACAATTCTGAAGGGGTTAAAAACAACTGAAACAATTCAACATGCAAGTTTTTATCAAAAAGTTTTCAGTCCAGCTTTTTGAACAAGACAACAACAAAATCTTTGAGAAAAAGTAAATAACAATAACCTTAACAGTAATGAACAATCTGGAAACGACAGGTCATCCCTGTCATTATCAGACTGCAGGTGAACTCATAACTTCTTTACTATTCTCAATTATTAATCACTTGTACAAACACTGGACAAGTTACACATATTTTCCAAAAAACAGCTTCTGTTTATTAATTTTATTTGATTGGTGTTTCGCACTGTACTCAAGAATATTTCACTTATACGACGGCAGCCAGCATTATGGTGGGAGGAAACCGGGCAGAGTCCGGTGGAAACCCACCACCATCCCCAGGTTACTGCTGGAGGGAAGCCAACAGGCCTCCCTGGACTTAAATGACCGCATTGGTGAAAGGCTCCTGGGGCAGCTAATTATGTGTACCACATGAGAAAGATGGCTCTCCCCAGGTATAAACACAAAGCCCAGCATGTCCATCAGACTCTTTATAAGACTGCGCTATTAATAAATTCAGGCTTACTTTGATTGGCTGGTCTGATGAGCGGGGGTCGTAAATACGCAGTCGTCCGTCACGACAAGCAGTTGCTAAAAATCGGCCATCTGGACTCCAGCTGGCACAAAATATCTGACAGAAGAAAGTGAACTAAACTAAACAGATTATTCCTGGTCATGATGTGACAATTTTTCAGTCAAAAAAAAAGCAAAAAAAAAAACAACAACTAAGCTCTGTTCAACAAACCAACAATATCCTTCAGATTACTTCACTCAAAGTTCCCCTGTTAGCACACAGCAAGAAGGTGAGACTATTTAAACACTATACAGAAGGACAATCTTTTCCTTCTTTTCCTTTGAACTAAATTGTTCTTTAACTGTATTTGGTCCTAATATGTCATCATGCTGTTCATAAAACTGGTTGATTAGCCTCCTGATGATGGCTATAAACAAGTTTAATGTATCATACAATTTCCAACTTGTAGATTTGTGCCAATAAAATCATAATATTCTCATTTTAATTAAGGTAAATACTGAGTAAGTTTTAGCTTTTGGAGTCAAAGATCACAGATCAATTTGATTTAGTAAAGTCAAACTTAAAAACACTTAAAAAACATCAACCCAAACCACACTAAATGGAACTTTTGTTCCCGGGACTGGTACTTACATGATCGGTGTGGCCATGTAACTGGTACCTTTCTGAGTTGTCTATCAGGTCCCAGATCCTCAAGGTCATGTCGAACGAGGCCGAGACCAAAACATCCTGAGCAAGTGGGTGGAATCGAATGAAAAACACCTTCTCTGTATGACCTAGCAACGGTAACAACATTACATTTTAGAGTGTACTCTATAGCATGAATCCTTAAGAATACAAGACTGAAATCTACTGGAGAAGTTGAGCAAACCTATATAATCCCTCATACCTCACCTCAGACAGCAAAGCTCTAAGAAAATGGACAAAATAAGTCCATGCCTGTTCACAAGCTTGTCTTTTTTTCTACATTTGATGGTTACATTTCCAAACACTGGGTCAAGGTTAATTTATTTATATACTTATTTTCTTGTTTAAGGCCACAGTCAACAAGTTTTCATCTACACTTGGGGTAAACCGCCAGCTCTTATCAAGTTAATGACTGACTTTCTCATGACAAGTGGTCTTCAAAGAATGTTCGACTTCACAATCAGTCCCATGAGGCTTGTTAACTGTTTATTGTCTCCAATGCTGCTTATACAGTGAGAGAGGAGGAATCAACCGAGACTATGTTAAGAAAACTGATCACAGTCGTGCCACTTTTGGAGATTTGGAATTTCTTACCAATAAGATAATCTTGTGGTTCCGTCAGGGTACCCTCCAGGTCATCTGGAATCTCCCAAATCCTGATGCGGCCGTCATCACAGGCTGAAAGGACAACAGTCAATCATGTACGAGCTGTCTGCCAGACGTGCCAAACTGTGGTGTGATTAAATTCAGGCTGCACAGACATGATCAACAACTAAAATAAAAACACATCTCTAATACTTACCGACAAGAAGTTTGTGATTATCAAAAGGATCCCAGGCAAAGTCCGTGACTTTCCCCACATTCTGAACGGCGGGCACTCCAACATCAAAGAGTTTACCTGGTTTGTTAAGCTGACAGAAGAACACACATCAAAACACATTTTGAAAATCTGATACAGGTTATAAAACAAATGTCTAATTAATCTCTTATCCAAGCGTAATTAACAGCGACGTGTTCACCTCAATACAATCAGAAAATAAAAAACGATAATATTTTGTTGTAGACTGATAAACTTATTACAGGTTCTGCATGCCAGAAACCTCTGTTTGACAAACATTCTGACTTGAACTGAAATGGAGAATACAATCTCACTGGCTGAGGACTGATTATTCAGGCCGAGACAGTCTAAACATCCCAGCATCCAGTCTTAAGACCATTATCATTGCCACCAAAATCCACTTGTACACTTGCAGCTTCACTCCACAGCTAAGAACCCAGCTATGAAGTAGTTCCCAATGGGTAATTATCCCATACCTCTAGGATAGCGACTAGGCCCCCGGGCCCCTCCAGGGGTACTGCACAACGCTCTGTGTTGGTGTGGAACATGTCGCTCTCCCCAGGAATGGTCTTACACAACTTCCTCAGGTTCGTTATGTGCGTGTCCTTGTGTGCTACTGTGGCCTTCAGGTGACGAAATTTGGACTGACGTATACCTGGAATTACATCATTAGGACAGGTGAATGTGTGACATATGGCTAAACCAAGTTAGGACAGGTGAATGTATGACACATGGCTAAACCAAGTTAGGACAGGTGAATGTGTGACACATGGCTACACCAAGTTAGGACAGGTGAAAGTGTGACACATGGCTACACCAAGTAAGGACAGGTGAATGTGTGACACATGGCTACACCAAGTTAGGACAGGTGAAAGTGTGACACATGGCTACACCAAGTTAGGACAGGTGAATGTGTGACACATGGCTACACCAAGTTAATCAGGGCACATAAATACTTGGTAAACTCTACACCAGGGCAATCAGAACACATAAATACCTAATAAATTTTGACACACACATACCTACAATAATACAAACGAAGGAAATTATGTCAGGTGTATATTAAGATAGGCCATAATCTGTGTTCATGACTTGGATATTTTAATGGGCTGAATGGGCATATGTGACGAGGAATTTCTTCAACACAGGTAAAGATACAACACAATAAACATTACTCTGATTTACCCTTGTTTAGGGAGAAGTTACATGTACATAACATGCCTCCACTCCCGTACCAAATATAACCTCATAAGCTGACCTCATACCACATCAACAAGTACTCTGATCCCTGATCTATACAGAATATATCAGATTCTATCAAAGCACTGCTTGCAATTATGACTATGAATGAATGATGACATTTTCCACACTCACCTCCAAAGACTTTCTGAGGAGCCTTTACTCTCATGGGTACATCTGCCAAAGCCCCGTCTACTTCTACGCTGCGGGTGTTGGTGCCTGCGTTCCTCTCAAACCTGTCCCTGGGTGGGGTAGGAGGGCGCTCCTGACTCACAGGAGGGGTGCTGTTGTTAAGGACGTCCCCCTGACTGTTGAAATTTGTGATGACAGGGGTGGGCTTGGGGGCAGGTTCGATCTTCTCCTGGGAACACATGTTACACAAGTGAATAGCAGGATATTCAGGTACAGGTGCTCCATTTGGAGACGCCATCAAGTTGTGTTACATGCTGCTCGAATGTTACTCTCTTCAAAGTAAGACATGCATTTCAACAGATATTCTGAGATGTCACATCTACATCTGTCGCTGCGGGGGTTAGCTTGCTAGTGCAATATAATGCCCCCACAGCCTCTCACAAGTGCGGTTGCTGTGAATTCAATTCCAGCTTATGTTGGCTTTATTTACAGCTGTATGTGGAAAAGTCGGCCGGCAACCTGCACATGGTCGTGGGTTTCCCCTGGACTCTGTGCAGTTTCCTCCCACCAAAATGCTGGCTACCATCTCATAAATTATAAGTGAAATATTCTGCGGTATGTCATAAAATTCCAATCAAATAAATAAACCTACATGTACATGAATATCCTGCGGAAGACAAGTACCATGGCTACGCCACACCTGATGACACACATCTGCATCACAACATCAAGCTGCTCACACAGCAATGCTGGGCTTTACGCCGGCATTTCCGGTCTATGCGTTGTCACTGTTTGTTAACTACCTGGTGTCTTCATGTTTTAGTACATGGATGACCTAATTAGAAAGCGTACATTCTTTGGAGCCATAAATACACTGCATGTCCACTCTTTAGCATGCATATAAATGTAACTGTCATATGTAGTAAATCGGGCTGTGAACAATATCTGAATAATTGCAAGTTCTCTATTTATTAAAACAGCACAACGAATTCAGGCACACATGTCGTACATATGTAGTGATTTGTACTTGGTGATTTTCATCTTTACGGTTGTAAGTGATTTCTGTCACATGACCTCCACTTATGGAAGAAGTTTCGCTTTTCATCATTTTGATCGCAATCAGCAATGAAAATATGCATCATAGGAAAGACGTAAGACCAGATTTGTGATCAGGAGTCAAATTACGTTGGGTAGCATACTTGCTATATTTGTATATTTGTCCTAAACATGAATTCATTGTATATCCATTACATACCATATAGATAAAAATATGCTAAATGGAGTAAATTGGCCTTCTGTAAACTTTGCCCTGTACATGATGCACTTTTTGAGAAAGCTCAAAGATTTTCAGCACACATACAGTACATATATAGCGCTTTCCAGTGAGCCATCTAGAGCTTTAACCGTCTTCTCTCACGTGACCTGCGAACATGGGGAAAACTGCACTTTTCCGCACTCTGATTGCAATTTGCGACGAAAATATGCATCGTAAGAAAGAAATAAGACCACATTCATGATCATGGCATCAAACTACATTGGGTAGCGTATTTAAAAAATTCAAATTTGAATATTTTGTTTTCACATGATATCACCACATGTTCCCGTTATTTGCTCACACACTGTATTCGTTTCTTGTCCAAATAATTCAGAGGCAACAGTTGTTAATTGTGCAAAATTTCAGGTCAATTGCATTTGGGGTTTGGAAGAAAATACCTTTGAAAAGTTTTCTTATCAACCCTATATGGCAGCTAAGTCATGTGACCGCATCACAAAAGACAATCCCCAGGCCTCCTACCTACCTAAGTTTCGTGCACTTCTGTCTTTCCATTTTAGCCGAAAAATTTTTCAGTTTTGAAACTTGCAAAAATGGCGACTTTGTTTGGGTATGTACCACTTCCAGGTTGTTGACATCACTTTCGGTTATGTCAACTTTGTCTCCATGCCCTGGGATAATGTTAGGCCTAAAGACTGTGTCTCTAGCTTCATTTATTATGGAGATACACCCACTTTCGGTTTTGATAACGTCACTTCCAGTTTTCCAAAATTTGCATATTCGGAATCAGCGTCCCAAACTCCATCAGATATAACAATTTCCGACAGTAAAATTCTTAGCAGTTTAAAAATTTTTTGGAAAAAAAGTTTTTTGGTCACATGACAAAATTACCCAACAGCTAGCTTCTAGAATTTTCTATCAAACTTGGGGGCCTCCGTGGCTCAGTCGGTTAGCGCGCTATCGCAGCACAATGACCGAAGCCTCCTACCAATGCAGTTGCCGTGAGTTCAAGACCATCTCATGCTGGCTTCCTCTCCGGCCGTACGTGGGAAGGTCTGCCAGCAACCTGCGGAAGGTTGTGGGTTTCCCCCGGGCTCTGCCCAGTTTCCTACCACCATAATGCCGGCCGCCGTCGTATAAGTGAAATATTCTTGAGTACGGCGTAAAACACCAATCAAAATAAATAAATACATTCTATCAAACTTTCCTTTTCAAACTTCAATTGTACAGCCTTGGAGATACTAAATAACAAGTTTGAGAATAATCTGTTCAGGCATTTTTGAGAAGAAGATTTTTAAAGGTTTTCATTAAAATCAAAATGGCTGCGAAGTCACGTGAGCAAAAGTTTAGGACCAAAACTTCAGGTCTTTACGATAAACATACTGAATTTTATTTGCGTGATTTGCCATTTTCACAAACAAAATGAGGTATAAATTTGCTCAGATTTAAAATTATAATAATAATCCAAACAAAAACAAAAGGGATTCAAGTCTGATCCCCCTAATAACAAATAACACATCAGCTAAATCATCCAGCATTTAATCACCAGAGAGTTAACCATTCAATTGTTAACCTTACTGTGAATACTGGTGGCAGTTCACTGTTTACCAATGTTAAGTTTACAACTAGAAATGGTCACAGATCTCGCCTGTTCACTGTTAATCATCACAATATTAAGCTTACCACAAGTACTTGTGGCAGATCTCATCTGTTCACTATTAACCATCCCAATACTAAGCTTACCACGGGTATTGGTGACAGATCTCGCCTGTTCACTGTTAATCATTCCAACGTTAAGCTTACCACGAGTACTGGTGGCGGATCTCGCCTGTTCCCTGTTAATCATCCCAATGTTAAGCTTACCATGAGTACTGGTGACAGATCTCGCGTGTTCCCTGTTAATCATTCCAACGTTAAGCTTACCACGGGTATTGGTGGCGGATCTCGCCTGTTCCCTGTTAATCATCCCAATGTTAAGCTTAAAACGAGTACTGGTGACAGATCTCGCCTGTTCACTGTTAATCATTCCAACGTTAAGCTTACCACGAGTACTGGTGGTGGATCTCGCCTGTTCACTGTTAATCATCCCAACGTTAAGCTTACCACGAGTACTGGTGGCGGACCTCGCCTGTTCCCTGTTAATCATTCCAACGTTAAGCTTAAAACGAGTACTGGTGACAGATCTCGCCTGTTCACTACTAATCATCCCAACGTTAAGCTTACCACGAGTACTGGTGACAGATCTCGCCTGTTCCCTGTTAATCATCCAAACGTTAAGCTTACCACGAGTACTGGTGACAGATCTCGCCTGTTCACTGCTAATCATCCCAACGTTAAGCTTACCACGAGTACTGGTGACAGATCTCGCCTGTTCCCTGTTAATCATCCAAACGTTAAGCTTACCACGAGTACTGGTGACAGATCTCGCCTGTTCCCTGTTAATCATCCCAATGTTAAGCTTACCACGAGTACTGGTGGCGGATCTCGCCTGTTCCCTGTTAATCATCCCAATGTTAAGCTTACCACGAGTACTGGTGGTGGATCTCGCCTGTTCACCGGTGGTGACCGTTCTGGTTTCTTCACTTCCCCGTTCTTCTTTGGCTCTGCATGTCCATTCCCGTGAGTCTCTGACTCAGATTTGTGAGTTGGTATTAGAGTTGCCTGCCCTTTGTTCTGGCCCCGTTTAGTCATCAAAGGAGGAGCTTTGGCTGGATTCAGGCTAACTTTGTTTACCTATAAAAATAAATCATAAAATAAAACACACATTTACTTAATTATGACTGATTCACTGTGTCCTTATATTACATGTAATCCCACTGTACAACACTAACCCCACTTAGTGGCTAGTTGATAATAAACTCAGTTATACAACACTAACCCCACTTAGTCACCAGTTGATTATAAACTCAGCTGTACAACACTAACCCCACTTACTCACTAGTTGCTCAAGACCTCAGCTTTGTAACACTAACCCCTCTTGGTCACTAGTTGGTCATGATCTCAGCTGTGCAGCAATAACCCCACTTAGTCACTAGTTGGTCATGATCTCAGCTGTGTAGCAATAACCCCACTTAGTCACTAATTGGTCATGATCTCAGCTGTGTAGCAATAACCCCACTTAGTCACTAGTTGGTCATGATCTCAGCTGTGTAGCAATAACCCCACTTAGTCACTAATTGGTCATGATCTCAGCTGTGTAGCAATAACCCCACTTAGTCACTAGTTGGTCATGATCTCAGCTGTGTAGCAATAACCCCACTTAGTCACTAGTTGGTCATGATCTCAGCTGTGTAGCAATAACTCCACTTAGTCACTAGTTGGTCATAAACTCAGCAATATTCCAAATCATGCTTACTGGTGTGTTTGCACCGGCCAACCATTCATCTGCTGTCATGGACGGCTCCAGGGAGTTTGTGTCTGGGAATATGTCCGCGTGGAAATCTCTGTATGACTGAAAGAAAAACAACTAAAACGCTAGGGAAAATACATGTTTACACACATTAAAAGTCATCACATTCAGAGGGTCAA
Source organism: Acanthopleura granulata (assembly GCA_016165875.1). Classification (NCBI taxonomy): domain Eukaryota; kingdom Metazoa; phylum Mollusca; class Polyplacophora; order Chitonida; family Chitonidae; genus Acanthopleura; species Acanthopleura granulata. The sequence goes on along the minus strand of JABBOT010000005.1, from coordinate 7,016,568 downwards.
AAATTCATGCCGCCGAAGTTACAATTCACATATTGATTATTGATTACGCACTTGTCCAGAAGCTCAAGTTTTCCATAATTACTGTTTTAATGAAAACAACATTTACTTTATACATGACTTGTGGTTTGATTTTAAGGAATACACTGAGCTTCTAGCTTTTACTTCTTAATACAAAGTTGAGGATGTGTTCACACATATACAAGTACAAAGAACAAATTCTCAGACTTGTTTTGGGGAGATTGTGTGAAGGTGTGAACGATGGCTATAGACTACAATGTTCTTGAGACCAGAGCAGTCAGTTCAGAAATTAACGAGCTTGCTACTGTAATGTGAATCACCTTGGATGTTATGCATAAACTAATAGGGTATTTTTAAAGCATAAAATATGCTCCAGAAGTGCAAAAAATCTTTTTCATTGGCAATTAAAATTCTCACATGAGAAAAAACTTTGTTTCAGATTTTCTTTTCAAGTATCCTTTAAATATCTACCTGTGTGCCTAGTCTGTATATATGATATATTAGGACAGTCATGCTATGCAGGATGCAAGTTGTGACTGACCTTTCTGGGCACAATGTATGAGGCTTGGAGAATAGACGTCTTGTTCAGTAATAGCAACCGGTTTGCCTCACCAGACATCACGTCAAGCGCCCTTTTGGGGACCATATCACACCCCTTAATCTGTTCCGTGCGATCGTTGCCAGCTGAAATGAGTAAGACAGACAAAGAGAGCTGTAGCTGGAAGTATGTGTAATGACAGGCGTGTGATTTCTGACAATGATGTTCTATTTATAACCAATTAAAGTGACAAGGAGTTTCACTTTAAACAGAAAACCACCCGTAAGTCTATACAGATTATCCAGGATACAGGATAAGAATAATATCAGGAAATCTGTACATTTACATGAGCTAACAACTACATGTTTATGTCCAGGTTAGTGTAGTAATGTGAAATAAAACTTACATTCTGACAGATAAGGGTCTTTGTCTGACAGCTCCCAGAATTTTAAAATTGAGTCAGCCTGAAAATGAATGATCAGCCTGATGCAATATTACATGTAGTTATGAATGAATGAATGATTATGGCTTAACGTCACATCGGCAATATCTCAGCCATATCGTGGCGAACATGTAGCTATGACAATGCTCACTGTTTGTGTGTGTTAATATTACAGGGGGTACAGTGAACGTGTATGCTGAGCGTTGAATACATGATCTGACATTATCACCTTACATGCTTGTCACGAATCAGGCCAAAAGGTGATTGTACAATGCCAGTTTTCGCCCATAAATCAAGCGAACTTGATTTAAATATTCATTTTTAGATCCACAGAATTAAAATTTTTAGGGCAAAATTCAAAGGCAAATCGAAGAAACCGATAACTATGTTTGAAATAGTTGACTGAAGTACAATTCTTTGCCAAATCCATCCCCCAAAAAGCTTATTTTGAGCCAGGGTGAGGACATCATAGAGCCCTGAAGCTGATGGCATTTTGGACACTGGACAAGAGCCATGTGATTTCCACAGCACTTACCTTGCTAATGAGGAACACCATATTGGTATCTGGATCATAAAATGGCATTATTGTCCTGCAAAAAAAGAAAATGAGAAAAAACATTAATAACATCAATCCTCTGGGAATATAACAAGTCATTTTCTGATCAAAACCTGCATATCACAGTGAATGTCTCCTACTGAAAATTAAATTCAATCATTTTTAAAGTGTATCTCTACCAATATTTTCACCATGAAAAGTGAATTAAGATCAGATAGACAGTGTTCATGTATGGTTTACTCCTCCATGTATGTCATGTATGCACAAAATCTGCATGATGAAATGAAAACTTGTCAATATGCTGTTGCATTCCATTCACACTGCGGTGATCAATGGAGAAGGTGACATGTCGTTACATTGGCCACCAAAGAAGACCAAGCGTGACACTGCCACCACTGTGCCTAATCTAGGTGGAGTCAGTGGCATGTCTTGTAGAATCTTGACTTGACGTGACTTCTGGAACATCACACTGAGTGGTCACTTGTGGTCAATGAATCTGCCTCCCAGTGGAGGCCAGACTGATGAATAGAATGCACATTTAAATATACTCTTCACTTTATACCCTTTCCCACCTGAACATGTAACTTTTCTTCTTGACTGAACCTATTTCATGCATACAGAAGTAAATCTGTTACACCTATAACATTCCCAGACTCTTCTTGCCATGAACACTCACCCTGTGGATGAATCTAGTGTAACTGTTTTAGTTGGTGTTGTCAGATTCCGAGAGTCCCACAAAAATACTTCTCTGCTTCTCATCTGAAAAATACAGCAGTTCATTCATCCTTTCATGATCTACACAGACCAGACTAAAAACATTCAGATTTGATGTAATTAATACATCTATCACTGTTTGATCAGGGTTTAATATTGATCTAAATACTGCATCAGTTACATTACGACATTGTCTTCCTTTAGCAGGCCTAGCCCCGGGATCACTGCATCAGTTACATTACGACATTGTCTTCCTTTAGCAGGCTGAGTCCCGGGATCACTGCATCAGTTACATTACGACATTGTCTCCCCTTAGCAGGCCTAGCCCCGGGATCACTGCATCAGTTACATTACGACATTGTCTCCCCTTAGCAGGCTTAGCCCCGGGATCACCAAGCAGTCATAAAATTAAGTCAAACTTAGGCTTAACACTAAAGTTATCACTTATCTTAATGATTTTTATTTCAATACTGAGAGTTTTCTTTACCTTCTTGACAAAAAAAATTAGCACATATGTTATAATCTAATAAGTCCAGGATTAACACAACAAGTTAAGACTAAGCCTGACTTAAGTCTAAGACTACTTTATGCTCCTAAGTCTCACTGCTGGCATATTTATGTTGCTGCTTCACTGGCACATCATTCCAAAGACAACAAACAACACCCTGGCCATGATTAACATCTCAGTCATGAAAACACTTAGGGGTTACAGTTTGTGTTAGACATTGGTACAGTGTGGATCACCTATGTATGTATGTACATTACCACATTTTGTGGACCTTTTCAACCAACCAGTGTAAAACCACAGGTGTGTGCCCTACTGTGAAATTTGTCGTTTTGACCTGGAGTGATCGAAACCTGTAACGGAGCCGCAATGGTGGGGTGGGTAATTCCTTTCTAGCCTCAGCTGTCAACTAAAAAAGCATCACCACGGGACTAGTATGTTGCTCTGGTCTACGAGGAGGGAGTGAAAGTAGTCCTAAGGGTGACATTTTTGCCCTTTGACCACCAGTATACCAAAAATATTAATCTAAACACAGTGCCACCACCATGTTGGCCTTAGGTCTCATGTCTCTACATATACCACACACTCAGGAAACATTTCACAAGTGCAATCCGTGTTGTTTCTTCAGATTTATTTCTCATAGTGTGGATTTGCACTCTTTACCAGCTGCTTATTTGCACAAGAATGTTTAGACGTAACACTACGCGGTGGCCAACTGATATGGGATTCGTTTATTTTGTTAAAACTGGGAATGGGAAAATGAAGGATACAGTCTTCGCTCAGTTTTCTTGAGGAAAAAAAAAAATGTTTTGTTGTGCAACAGGAGTTCCGCAGTTCATCACTGGCATAAAATAGAAGACGACATGGCCTGGAAATATCTGAGAGAAAGAGCCCATATTTCTGCCTCAGATTAACCAGGCTAAGTCTACACCGCCGCTTCACTTGCGAGAGTGCATCTATACACATTGCTGGCTATTTGACATGTGCCATCCAGTTATTGTAATTAGAACTGTCAACCTCCCATTCTGCACCATTCAACTTCTATGACTGGATTGCCCCTCACCCCCTTACTCTGTTTTTCCCTAAATTTCACTGGAGCATTGAAAAGGTCCATGAAAATATGGTAATCCACTTGTTCAAATCCAGATCTACTGATCTGATTAAAAAATAACTGCAAAACTCAAATGATAATCTGCTTAGATTCAATCATGAAAATTACCTTTACATGAATCATGCTGAAAATGACCTGAATTTCATCCATGGCTATGCTGTCCATTTTGCTGAACTGTGGGAGTTCTATTCAGCATAAGGAGATTTTTGAAAGTTTGTTTCATGGGTTGGTTGATATCCTACTCAAAAATGTAAATTTCACTCCGAAAAGTAATATCTTATGGCATTTATTCCTCTCTTATAATACCCTTTTCTTGGGCAAACATTTAGGTCATTTACATTATTCCAAACAGATGGATATGGAGAAGTGAGAAGTAAAACCTAACACCCTGTGACCAATGCCCCTATCCTTGTCTTCAACACAAAAAATGTAAAGTACACAAAGAAAATCATTTCTGAATGTAGCTGAATTAATAAATTTTGTCATCTAAGGGAGACAACTCTAGCGCATGTGTGATATGCATGTACATATGGGGAATCCCCATCATTTTCCAACCACAACTCTGATTGGTTAACTACCTTACTAACCATTTATACATGCATAATAGGCCAACAGATTGATGCCAAAATAATGCCAGTAGGTTTTTCGATGAAAAATAACAAAAGTAAACACTTAATCCTGGGGTGTTATGTACATTGGTGTACACCCCTGTACCTTACATTATCAAATCCTGTGGATAAGAGTTGATCCCGGTCCCCTAGCCATATCACACGGCAGTCCTTTATCCCTTCATGACCAACACATTGCTGAAAACAGATTACACAGCAATGATCACACAGGCCAAAATACGCACAACATAAAAGCTGAGCAGCCCTCTTGTTCAAGCTCTTCCCCAAATTACATCTTAGATCTGTGATCTAATGTTGCTTCACCGCTGTTTCAGTCAATCACTCAATGCAAACTGCAATAATATTTGCAATATTGCAAAGCTCCAAAGTGGTGTTAAACCATAGTCATTCATTCATATCTCTCCTCTGAAGTTTACTGCCACCGAACATTTGTAAAGACGTTTTAACAGTTGACGGTTTTGAAAATCCATCAACATTCACGTATATTGTATATTACAGTGGAACTGAGGCAAACCACACTTGACAATGTGCTGATAATATATAGAGTAAAACTACAGAGGCTGCAAAATTAAAAGTAATTTCATGAATACAGATTATTAACAAATTTTTTGCACCTGAGCTTGACTAAAAACGTGTACAATTCCTAGTCAACTACCTGAACGACGGAGTTAGCCCGGGGGTCAATGATACGGAGTTGTCTGTCCTTACAGGAGTTGACTAACAGTGCACCTGAGCCACGCCAGCTGATACTCTGTATCTGATCTCCAAACTCTGACACATCTACAAGAGAAACAACACGTCTGGTGAGACAGGAATTCTACACTACACTATACACCCTATCTGATCCCCAAACTCTGACACATCTACAAGAGAAACAACACGTCTGGTGAGACAGGAATTCTCCACTACATTGTACACCCTATCTGATCCCCAAACTCTGACACATCTACAAGAGAAACAACACGTCTGGTGAGACAGGAATTCTACACTACACTATACACCCTGTCTGATCTCCAAACTCTGACACATCTACAAGAGAAACAACACGTCTGGTGAGACAGGAATTCTCCACTACACTGTACACCCTATCTGATCCCCAAACTCTGACACATCTACAAGAGAAACAACACGTCTGGTGAGACAGGAATTCTACACTACACTATACACCCTGTCTGATCTCCAAACTCTGACACATCTACAAGAGAAACAACACGTCTGGTGAGACAGGAATTCTACACTACACTATACACCCTGTCTGATTCCCAAACTCTGACACATCTACAAGAGAAACAACACGTCTGGTGAGACAGGAATTCTCCACTACACTGTACACCCTATCTGATCCCCAAACTCTGACACATCTACAAGAGAAACAACACGTCTGGTGAGACAGGAATTCTACACTACACTATACACCCTGTCTGATCTCCAAACTCTGACACATCTACAAGAGAAACAACACGTCTGGTGAGACAGGAATTCTACACTACACTATACACCCTGTCTGATTCCCAAACTCTGACACATCTACAAGAGAAACAAGCCAACAGTTACCTCCTAAATACCTTATTATACATCAGTTTGCTGGGATACCTGATGTGCACATACTTTAGGATTTTTGTCAAAATTAAGGCAGATGACCTGCAAATTCAGATGGTCTGCAAATTCATCAACTAATTCAGAAATCACTACCCGTAAACAAATCTAGTTAGAAAACAAAAATGTCATCAAGGAAAATATTTAGTTAAATAACAGCAGTGGGGAGGGGTGTGAATTTAAAACATCTGGAAATCACCTACCTTTGCTAGATATATCTAGATATACATTTATCAGCATAACAGACACATAATATATACCCTCTTACCCTTCAGACAGACACAAGATAAATGCCCTCTGAGCATTCAAACAAGTAATAACCTTTGATCATTCAAACATTCACATGATAATAACCTTTGACCTTTCAGACAGAAACATACATGTAACAACAACCTTTCGCCCTTCAGACAGAAACACATATAACAATAGCCTTTGGCCCTTCAGATAGACAAATAACAATAACCCTTGACTATTCAGACAAACAGATAAGAATAACCTTTAACCCTTCAGATAGACTCACCAGCCACTTCCTCGCCTCTGTTGACGTCGTACACCTTAAGGCTCTGCCCAGCAGTGAGGGCCAGGATTCCCTCCGCACAAGGGTGCCACAGCAGGTTCTCTATGCGGCGGGACTGTGGGGGCAGCTGGGCAGTGGGCATGGACAAGTCGGCTGCCCTAAGTTCTGACGGATCGTCAGGTAATGTCCATAACTTCACCTTGGTGGAAAAACAACAAATAGAACACTAGTCTTATGGCTGAAAATTCAACAGAGACTTTTCTTAAAACTGGTAATTTTCCTACCGCTGTGTGTGTGGGGGGGGGGGGGGCAACAAAATGTACACTTTTTTTAATGCTGAAAATTCAAAGACACTTTTCTTGAAAAACATTTTAGTAATACAAGTGTGGGAGTCTCAACTTTCATTGCAGAAGCTCAAGAATTTGTCAGTCACACACCTACAATCAATATTATGGATGGAGGAGACTACAGTACCCATAGTAAACCACATGCCTATGGCAAGTCAATTACCAACTTTCCCATGTTATTTTCTATCCTTTAAAATGCAGGTAAGGAACTGCCATTTCTCTTAGCAATCCACATTTCTGCACTGTAGTTTCTCCACAATATGGGATGCTTTCTGGGCAACTGTATACCATGATGCATTGCGAAGGTTGTTGTCGTAAGTCATGAACTCTCAGTGAGGAGTATAGGAGAACACCATAAGTCAGTTAGTGACAGTCCATACTTTCGTCACGCTGCACTGAGCCTCACTAGCTGGCCGAGATGGGACAGACTCCCTGCCTGCTTGTTAAAAGTCTCACTTTTTGTGCCACTGTAAGCTATGTACACATTAATATGGTTACAAACTCCAATATTAGACAAAACTAATGGCTTAGCCTTTTAAAGAATTCATCAGTCCACGAAGTAATAACGTCTCATATCACAGGAACATTTTCTGGGGTTTCTAAATATATTTGCAATATTAAAATGTGTGAACTGTGTTTCTTCCATAAAGACGAAGTGTAATTTTTCACTAAATAGCCTAGGTCTTCAATAAGCGTGCATACACACAGTTTGATAAAGTTTGTAAATCCATGCTTAGGTCCATCAGAGTAAAATATTATGTCAATGACTCAATGCAGATTAACCATGATGTACATCTGTATTTCTTGGTGCCAACGAATTGTTTTAACCCTGAATCAAATGTGCACTGAATTTGTACACTAATCCTTCGTGATAAAGAGAAGAAGACATGCAAATGGTGGAGGCCTCTGATTGTGGGAACTTGATGTAGAGCTTCCAATAACCACAACAAAGTTGCAAATTCAGTACAATCTCAGAACCGCTCACACTTTGGAAGCTTTGAAGTTCTGCCTTGGGTTACCAGGTCCATTGAACTTGATTGAACTGATCGTCTGACATTAGCCACATCTAATGATGTATGTTACAATACTCTTTAAACACGGTCGTTTTGTCTACAGGCCCTGATTTCTAGTCTAATACAAGATACTCACTCTTATACCTGCCTACAACACCTCAGCAAAAAATATTAAAGGCTTGCAGGATTTCCACGAAGTCGTCTATAAACTGAGGGACTCAACCCATCACTTCTTGACAGGTAATTGTGCATTAGAATGCGACAGGCCGCAGCTTTGAATTATTGTGTATAACATGCAAAACATGTGTACGGATGAACAAGCAATGGCAAGATTTTATGCTGATAGTGACAGATTAATTATTAAATAGCAATACTTGTAATCTTCACTTCGAGTACATGTATCTACTGTTAAGTGTTTATTTTTGACTTTTTCATTTTCATGTGAACGGCAGGGAAAGAAAAGTTGGCCGAAGATCCAAGGGTTACTATCGAGAAAATCACCACACAACAATACAACAACAATAATCACAGCGGCCGATCCCGGCATTCAGCTCATTTACCCTCCCGTTGGTCTGTTATTTATAATATGATGTATTTTCACAAATTTGACAAATACACCATGGTTAACGTACTGCCAGTGTAAATTAATTTGAGGTCTATCAGTAACTTTAACGACACTTAAGACGGAAACCATTGCACTAGCCATAACATTGGGGCCCGAAATAAGGCCTGAAATCGTGTACCAACATTGTGTCGATGAGAGGTTCAATTTTCGTTTTTTGTTTTTTGGCATATTGTGTATAGATTATAAATTTCCTGGATAGATTGGGCTGTAGTGTAGGCCAGTGTATATAGCCTTGCAGGCAGGCCAATATCACCTGCTGTGAGCAGTATGGGGAGAGTTGTGTGATCTTTCTGGCTTACTTCAGGGTGTCTCAATTAGAGTGTCCTATTTTATGGAGAAATTACAGTAATTATCAAAACTTACTTGTCACACAGTCACACATACATAGCATAAAATTTAACTACTGTCATAAGCAATGAAGCCTACTCTAATTTATGTACAAATGACATAAAAAACAGCTTAACAGGAAGACGGGCAGAGCTTTATGCGATAAAAGAGAGAATTAAATGTAGATATATTTTATTTGATAGGCAGATCCAGTGATTCAGAAATTATTTCACAGGCTGGAAGACTTCAGGTTAGAGACAACTTACGGTGAGATCACTGGAGCCAGTCACCAGGACAGTGTCATCAAACGGAGAGAAGTCAAAGTCTGTCACGGATTCTGAGGAAACGAAACACAAGTCAGGATGCAACAACAGACATTTGCAGCAGAAGTTCACCTGTTTGACTAGTGTATTACTTGAGAATAAAACATTACACAGTATATTATTACCTGGACTGTAACGGAGTGAAATATTGCAGATTAATAACTATATTCAGGTCCCAAATCAATAATTAAATTCCACCAGCTTGGCAACTTTTCCTGATGAATAACAATTAAACAACATCATTGTTTATCATCATGACAAATCCAGATGTTGGCACATTAATGAAACAACCATGAAATTTCAACCTTATTTTATGTTACAAAAAGTAGTTTACTGAATCACATAAACATTATAGCAGGTTACAGAATATTTTATGTTACAAAAAGTAATTTACTGATCCACATAAACATTATAGCAGGTTACAGAATATTTTATATCAAGCAGCCATTAAGAAGTAGTAGTGCATTAAGACGGGTTTAGTGTTGATGTGAGCATACCCGAATGGGCCTCCAGGCGAGGAATGTCACACTGTCTGCCAGAGCTGTTCAGAGGGAGGACTCCAAGGCTGCCCCCAGCTGTCAAAACAAAACATCCCCTACATTAACATCCAAAATACAAAGACATCCACATCCAATCTGAAACTTGAGTCATGCTAGAGAGTCATCCATGGACTGGAATTCAGCTGAAGATTATATGTACGTTAGACAAGTTAGCTGTTTGTGGAGGCTGCTTCAGAAATCTAATACATCTTCACCAAAAAAAACAAAAAAAAAAAAAAAAAAAAAAAAAAACCTTCACATTCTCTTGGCCTCTGTTCTTCAAGGCTGTGATAATTCCTTCCAACATTTTTCACATGACAAGGACAACAGATCTGGTGATATCATTAACTGGATCTCCCCCCCAAAAAAACAAAAAAAAACATGAGGTATAAACACTTGTAAATGGCACAAATTCCTTATCTCTGTCCAAACCATCAAATACCGTCCCGCAAGCTACTCAACCCAATCCCAACATCATTCTTCTTCCCTGACAATCATCATTCCATATAAGAACACAAGTTTTGGCAAATAAAAGAGAAGCAACAGTCAATCAATGATACATGACACAATACTTCTACTTTTGGTAAGTAGTTTACTAATTGTATGAAATACATAGATCTGTGCAGGTGGAATAACATTCTTAACAAATAATTGGTACACCAGGGCTTTATTTCCTTTATTTTTGATTTACCAGAATCCAAGTGGATTCCTGTGGATTTTCTTTGTTAGAATCCACCAGAATCTTGTCCAAATCTAGTACCAATATCCTAAGAAAGTTGAACAATGTGAAGATTTCTAAGCATATAATTTTAAGCAAACAGTTTACAGGAATTCCATGTTCATAACTTTAGGCCTCATGATCTGAAGCAATGTATTATTTATTACAATAAAAGAAGGAATCTGACTGTGACTCTTTTTACAAGAATCCAGGCAGATTCCTTTAGATTTTGGGAGTCATGAGGATGTGCATCAAAACCTAAAATGTGCTAAAATGCAAGACCACAAGTAAATTACAATGCAACGCATTTACAAGACGTCACCAGGACTGATGTACTAGTGCCGCAAAACCAGTTGTACATTTCTGGTGAGATGCACTCGGAAACTGAATTAACCAATCACGTGGCAGTATTTAAGATGCATGAACACGTACCAAGTTTAGGGACATAAGATGGACTTGATTGTAGTTCTGCTATAACTACATGCATACACCCAGAATACAAGACAGCAATAATGGACTATTCAGAATACAAGTTTCGAATGTGTAATGTGCTGAGAGAGCAGGTAGGAAAATGATCAGCCAACCACTGAGATGACTTCAGTACGGACATAGATGGTAGGAACCATGCTGATGACTAACATGTGGGTATACTGAGGACATGGTTCTCCAGATTATTGTCTTCCACTCCTATACCCATAAAAACCAATTCACCCCACTTAGTGAGTCACAGTATCTGCTAATAGTTAACACCAGGCCTGCAGAGGATAGTGCATAACCACCACTGTCAACATACCCTGTTACATGTAGCTTGTTATCTGTACTGTATTGTTCTAACACAGACAATGTTTACCATCACAATGTATCCATACACCCATACAAACACAGTGGAGAATGCTAGATGCGCACACCAGTGTTTTATTATTTTTGCCCAAACAAACTGTTGTTTTTCATTACAAACGATACACTATACATGCAATGTTTATCACAACAAAACAAAATTAAACTAATTAAATAAGAACATGAAGACATGGGTTGTAAAAATGCAGAGAAGGGAAGGAGACTGTCACATTTTGCACGAGTTATAATTTCTAATGCCTTTGCCAGTAAATATGAACCATATCTAAATGTACATCACAATGACAGTTTATAAGCAGATGTAAACATATATGCACATAACATTGTGCAAGTCTGGGAATCAAAATTGTCACTGCAGCAGTATATATGAGTTCCGGTTTAACCCAGCACGACATCTCTCTTGGGGTATGTGTATCAGACAACACATGGACATGCATGATCACCAGGCTGCCCAACTTCCCGTGCCTTGCTATAGGTCACATCTGTAATTGTGCAGGGACACTGGTTATTTCCTCTACAGGATACGCCTGTAACACAAGTACACGTATATTCCCTAGTAGATAACCTTCATGATCACCAAACACACCACGGCTGCTTGTGCTCCAGTGTCAACAACATTTGTATGCGCTTTGTGTACATACGACATGAAATTATACTTTCAGTGCGGGCCTTGAAATGGTCAATTTCAATAATGGTCCAATTTTTTTTCATCTGGATGTCAATATTGTATCAGAAGGTGCTTCCTTGTCTACATAAAAGATCCACCACGAGGAAAACGGCAACACGGCTATACAGAACATACCGATACTCACATTCTACCATACAAACAAGACATACTACCGTACAAACAAGACATACTACCGTGCAAACAAGGCATACTACCGTACAAACAAGACATACTACCGTACAAGCAAGGCATACTACCATACAAACAACACATACTACCATACAAACAAGACATACTACTGTGCAAACAAGACATACTACCGTACAAACATGACATACTACCGTGCAAACAAGACATATTACCGTACAAACAAGACATACTACTGTGCAAACAAGACATACTACCGTGCAAACAACAAATACTACCATGCAAACAAGACATACTACCATACAAACAAGACATACTACAGTACAAACAAGACATACTACCGTACAAACAAGACATACTACAAGACATACTACCGTACAAACAAGACATACTACCGTACAAACAAGACATACTACCATACAAACAAGGCATACTACTGTACAAACAAAACATACTACCGTACACACAACACATACTACCGTGCAAACAACACAGTGTTCTGCATAATTCATCCAGGTACTGATAGCATTACACTGCAAACAATGATCAACTTGGACTGTCCATAAATGTATAGGCCTAGGTGTATTTCAATTCTCATCAAGAATACATCATTTTCGGTCATAGAATTTGAATAAAAATTTCAGAATAAAATAGAAAAGTAATGTCACTTTACAACGAAAGGGCAATCCTCCATATATGTTTGTCCTGGATTCATTGCTGACTGATAAGTTGACAAGTCTTCAACTGACTTACAACACTGAATCACTAGACAGCTCTAGGTTTCACTCTCTTTCTGGTGCCATATATAACTCATTTTTGCTTGTAAGCCTCTTTTCTAGACCTGCAAACACAAGCATGTTTCAAAGGGGACAAAGAAAACAATCTTGACAAGAATCAAGAGTTTTCTTCAATGCAACTGCCTTTGTCGTGTACATACATGTGCGTGTAATATACTGTTGATCATGTCCAACTGCTGAGTGAAGGGTTTGTATGAAATGTCTGGGAATTGCTGAAAATAAATGATACACATGTCCATGTAATTTTGGCTGTATGCGTGTCATTTTCCTGATGTCCTCACCAATGCCCACTTCCTTAATTCTTCTAATTATTGAGACAAATATTGGTCCTGCTGAAAGCAAACTATAATATTTCTCTCCCAGTTTTTTGAAAAAGTAAACACATGGATATGTTGGTCATGAGACGGTCGAACCATGGGAAAAAGCTTCACTATATCCTTGATAGCATTACATGTATATCAGCTATAAAAAAGGGTGCACCTGCTGTCCCCAAATTCCAAAGACAGGGTGTCATGTCCATGTACACGTGTACTCATGGTTCTGCTCTGCATCAAGGACATTTAGCACACTCACACCAGCACTCGGCCTGAAGTTAAAGTCCAGATCATTGAACGCCCGTGAGGATGTGATTAATTAGGTCATTTGCTCAGTATTCAGATTAAACATTGCGCATAATAAGTGGCAGGTCATTAGCACCAGTCCCGCTGGCTCTCTGATAACGGTAATGACACCATGTTAGCTTGACAGAAAAACAAATTTGAGCACCAATATCTAAGGCTGAACTATGCTCACAAGTCCCAACTCGTCCCTAAATGAAACCAGCCATTCTATATATGCAGTGTCAGGATGGTGAGAGACTTGCAATCTCTTGGTCGTACAATGTACACTTAGTCAGAGTATCATTCTCCACCGAGTCAGGAAAATAAATTTGAATCAAAGATAGCAGACATTTTCATACAGAACTACAAGAGTCAATATGTTTTGGATACGAGGGTGGGACAACATCACAGAATCAGGCCTTGAAATAAAGGCATTTAGGAGCTAAACACTCTCAAATTTATAATGTTAGAATTTCATGAATCCCACCTCACATATATATATGCCTTCCAGTCATATTGGATACAAAATAGATCACTGCCCCCTGAGTTCAAATGTAATATTTCAACTCCTGGGCTCTCTTGCACCAAGCCCTCTTAACGTTACAAGCATGTAACTACCATGGCAACCAGCACTGTACGCATTACGTCGCTATATGCTTGTAACATTAAGAGACCTTTGTACAACTGGGCCCTGGACTGTCCCTGTACAGCATTTACTAGATGCTGTACAGCGTAATCTAATATGAAGATTTACAGGTGTAGGCACTTACTTCCTGAGTCTTGATTGAACACCATGTACAAACAGCTGGCTTTGATGTGGTTACCACTGGACTGAAGAATACGCTGGGCAGATATACCCGTGATTATGTCCTGCAAATTGAATATTTATTTATTTGACTGTTAACACCATACCCAAATTTTTTTTTCACTTGGAGGTCAGTTTAATTGGCAGAAGAAGCTGGAGTGCCTAGCTCAAAACAATGTCCTCTGGCAAGTTTTTACTGAAGAAATTTTTCATACGTGATGAAAGCAGTCATAGAAGTATTATTCAGTACTCCTTGTCCCAAAAGCCCCACAGACAGTAAGAACTGAGGAATGTATTCATACCTGTCCACGGCCCAGATTGAACTCATAACTCTTGTGTCCTTAGCTGAGACTGAACCCCAGCGAAATAAATAAGCAGCCTTTGGTATCTTTTCCTGATTTCATTGTCATATAACATAGTTTTACTTCTTTCATCCAAATCTTAAACAGAGGTTATTTTCATGTATGACTTGATTATCGCAAACTCACCTCTTTTTTGGGGAACTTTGGAGCTGCATTCTTGAATTTTGAGGCCTTAAATCTCCACGCCATTGTGACCTTTTGATCACTAAAGCAAAAGAAAAGCATCATCCATTAGCTATGACTTTGGACAAAAACATGTAAAAATACAACCTAGATATAACAACATCAAAGATCAGAAAAGCATACAGCATATGTATGTTAATGAATTACATAAATGAACTTATTCAAATGATTTTCATTTCTCTTTATAACTGCACAAATGTATACCATCATAGCTTTTCATTTTCGCTGTTTTACTCACGTGAAACAGACTGTTTAAACAAAATTATCAGCACACATTCAGGATGTTTAAATCAACAAAAAGCAGGGATACTACTGCTTATTGATATCTTCACAATCTAGTCTAGAGCCCAAAATGATCAGCAAGAGCTAATGTAGTGTTAGATCACTCAAAACCAGAATGGCACAAATATCTGTCACATGAAGGTTTATATTCATCAGAGCTTTACCCTCCTATCAAAGTCTTAACACACTGCTGTGCCAAGGTATTTTATAACACACAGTTACATACTGGCAAAGAATAACCACAATTCAATTATTCTGGTAGAACAATAGAGTGACTTCCCCTCATGACGTCAAGCTGTCACCCTATACCGTGCCGCCACGGTAATTGACATGTACAATGTACATACAGTTTGTTCCTATACATGCACTATCTGAATATACGGCTGGCTGGAACCAGTGGCAGAATTTGTGTAAATCTATACTACATAACATCCTAACAAGCACTAATAATTCACAGTAATGACAATGGCTCAACCGTTACTTTTATGGCTGTGCGATCATTTTTCGTCACATCACGGTGATGTGCATGCACATGGACTCAGACGCACCATAATGTACTGCACATGAGTAAGTAGGAAACTGTCAACCAGACCCTACCTCAATGCCACTTAACATTTGGGTTCAGGGAACAGGTACAGGAAAATAGCCTTTTCTGTCAGCTGCTCCCAAGGTCATTTTAATGAAAAGCTAACCCAAATGTAAGCTGACGTATTGCTATAGGCTAACTGAAATACAAATGCTCTGTCCCAACTTTTTAAACATAAACAGATCCAGCTGAATGCAAACATATTACTTGAGCTTGTGCACAGCATGTAATTCTTGCATGTACTTCCAAAGAACAAGAAACAGTGATCTGCATATCAATTTGTGGAGGTCACGTTTGTAACGGAGACATAAGGGCGAGTGCACATCCTCTGGAATATCAGATGAATGTAATTAACAATCTGAACATGTATGTGTGCAGAAGATGCATGCAAATGTAAGGTGGTGGTTGCTTCACTGGTCATGTGAAACAGCTCAAACTACTTTTTTGTTACAGTAATTAAAACTGCAACATATATTTAAAAGCTTATAACACATGCAACAATCACAGAACAATGAAAAACTCCTACAATTGCATTTGAAAAGTCAAAAGTGAAGTTTTGTTTAAGAAAGTTTATATTTGTGAAAAGATTTATTAATCCACTTATTGAAGCACCTCTCCAACAGGAAGCTTGGTGCGCAAATCCATTTTAGGACTGCAGCTAAGTACACTGGTAATTGTATACCGCTGAATTAAACAGATCACATACAGGGGTTGAAATGTTTCAAAATTTTCACCTGTCTCGACAGGTAATGTTTTTTTAACCTGTCTCAGCCACAGTTTACCTGAACACCATCAATTATGCCATATTGCATGATAGTCAATATTCATCGTACTGGTTTTATATGTAAACATGTAATATTGGGAATACGTATATTCGAAATAACACAATAAAATAGAGATCGTGATTCTTTCCACTTGTCATTGAATTTAAAAATGCGTTCCCTGTGTTTCTTTGCACTTTTATTTGGTTATAACATCGACCCAGCTTCATCTTCTACCGACTGCCTGGGACCCACTGACATCATTGTTGTTGTTGTGGCAGTGTCTGGTTCAGTTGGGTACTTGTACCACTGTTACCACTGCAACACTGTCTCAGGTTCTAACTCTGTGGATTGCATGGGTTGACTGCTGGCACCAGCCACGGACGAACTGGGAGATTTTCTGTTCGAAAAATGATCCATTTCACTTCTACCGAAAACACTGGTCAAATGTGTCCTCTCTCACGTGTGATACTATCTCCTTGTGGTTGACAACCAATTTCGTCCAATCAAAGCGCATATATGTGTGATGCAGATACCATTCAAAACATAGTCCAGGATTTCTGTAACCTGAAATACCTTGGCGACCCACGAGAATAGGTGACAATCCCCGAAGACATTCTAAATGATGCAAATACCAGTTACACACAACCCTCTAGCGAGAAATCCCTTTTTATGTACAGTCCAATTTTGACACTGAAAATAACATTGTGGTGTGTGAATGTTTCAACTAACACACAGTTTTTGTTCTCAGGGCAAAAAATTTTGACGTCTTCACATACAAAATTTGAAGGCCAGTGAGGTAAATGAAGACCTCTGGTGGGCAAAAGGGTCCTCAGCAGACCAATCAAATGACATTTTGGTGATATTATTCACTTTTGCATAACCTAGGTGGGTTATTTCGAAGTTTCTTCTTGGATTTCCCTATAGTATATGGTCAAACACTAGCAGTGTTGTCGGCAGTGGAGAGAAATGTCACTGATTTGAGTACCTACAACCCAAGAGTTAAGAAGAGAAATGTAGCAAGTAAATAAATGTTTCGATTCTGATGTAGTCAATGTGAAGGGATGAGCGGACACTATTGCATGGATTTCTGAAATGCCAATTCTATTTTCACAACATCAGATCTGTGAAAATCGTACTTGTCGCAGGGAAAAGGTTGGTATTTTTTACCAAATGTCACTTGAAAAATTTATCTGAGCTGGACAGGCAAACTTTTTGACACCTGACATATGTGACCATATTGTGTTCAGATGACAAAATGTGTACTACAGGACAAAACACAAACTACATGTAGGTGCATCATCATACAGTGTTCAGATGACAAAACGTGTACTGCTGAACAAAACACAAACTAGGTACATCATCATGCTGTGTTCTGATGACAAAAAGTGTACTACTGAACAGAACACAAACTAGGTACATCATCATACAGTGTTCAGATAACAAAACGTGTACTGCTGAACAAAACACAAACTAGGTACATCATCATGCTGTGTTCTGATGACAAATGTGTACTGATGAACTATACACAAACTACACCTAGGCACATCATTATACTGTGATTAGATGACAAAATGTGTACTGCTGAACAAAACACAAACTAGGTACATCATCATCTGTGTTCAGATGACAAAATGTGTACTACAGGACAAACCACAAACTACATGTAGGTACATCATCATACTGTGTTCAGATGACAAAATGGGTACTGCTGAACAAAACACAAACTAAGTACATCATCATCCTGTGTTCATGCTCTGGTTCATTACAGGACTGCAGCTTTGTTATTTATTTATTTGTTTGATTTGTGTTTTATGCCATACTCAACAATATTTCACTTATATGACAGTGACCAGCATTACGGGGGGAGAAAACTGGGGACTGCTGCTATGTGTACTGGTAAATGTGTACTGGTGAATAAAACAGACCACATATGTTCATATGTTCAGATGGCAAAATGTGGACAGCTGAATAAAACACAAACTCGGAAGATCATCATATTATCATGAAGTCATCCTTTTGGTGAACCCCTGAAAATTTGCTGAGATAACAGATGTAGTTTTGTCTTCAAAACCAAATTAAAAAGAATGCATGCTCTTTCTGTGGAAAGGTTGAGGAATTAGGGTATACATACATAGGGTATATATATAGGGTGGGAAGTGTCTGCTAGTAGCTATTAGATCACACAGCGTCCAGTATGTACTGCAACATAAACACAGACTAAATACTACGTTAAAGATGGTAAATACATTGTGTAGAACTAACAAACAATGTTTGTGTAAACAATGGGAACAGATGGCACACATGCACTGCTCAATAAACACAGACTGCAGTGCATTTTTGGTAAGCATGGTACTTGTGTACTGCTACACAATCACAGACTACAGTACACTTTGTGTAAACATGGTACATGTACTTGTGTATTGCTACATACTCACAGACTACAGTACATTCTGTGTAAACATGGTACATGTACTTGTGTGTTGCTACATGATCACAGATTACAGTACATTTTATGTAAGTTGGTACATGTACTTGTGTGTTGCTACATACTCACAGACTACAGTACATTCTGTGTAAGTTGGTACATGTACTTGTGTGTTGCTACATACTCACAGGTTACAGTACATTCTGTGTAAGTTGGTACATGTACTTGTGTGTTGCTACATACTCACAGACTACAGTACATTCTGTGTAAGTGGGTACATGTACTTGTGTGTTGCTACATACTCACAGATTACAGTACATTCTGTGTAAGCATGCTACATGTACTTGTGTATTGCTACATACTCACAGACTACAGTACATTCTGTGTAAGTTGGTACATGTACTTGTGTGTTGCTACATAATCACAGACTACAGTACATTCTGTGTAAGTTGGTACATGTACTTGTGTGTTGCTACACAATCACAGACTACAGTACATTCTGTGTAAGTTGGTACATGTACTTGTGTGTTGCTACATACTCACAGACTACAGTACATTCTGTGTAAGCATAATAAATATGTACTGTTACATAAACACAGAATACAGGTAAATACTGCGTACTGCTATATAAGAACAGATCACTCTGTGTTAAGATGCAAATCTTGTACCTGTATTCACACCTGTATAGAGTCAGCTCAACCGGCACATAAGTACATGTATAATACACACTCACGTGACAAGTGATTGAACTAGTCTGGCTCAGCGACTTGAATACCCAGGGACCTGTGAGGAGTCCTAGTGAATGCATCCAGTTCAGACATTCTGACATGCAAGCCAGTACCTTGACAAGAGGGCAAGTACTCAGCTGGACAAGCTGAGTACAAACTTTTATTGTACTCTGAAGTATGTATGTGTGTAAAGTAAAAGTACTTTAACACGCATCTTCAGTCACGCACATGTAGTCTGATCTTGCAGACGGCGTTATGGTCAAATTCAGGGAATCCCAAAATATTAGATTATGTATGTATAAACCATAAGTCCACCTGAGACCTCACCATGATTTGGTAACAATATAGCCCAAATAACCTTAAGCCATAACCATTTACTCATAAGCAACCCATCTATGAACTGGTCACTGCCAAATCTGCTGAAACACATAGCAAGCAGCCATGCTAAATTGTGTACATGTATGTAATGCACATGTATATGTAATAGAAAAGACAAGTGTCACAGCACAACTTGTGTATAAAAGCATTTCATATATTTAAAGACGTGACACAATATGTGGTACCGTAAAGATGTGTGACAACTGAACACGTGCACAGTAGCATCAAGATGTGTGACATAACAGAAACTGTGCACAGTAGCACACGGATCTGATGTTTGAGACAATCACAACTGTGCAGAAGAGTGAACTGATGGGCGGGTATCAGTCGAACATGTGTGCATCAGCATTCACCTGGTAGGCCATTTTAGTGTACAGTACAGTAAGGATGTATTCGGTTTATGTGGCATTCTTTAGAAGATGTGGTTCAGTGCAGGTGGAGTTATGGTTACATGCCGTAACACAATCTGTACAGGCCTTTGGAAAGGGGATGTTCATACTTGTACATATTGCAATGTACATACACATTCTGACCTGCAGATTGAGCATGTCCTAGTAAACAACAGAGCCAGATATAAAGTCTAGAGGAAATACCAGATACACATACAGTGACATCAACAAACAAGAAAGCTTCTCAGACCTGACAAGGCTCCAATTACATGTACGGTTTGCAGCATACTGCTGGATACCTCACCATGTGAACATGCCCAGGTGGCTGACATATCAGTTGCTGTCAGCCTCTTTCACCTATTGTCCATAACTTCGCAATCTAGTATTAATATAGGCTTACTTCTCAGCTAAGATATCTGTCTTGAAAGACACTTAAAATGTTATATGTTTTCTTTTTATATGAAAAAAAGATGTACAGGTGATTGTTTATACAGTTCCAGGTACATGTACAGTTTACAGTATGCTGGATCCCTCACCATGTGCACACATGTCCTGTAGATGTACAGGTGATTGTTTATACAGTTCCAGGTACATGTACAGTTTACAGTATGCTGGATCCCTCACCATGTGCACACGTCCTGTAGATGTACAGGTGATTGTTTATACAGTTCCAGGTACATGTACAGTTTACAGTATGCTGGATCCCTCACCATGTGCACACGTCGTGATTGTTTATACAGTTCCAGGTACATGTACAGTTTACAGTATGCTGGATCCCTCACCATGTGCACACGTCCTGTAGATGTACAGGTGATTGTTTATACAGTTCCAGGTACATGTACAGTTTACAGTATGCTGGATCCCTCACCATGTGCACACGTCCTGTAGATGTACAGGTGATTGTTTATACACCTCCAGGTATATGTAGAGTTTGCAGTATACTGCTGCACCCCTCACCATGTGAACACATATCCTGTAGATGAACAGTTGATTGTTTATACACCTCCAGGTATATGTAGAGTTTGCAGTATACTGCTGCACCCCTCACCATGTGAACACATATCCTGTAGATGAACAGTTGATTGTTTATACAGCTTTAGCCACATGTACAGTTTTCAGTATACTGCTGGACCCCTAACCATGTAAACACATGTCTAGAAGGTGTAGAGGTGATTGTTAACACAGCTCCAGGTACATGTAGAGTCTGCAGTATACTGCTGGACCCCTCACCATGTAAACATATGTCTGGAAGGTGTACAGGTAAGTGAGTACAGAGACACCTGTGTAGATGTACAAGTGACTGTTTATACAGCTCCAGGTACATGTACAATACAGTGTAGGATGATCTGTAGGTTCCTGGGTCTGAATCTCTATCAGAGAACAAATATCACACCTAGAATGTCAGAGACACCTGTGTACATGTACATGTTTAGTCCTCTAGGTATATTACAGCATCAAGCATCCACACGCATCACCAAATGCCTACATCCCACCTGACAAGTCTCAGACACCAGTGTACAGGTAATCTCTATGTTTCCTGTCATCTTTGATATATGTAAATCTAAGGAAAGGTCAACGATTCATAAGGTACAGTGACAATTTACGTGGCTGGCATATCAGTTCCTGTCAGCCTCTTTTACCTGATGTCCATAAATTTACAATCTAGTATTAATACAGACTTACTTCTCAGCTAAGATATCTGTCTTGAAAGACACTTAAAATGTTACATGTTTTCTTTTTATATGACAAAAACCTGCTCAGCAGATGTCTTATACTTTTTAACACTTGTAAATGATAAATGGTCTGATAAACATGAAATATAACCCACAAACATGTATGCACAAAACTAAGCTCAACCTAGGCAAACCACTCAAGCCTGATAAACTTCATAACATGTACTGTACACAACAAAAGTCCCATAGAAAACACTTCACAGAAGCAAATTCACACATTGCACATGTACACCATAAACCAAAGACACCAGTGTACAGGTAATCTCTATGTTTCCTGTCATCTTTGATATATGTAAATCTAAGGAAAGGTCAACAATTCATAAGGTACAGTGACAATTTACGTGGCTGACATATCAGTTTCTGTCAGCCTCTTTTACCTGATGTCCATAAATTTACAATCTAGTATTAATACAGACTTACTTCTCAGCTAAGATATCTGTCTTGAAAGACACTTAAAATGTTACATGTTTTCTTTTTATATGACAAAAACCTGCTCAGCAGATGTCTTATACTTTTTAACACTTGTAAATGATAAATGGTCTGATAAACATGAAATATAACCCACAAACATGTATGCACAAAACTAAGCTCAACCTAGGCAAACCACTCAAGCCTGATAAACTTCATAACATGTACTGTACGCAACAAAAGTCCCATAGAAAACACTTCACAGAAGCAAATTCACACATTGCACATGTACACCATAAACCAAAACTGACCACAAAGGAATCATGATGGTGTCTGGGAATAAGGAAAAGAGAATACCTGGTAATTATTAACACCGTACTGATAATGCTGGTGCTGCTACAGGCAGCCTTGTGCTCCGAGGCACATCATTATGTATTAATGCCATAGCCAGATGTAGTCCTACAGTAGCCTATACATACACATGGCTGTGATTCATGGGAGAGGGGGGTGGGCAGCCTATCCCAGCTGTGGTACACTCAGTGTGGTAAGGTGGTTAGACTTGCAGTTTACACTGTTCATAGCTGTATTACAATTCAGTTAGCACAAAGATATCCTTATCATATACACATGTGCCTGTACACCACAAAACCCTAACCATGATTCTGTTTCACTTGCTCACATAATGGATGGTATCAGTACTAAGTTTACTACACCTTTAACATGCAGACTGTACATATGCACCTATTTATCCAGCACTGCTTGAAAATCTGTTCACCACAACAATCCCTTGATAATCTTTTCACATCAATTATTTCATTTTTTGACAATCCCAGCTCGCTATTATGTTCACTTAAGACATACGAAAGTACAAATGCAGCATACCACTAAAACCAGTCTTCCATACATATGCAAACTACTGAAGTTGAGCAATACCGAATTTTTTTCTCATATATCTCTGCAGTGTATAGTTATATCACACTGCAGCTACACACTGAGCAAACAGGGAGACATGTCATGTGCAGCTGTACATACTAGTTATACATGTGTTATGTCTAGGACAAATAAGGAAGTCAGTGTGATTAAGGCGATACAGTGTTTAAATACATGTATCCGGTACAGTGTAATGGAGGCTTTTCAATTTGTGACAATGTTCATTTCAAGTACCTATATCATTGAAGTGTGACAAAAAAACATCAAAAGATACTACACATAACTGAGTGCCATTCCCTCTCTGGCCACCCATACATGTCGGTTAATCTGGAAATGGTCTGCTGGAAATGGTCTGCTGGGAACATCAAGGTCTGATTGTTTTAAACAGAACATTATAAATAATGCCTCTTACAGCATACATGTATATGTATGCAAATGTACTTCTGAGTATATGGCTATATCAATACACATTCAATGCAGATAAAGTAGTCAAGCGCATAGTAATACCTTAAAATATGATTTATTAATCACATCTGTATAAACCTCTATATAATCTGACTTTGTGTTATCAATGCACCGTAAATTAAAAGTCAGTCAAGCACAAATGTTATCAGCAGAAGGTATTCTATTAGTATGACACTTGGTGATTTCTGATTAGCACAGTTTTTAGATGTGCTTTAATTAGTTTACATGTACTGTACATGTCTCAATTCATTTCTCAGATCTGCTATCTGCTGGCAGTACAGGGGAGTATTTCATCAATCTGAAAACATCAACCTGAATTCATGTGATATTATCACCCTGATCTGGTCAACCATGAACCAGTTTAGGGTGGAAGGAAGGCCACATGATCTCACTAAGAAACAGTCCGTCATATTCTGACTCCTGGGTTAAGCAGAAGATACACTGGGTACGGCTGGACTTGAACGCAATACCACAATGACAGATTAGCGGCAATAATACTCATAATTCAAATTCTGGGGGCTAAAACCTCTTTGCCTGAGTATCATCACCTACAGCATTTCATACGTGTACATGCACAAACTGAGTATTAGAAGGCATGTGTTATTTATTTATTTATTTATTTGATTGCTGTTTTATGCCATACTCAAGAATATGTGTGTATTGAAATACACCTAAATGTATACCTGTACATGTATCATAGATATACCTACAGAATTATTTATGACAAAGAACCAGAGCAATTCCTAGTATAACCGTACACATACTTTTTCTCTTCAAAGGGATGCATACGGTAGTTTGAAATACATGTGCACATGTATAAAGCTTGTAAATGTGGATCAATAACACATTTAGATACAGCCATCCAGACAGGGAAATCACAGAGAAAATTACAGGCATATATCCAATACATGTAAATCAAAGAGTATCAACATGCCAGTCAAATCAGTAGGTTTATGGTTTTTTCAATCAGACTGCAAAAAAGTAACTCTTCATGTGTATATGTACTTTTCATAATGCTAAGGAGAGTGTATTTATATACACATGTAAATGTAAATGAAAGTGAGTTTCTTCAGCTCAATCATCTGTTTCCTACACACACAGACAGGGATCTACACAAAGTAACTATGTACATATGTGAATTGTTGTTTGAATACAGATGATTCATCTTCTGTAAACTTTTTTTTTATGAGGCAAACAGAAAATACACTTTGAGCATCGCCACTTACAAATTCATGTGCAAGTTATATAAAGCTTTGCCTGACAGGTTTTACATGTAGCTTTCTGTGAACCAAAATAATCCAAATTTTGTTCAGCAAGAGCAGAAATGGGACGTTCAATCAGGTGTGACTGTGTTTACTGAGGGTAGGAAGTATGGTTCACTAGAGAGAGACAGAGAATGGTACAGATCATGCAGCTTTGCTGTGCACTCAGTCCTGCTACATGTCTGAGTGCCAGGCTCACTTCAACTGATTGTACATGTATCTTGCACACTGTGTGGCGCGTGCATATATACAGATTATCACATGTTACCCACACGTAGGCCTGTCTGGGTACAAGTTTACAAAACTGCACATTGCCCGTCTTGTTGGGTACAATTTCTGCCAACAATTAGGCTATGCCTCAGTGTGCAAGCCTTGATATGCACAGTTTAACCCCCAAGGGGCTATACTTTCACTAATATGTCACTTATCTACAAGTACATTTTAGAAACATATACTTCCATAAATTCATGTGAAAAGTCTTCTGTTTGTTTGCTTTGGGTCTAACTTAACTGCTTTTCAAAATAATGGCTTTTTAACTGTGTCAGGAAATCGCCCATTTAGAGGGTGATACCGCCACTATAGTGACACATGGGTGACAGTGCCTTGTAGCTTAACCAAGTCTAGGCCTTCAATGCATCATATCAGAAAGTAAATTTTACATCAATCAATTTATGTATTAAGATATGGCATTAAATCAATAATAGAGTCATATGGCTTGTGAAGTTTGTTTTGCAGTAATTTTTTAAAAACTTTCTACTGATCTGGATATTGTAATCTCAAGCCATTTTATAAAAATCAAACATGTTTTAATCCTTTGTCCTGACGTCTGCAACATTAATTATGAACATATTATATGAACATATCACTTCCAATCAGTGACATGGCAGATCAATTAAGCTGAACAGGATACCTCTGTTCCATATTCACGTACATGAGTAGTTGTATCTTAATCTATCGATCTTGTGATGTAAGTAAATACAGGCAAAAATCAATATTAAATCACTGTTAACCCCTGATAATAAATGTGATTGCTAATATAGCCAAGTTTCATGCACATGTGGCTTAGTTTTAACAGAGCAAGGAAAGTGCCGCGGCAAAAAAAAAAAAAGAACCCCCCCCCCCAAAAACGGGGTTCTAGAAGTTGTCAGTGTCATATTATTGACAAATTTAAGTACTAAGTCTATATAGACTACTACTGCATCGATAAAACAAGCATTAAGGTCATTATCGGAGGAATGTGTATACCTCTGCTAAATTTATCTTTGGAAAACGTCTACATACTCTTAATCTTTTTCACATTTGATAATGCCATATGTGTGTCAAAAGACAAATATCATAATCCCATTAGAAAAATCAGATACATGTATGAATTCATACATCATAATTTACATATGCAGGAAAGTCATTAACCCAATGATCACATTGACAATATCCCCACCACAACACCCTTACCCGCATCCCACTTCCTTTCGTACCTAGACAATGGTACATGTAGTAGTACCAGCGCTCTACAACTGACAGCTAGATGATCCACACAATGCTAGCACTTCATCCTCACTCATCTATTAATAGGATGACATTTGCATGGACGCATCCTGAATATGCAATATGTGCAAATAAGAATGATTGACTTCATTTTATGCAAACAAGACTGATACAAGTAAGGTTTTAAATATTTATAAGATAAATATAATGGACAGAAGTTCAAAGAAAGTGGACATGAGATAGTTAAGTTGCTTTTTTGTAGATTTATGGTACATTATCAATTTTTATACACACGGTATTACTTCATTTTCTGACAGAAATACCTGTAACTGTTACAGGTTTATATTATAACTGCTAATGGTCAATTTTTATTACCTGGTATATCTTAATAAAGCCATATGCTGACCCATAACAGTGTACATTTGAAACAGCTGGTGAATAGATCAAACATAAATTAATGTTATCACTAAAATTTTTCATCACCACAAGGGCACTAGGTTATGTAGTAAATAAACTGAAAGATCATTATAAAATTACAGAAATATACATGTATGCTATTATGCTACATAAATCATCTTAGCGTCAGCAGAACGCACCCTTTTGCAACTTACACCAGCATTGATCACAACTTTTTACTGGCACAATACAACTGCTAGCTCTTCGGGCATTGCCTTTGTTGTTGTAGACAGAAATAGAACAACCTGTCATCTTGACAGACTAATGATGATGAAGGCAACAAACGAAAATAGAGACCTTAAAACGGCACAGAACCTACCAAATATCCCAGTCTTCACACGTATAACAAATTGTTTGCCTCTCTCAGAGACGCTGTTCCTTGTTCAATATACGCGAAAGGAAATAAATCCCTGGTTCGAACCGGGCATTGATCGCTGCCTTTAGGAGCTAGTGGTTAGGCTTTGTCATCCTGCTGGGCTACTGTTGATTTGACGACGGAGAAGGGGGCCGATCATCTCTTGTGGGATAAAGCTTGGATAGAGCATGTGACTCACGACTAGAGGGGGCGGACCCAGGCACGCAGTCATAGCAAGCTCTGTAGACAAGCTCTGGTGGAGTTATCACCCATACGCCAGTGGTAATCGACCACATGCTAGCTCCGTATCCGCTTACAACTTCTTCTCAACAGTGCCTAGTGAGGCCCCCCGCCAAACCCGGTACTGACTACCGAAAAACCAACAACTCCCCAGACGGAATCTAGCCTCAAAATCATCTGTGCAAATAACGGCAGATAGAATTATCGAACTGTCAACACTTTCGTACTTCCTTACCTGCTAAATTGTGGCCCCTAAAATATCAATTTGTCGGTGGAAACAAATGACGTATTGCCGACTCGATCCGCTCGCCGTCTCTTCGCCGGCTCGTGTGACATTCAATTTCATCTATTCTTGTCTATTTGACGTTCGGTTGGTGAAAAAACATAACCGGGTTTAGGAATGAGACGGACTTTCTGTCATGAACCTGAAGGATCCAAAATTTTCACACAGACGTTGAAAGGAACATTAATGTCTTTTTGGCTAATTTATTTTATTTACGTTTTATGTTGTTGGTTCAGCGTACCGGAAATTTCTTATTAAAAGAAATGAATAAATAAATAAACACAAAAACATAAATGCATATATCTATATCCCCAAATATCTATCTGTCCTTTTGAAAGCATTATTTTATTTTCTTTTGCACGCATTTCACTTTTATAGTTGATTAGCACAATGAAAAAGTTCATCAGACCTTATTGACAAGCATTTAAACTTTCGTGACTTTATTTTCATTTTATTTTATGTTTACACGGAGTAGATTACATACTGAGCATCTGTAACGATCTAGAGCAGATACTGTTGATTTTAGAATTTTTTTTTATGCACTGTATGCTGCAGAGCCTCTGACCATGCATATGTATTTATTTAGCTGTTTAATTGTTTTCCGGAAATGTACCCATTTAGCTAGCACACCGGAACATACAGAGGTTTCACAAACAGTTATTTTTTCATGGTGTTGATATTTATAATTCATTACTCAGTGTATTGGACCAACAAAGAGCACGAACTCTTGGAGTTTTAAGCCATGTCTGTACGCATTTCATTGTTGTCAAGGATTTTAGCAATTCTTCTCGTACAGTTAACATAAGAATTTTGTACGCCGAAATTTAACAACATTTAAGCCTTAAATATATACAAATTTTCCACTTTTCCTTTTTAGCTCCGTTTCTTAAAACTCGGATCAGAGAAATTTTCCGAAAATATAATCAATTTCATATTTTGGTAACCCACAAGAAACATTTGTCGAGATTACCGTTGAAGACGAGATATGTATATGTGGTCCGAGAGTATTTATCGGAATTAAGAACAGTTCGTGAAAACTCATAGGTTCCTTCGTGTTTGTTCTATAACTAGATCATAGACAGACAAGATTTTACTTGTAACAACACAAAGACTGTTTCCTTAATTTTTATTGCACAATTTCTAGACATGTGATCAATGATCAGAACCAGCATTAGTGAAGACCTTTCGGAGCTCTACCCAGTCAATCCCTTGGACAAGCATGGCCTCCATGCGGAGAGCAGCATGTGGGAGCTTGAACAGGAATTCTAACAGTGTAGTCTTCCTTTGCAATGGGAAATCAAAGGCGCCATGCTGCTCGGTGCAGAAAGTATTTATTCGGCAGAACTCGAATTTGGTCGGGTTGTTGTCACGCCGCCTGTCCTTCGTTCAAGGTAAGACGTCATGACGTCTAAAACTGCGCAGACGCCTTGTCCTGTGATGGATTGCGTCACCACTAGGACTGCGGTCAAAGCAAGGAGAAAGCTAGGATTATATTTGACATTGGCAACTGTGCCAATGTTAAAACATTTTATAGTAATGTTAAGAGGTTACATACTCGTCTTGATTTTATTTATTGCAATATTCCACCAAGGTAATTTTATCGACGTCACGCTAGCATGCTCAGTGAAGAAGAACATGATAAATCAAAGGTAAAGGCTGGCCTTAAGACCAAAATGACAGACCAGGTGGTAGCCAAGTATTCATATGGCCTTCTACTATGCTACAACGCCATGGGATGGTCCCATTGAACTCTGATGACGTAAACTTGGCAACCCACTGTCTGGCTTTCACCCGACCAGCTCTGCTTCTGTGTTGCATTTTTCTCACAACTGTCTAAACAACATCTCGAGCTCAGTAAATTTTATCCTAGAATTGACACTCTGTTATAGGAAGTTGTTCATTCTTTGGAGCACCTAGACGATGGTGACATTTGATCCTCTTAAACATCTGAAGTATTTCACATTTGTTTGCAACAACGACTGTGAGGATTGATGTTAAACAAGTTCCTGGGATAAAATTTAACGCGCCCTAGATCGGGATGCTTAGCTTCATGAAACATGGCAAACCTCTGTGTGTACCAGAATTTGCTCAAGTTTTATTATGACCTAACCGTGAGTGTTAGGGGTCGGAAATTGTAGCGAATCCAAAGTGCTCAACTTTATGAGAAAAAATGCAACACAGAAACACAGTCGAACTGGTTGGGTGAGAGCTGGACGGTATGTGGCCAAGTTTGCGTCATTAGTGTTCAATGGGACCTCCTCATGGCATTGTGGCGTAGTGGGAAGGCTGTGTGATTACTTGACTAATTGGACGGGTATAAAGACCAGACTGGAGAGGGGTCAGTTGCACATAATTAACCGTAGCCCACAAACTGCTATCTCACGGTAACAGGTTTAAAAAGAGCACATTTCAAGCTATCCACATGTATGCAATGTATCATGATGTGATGTAATTTCAGGCTTACTTCTTGGAGCAGACAAAAGCAAAATGTGAACATGAATGCTGGCCTGGGAAGCCATTTTTAGTGGGTGATCCCCCCTGTTTGCCCTGTCAGTTTTGGCCATGTGACTCAAACAACATGGCTTATGTGCAGCGATCTCGCTCATGATCTTCGTCCATCTGATCCACAGAATAGACCTGAAAATAAAGCAATTCTTCATGTAACATATATTTCTGTATAGCCTGGAATGTACTCTTTTTTTCTGTATTACTTTGATTGATGTATGTGCCACGGTAACTTATGTAACTTATAGTCTGGAATTTATGCCTGTCTGGACGGCTCTATTTATACATATAACAAGGTATACAAGTTCAATGACAGGACACAACCCCTTACCTTGCATAACTGGACATAAAACATGGAAAAATATCCATGTCCTTACAAATGCAAATTCTTGCAGAAAAATCTTGGACAAATGATTTGAGAACCAATTTATTAACACTGATTATGGACCCTTTGAAAGATGATACTTCACTTTTTGACAAGCCAGACTAATCCCGTGGCTGTTAATGTATTACATATGTGTTCTTCATAAGTGCACAGTTAGTAATTTAATAGATATACATGTATATTATTCTAATATCAGATTCGATGAAAGGTTAGTAAATTGGATTGGAATAAATGTTGATTGTGTTTGGTTTTAGCAGGTACAAGGATGAGTCAAGGGAGAGCACCGTGCAGTTTGTTTCATGTGTCATCCACCGACAAACAGAAGGACTATTACGCTATACTTGGGGTGCCAAAAAATGCTGATGCCAAAGCCATTAAAAAAGCATATTATCAGGTAATCAGAAGCTTAAAAGAATACTGCAGGTCATCAGTGTGCTGACTTCGCTTGTTATAGCAAACCTTACTGCTACTTATGAGTGAAATATTTGGAGTACTGCTATAGACATCATCCAAATAAATGCATAATATAATGAGAAGTGATAACCCCACAACATCGAGATAGCTTCAAAAATAGCACTGAAATAACTTTGAAACTGAGATCAAACCCTAAGCAGACAAACAAAAGATCGGAAATAATAGCAGTGGCAACAACTTTTGAGCATAACTATGTGATATGTATATACTGTTCTTGTTTGGTTTGTGTTTTTGGAGTCTTGTCATTGTCTATCTGCTCGAGGGGAAGAGCTGTCAAGAGCGTTTGGGTACTGAGTTCTGTGCCAGTTGGGGGCCTCCATGGCTCAGTCTGTTATCGCGCTATCGCAGCACAATGACCTGAAGCCTCCCACCAATGCGGTTGCTGTGAGTTCAAGACCAGCTCATGCTGGCTTCCTCTCCGGCCATAAGTGGGAAGGTCTGCCAGCAACCTGCGGATGGTCGTGGGTTTTCCCCCGGGTTCTGCCCGGTTTCCTCCCACCATAATGCTGGTCGCTGTCGTATAAGTGAAACACCAATCAAATATTCTGTGCCAGTTCAATAAAGTATGGATTGCAAGGCATATGAATAATATAAATAAATCGAAAAATGAGTGTGTATAAATTATATCTGTGTGTCTTTGACAAATAGCTGGCCAAGAAGTATCACCCCGATATGAACAAGAATGACCCGGCAGCTGAGAAGAAATTTCAGGAAGTGTCAGAAGCCTATGAGGTCAGTGGCTATCAGTTTATTAATCTGAAAGACATGCAGGGCTACAGCACAGAGTTCAGTCTCTGATTTGAAGCTTCCCGAAAATGAACATTTCAGTTCCATGAAGCAGACCTAATGGAATTGAAAAACAGCTATTCATTGGTGCGAATATACACCATAAAAAACGATTGCTTTAAAAGTTTAACAAGTGGATTCAGCTTAATGCGGCTTTAGGTCGGCTAAATTTTTGTCATTTGATGAACTCAGAATCAGTTGCTCAGATTTTGGAGTATATTCATTTCATTTCATCTTTTTCTTGGTTTAAACTAACCAGACCATTGACTAGTAGGAATGTTTTAAGATAATGTCATTGAGAAATGAGCGTGTTTATTCATCTGATTGATACATCGCAGGCAGTTTGGAACAGTTTTTTGCAGATTTTGTAAATGTTCATGAAACAGATGTGACAGCAATCCTTTATTTCTGTCACCACGGAACAGATTCTGAGCGACAGTTCCAAGCGACAGCAGTATGACGCATTCGGAGCTGCTGGGGGCCAGGCAGGCCCAGGCTTTGGTGGAGCATCAGGGTTTGGTGGTGCCAGAGGTGAGTCTCTCAGTCACTGGAAAAACCTAAACAGACAACTCATCATCTATGTACATGATGAATAGCATGCAAATAGCCTTCAGGAATCTGTAGTATTACTATGTATTCTATGCAACACCTAACAATGCATTATATGGTCATGACAATTTCCCAACTCTCAGACCGGAAGTTGTTGACCAAATACAACCACTAACAAATAGTTCTAAAGATGATGCCCAGATTTGACCTTTCTGGTGTCCAGTTTTGCTACATGTTCTTTTTCAGAAAGTATTATAGGGAGGAGATGTGAAGTAACAATTCAGTGAAATGAATTAACATTTAAAAATGTCATTTTTTCCACTCTACGTGGACTAATGTTTCGTTGTTTTTGTGAGGGTCATTAAGGCTACACTGCCAGACTTATCAATTTGTGAGAGGTAAATGATTCAAGTCTTTGTCAGTATATATAAATAAAAAAAAAAAAGAAAAAGTTAAGTGACTTTAAGCGTCATTTTGATAGTTTTCACAGTGGTAGAGGTATGATCGCTTTCGTTTTGTTTTGGTGTTGCTTTTGATCTTCACTCCTGCTTGATACTTGAACTGCCATCTTGTAAAATATTTCATCATCAAAAGCCTTGTGTGTGCCATACTCAAAAATATTGCTTCATTAGCTGAAAACAGAAGATCAGTAGCAGTTGAACAGCATTGGATTCGGATCACTAGTTATTGCGGTTTGGCCGCATACACAGACCCGATCTCAGATGGGCAGACTGGACATCAGACAGCTGTTAGGCCAGCCCTACCCACTACGGAGCATTAGTGGTTATGTCAAGTTACTAATATCAAGTTTCAAAAGATAAGAACGAAGATGTCATATTCTAGAATGATACAGATCCATACCCTTGTGTACCTGCCCTGAATAACTCAGATCTAAAAGTAAGTTAAGGGTTAAACTTGTTTTAAACATGTCAGAAGCCACAAGTTGGTAATAATGAAAATTGGACACTGTATAATGTATCAGATTTTGTAGTTGAAGTAATACTTGAACATTATGTAGGGCATGCCCAGAGAAAGTTTATAAAGCTCAGCATATCTTATTGCATGATTTCCATGAGATTTATATGGGTCAGCTGAGATGAAATGGAGTGGTCTGAACAGTTCAGATTGGGTTGAAACTGTCCAACACATGTAGGAGGAATCTGTAACTGCACTGTGTATAGGCCTGAAGCAGTTTGTATAAAAAGAGGAGAAACTGTATGTTGGCTGGATGTCAGTGAAATTCCCCCAGCCCCTTTCCTAGGGTAGACATTTATGTATGCTGCATAAAATTTTAAAGAGTTAGACTGTGTAAATTATGGTATATGAGTTAATTATATACAGAGATTATCTTACTGGGAAAAAAAATGTTTTTCATAACTTTCTTTCATGGATCCGATTTTGTGTTTCTTGTTTGACATGTAGGTTCCCATGAAAGTGAAACACAGCAATGAAGAGTTGTTGCCGTTTTGCCAGTTCGGGTGAAATTCCCAGCTTAGGGGCAACAATTCAAATGTTTATCACTAAGTAGTATTTGCTTTCCTCATAAAGCGATTCTCAAACCTCCTAGTTTGCACAACAAACAGTTGATGGATAAAAGTGTGAAATTATGATAGTTTTACTTCAGTGTCTTGATCATAAACAAAGACCAGGCAAACAGAATTATTTACATGCAAGAAACCTGAGTATGGATCATAGAATACATTTCAGTGCGTGTAGGCTCTAGTTTTCTTCACTAACTCCCTTTAAGCCTGGGAGGTCACAGATACAAAATATAAGGCACGAAAATCCAACCTTAATGTTGGCCTACACAAGCGGCTGGTATGGATGAGAGACGAAATTGAAACGCCTTCACCCCACCATCCTCAGCTGTACATCATGATCAGGGAGAACAGACTCCTGTCTTTACAATCTGATTGACTATTATCAGTTAGATTGTAAATCCATCATCAGTGATGGCAAGCAAAGGCTATGAGTAAAATGGGCCTCTATGCTGTTAGGTCTTATATGATAGTGTAGCAAATGGTATTTGTTTTTTTTTTGGTGTTTCAGTGACATTAATTGCCTCATTTTGTTTAGAATAAGAATACTACATATCCCTAAATCAGCCAGTGAAAATGTTTAATTAAAATTCAAATTATGAGATGGAAACATGTAGGTCGATGCAGAAATTGGACTCGTTCGTAAATGTTTGAAGCATCAGGATAACAGTTCAGCCGACTGTGTGTTTGTTGGCAGGGTTTGAAGGTTTCCACGGCACTGTAGACCCTGAGGAACTGTTCAGGAAAATCTTTGGCAGTGCAGGCTTCAACATGAGTGGGTTCTCAGAAGACCAGGATTATGCAGAGTCCAAGTTTGGATTTGCCCCTGCATCAGAGGTTAGTTCTTTACTGAGCCCAAGTTTTGATCCACAGATCTGCAGGTTTCCTTATTTCATAAACGTAGTGACACAGGGGGAGCAAGAAGAAAAACCCTTCATGCAGTACAGACTTGTCTTATTCTTGTTTCCTGGTTACCATTGCTGGCCTTAATGATCTAAGAATAGCATTCATTATGTGTAGTTTGGGGGAAGAGAGGTTATGGGGCTGGAGGTCAGCCCAAAGTGACGCAGTGTTGAAATCAGAATTTTCCGTGCAGCTCGGGGCGGCTTTTGAAATTCCAACATAGTTTGTGCGACCCTTCTAACACGGCCGAGACCACATTGGTTGGAAGAAAAAAAAAGAATGGTTTTCTTCATATGTATGCAGATAGGAAGGGAGTGCAGTTGCTACACAGTCAGATCAGCCAGTTACATGTTAACCCTTTATGCACCACGCACTGTACTGTCAAATGGCTTGCAAAAGGAAGACATCATGTGACGCACAGCCAAGTCTGTGACAGTTTATTGCACTCATGGTATCTGATGTGTTCCAAGCTGTTATTATTGTAAGATGTTGGTCATGTATATTTGAACTGAACCAATGCTATATCATAATTGTACTGAATTTGGAAACATGAAAATTTTCAAGAAACAATAGAAAAACTATGGCAGTGAAAACCACCCTGGACTGACCATATCAACATACATTCTTGTTTAACCTTGAATCATATTCATGTGAAAATTACTGTGAACAATTCAAAACACAACTCGGCTAATATATGATTTGTCTTCCCACAGGGCTCATCTCGCCATGTATGTTCTTTACAAACAATCTGAGTAGCATAAGGGGTGGTTGAAAGATCGCGACTATGACTATATCCTTGGTTATTTAA
Organism: Acanthopleura granulata; assembly: GCA_016165875.1. Classification (NCBI taxonomy): domain Eukaryota; kingdom Metazoa; phylum Mollusca; class Polyplacophora; order Chitonida; family Chitonidae; genus Acanthopleura; species Acanthopleura granulata. The sequence goes on along the minus strand of JABBOT010000005.1, from coordinate 6,980,518 downwards.
ATGGAGTCTCCGAACTGGCTGTGTAGAGTAACCTCGTCAAATTTGTCGCATTATTTTAACACGAGACCAGCTAGTTATGGCATCTATTTACATTTACTTTACCATGGTGACTTACAGATCAAGGTCGTGATTTGGGCTGCTTTGTCAATTTCCAAATATTGCAGCTGTTTTTTTGCCATTTTGGACTTGGACAGGTTTCCTGACGTCTTCTGAAGACTTGATTATGGTACTGTAAATTTAATGGCAATAATAAATTTAGTCCTGTTTCCTTGTATATTGCTGATAGTAAGAAGAGATTTTATCAACCACTGTGATTCCGAGCCCGACTGTAAACCAGTGTAATTACAGATAAGCTAGAGGTTTTGACCCCTGTGTTCAGTGGAGACAAAATTATGCCTGCCTTTGTCCATACTTAATTGGACTTAACACTTTTGCACACCTTTTTCAAAATGCTGTAGTACATTGCATTGAAACTTTAGTACATAACTTTAAGATAGTGACCTATAAGTCAAGATTTGAGTTTTGGTATGATTGGTATGACCATTTTCAACAAAAGTATGATTGTCTTGGTGTAGTTAGTGAGCTAATTTTTTTTCTTATTTTTCAAATAAAATCACAATGCTTTGAGAATGCTACATAGAATTTTAAACAACCCCCACCGCTCCTTAGCGTATAGAATATGATCTTGCAATCACATTATGGGCAATAACCAGATCCCTTTTAAATAATCAGGTTCTAGTTTCTGTTTTTTCCTCAGTTATGATTTTGTTGGGTTTATTTCAGATTATAATGGATTTGACTTTTCAAGAAGCTGCCCGTGGAGTCAACAAGGAGATAAATGTGAATGTGAAAGATGTTTGTCCAAAGTGTGATGGGAAGAAGGCGGAGCCAGGGACGAGCAGTGTCAAATGTCACGTGTGTAACGGCACAGGAATGGTAAGTAGGCCCGTGTTCTCTCATGGCAAGTAATGGGTGTAGTGCTCAGTTGATGAATAGTTTAGGAACATGCACTGGTACATAAATGTAAACCCCATTGGGTTGACATACACAGGTCAGGTAAGCTTTGTTGGGTATTGCTTGATTTTTTTAAGCACTCTTTGAAGAAAATAATTTTTTTCTCAATATTACGAAATTTAATTTTAACATGTTTGTTATTTTTTTTTGTGTGTGTGTGAGTGTAACCATGTCATTCATAGGGGATTTTTTAAAAAATAAATGAATAAATAAGCGAACATTTTAGCGCTCAAAGAGGGATGGAACTGCATACTTTATTTCCCCTCAGTTGAGCTGTTACATGTTTTAGATAAGGGCAGCCATTGGGACAGAGCATTTGTATGTGTGTGTGCAGCATCACAGGAAACCTGTAGTGCATTTTTCTCTGCTTTTAATTCAGAATATTAATTATATATCTGTGTGCATTTGTAAGTTTTCACAGACCTGAATTGGTACATTTTTTGTCTCATTTTCACAGGAGACTGTTTCGACGGGTCCGTTTGTGATGAGGACAACGTGCCGACAGTGTAAAGGGGCGCGAGTAATCATCAAAACCCCGTGTACAGAATGTCAGGGCAAAGGCAAACTAATCATGCGTAAAAAGGTGGTGGTCCCTGTTCCTGCAGGTAACCTATGTCATGTGACAGACTACTGTAGTGACCTAAAATTTTGTCCAAAAAAATGCATCTCTAGAGGCAAATTAAAGTAATAAGTGTCATTAAGTATTCTTTCCGGTGATGAAATTTTCCAGTAGACTATCATCCAACCTTCCAAACAAACCTCAAAACAACTTTCTAAAATTAATAAAACTCAGAATCCTGAAAAATAAGCAAAATTAGTCATAGAAGAAATTTTAGGTCATATACGGTATATATCATGGGCTCTACCAGTCAGTCAAGATAATCATTATTCTAGGTTAGCCTGCTAGGGCAGCACAATGACCCAAGGATGGTCGTGGGTTTTTCTCGGGCTCTACCCGGTTATCTCCCACCATAATGCTGGCGGCCGCTGTAGAAGTAAAATATTCTTGAATGCGGCATAAAACACCGATCAAATAAAAAAATTAAATACTTGTTGACATTTCATCTGCAGATGGACACCTAGAGCAACTATGTGGTGATCTGATGTTTATATGAATAGCATGACGGCTTTTTCTGTAGCAGAAATGCTGATGTGGGTGGACCTGACTAGCCTGTTAACTCTGATTGGCTTTTACTGTCAGGAGGTGTTAATGTCAGGTTGCTGTGGAAGTATGAAGTTCCTGAGTAAAGCATCAAATACTAATTGCACAATTTGATCAATAGAAAAAGCACACCAGGCTGTTGATCCTGTGAGAACTGTTGTAGGGAAACTGATTTATTTTCTGTTTGGTAGGAGTGGAAGATGGTCAGACCGTGAGAATGCCTGTGGGCAGTCAGGAATTATTTATTACATTTAGGGTAAGTCGGTTGGGTAACGTAACTGAGTGTAATTGAAGCATCACACAAGCCATTTTCACCTTCCCAGATCTGAGACTACTTCAAGACTTTGTTCTAAAGCACTTCTCTGTATTAGGATGATACTGACTTTCAGTTCTTCAATGTACATTATGTATAAGGGCAGAGGAGTATCTACATGCCTAGTACATTTAAACTGACCCACAGAGCTGAAGCTTAAAATATAAAGAGGTGGAATTCAGAATTATAAAACTCAGAATGTGTGGGTTTTAGGCCACATTGGCCAAATTTCAGTGACGAGAACGTATTAAACTAAGAATGAACACATGAAAGTCAAACTGAAAGAAGGTGGATGCCTTTATAATGTGGTAAGACGTGAAAGACAGCTAGAATTCAAAAAGTGCATGAAATATTGATGAACGAAAAAGCAAAAGTGCCATATGAAGCGTGAAAGTGTCTGTTGTCCGAGGTCTGATAAATACACAGTTGATGAACTGAAAACTGCTACATGTGGTATTAGATTGGAATAATGGTTTGGGCCTGTAATGGGCACGAACTACATGCGGTATTAGATTGGAATAACGGTTTGGGCCTGTATTGGGCACGAACTACATGCGGTATTAGATTGGAATAACGGTTTGGGCCTGTATTGGGCACGAACTACATGCGGTATGATTGGAATAAGGGTTTGGGCCTGTAATGGGCTCGAACTACATGCGGTATTAGATTGGAATAAGGGTTTGGGCCTGTAATGGGCACGAACTACATGCGGTATTAGATTGGAATAAGGGTTTGGGGCTGTAATGGGCACGAACTTCATGCGGTATTAGATTGGAATAAGGGTTTGGGCCTGTATTGGGCACGAACTACATGCGGTATTAGATTGGAATAAGGGTTTGGGCCTGTAATGGGCACGAACTACATGCGGTATTAGATTGGAATAAGGGTTTGGGCCTGTAATGGGCTCGAACTACATGCGGTATTAGATTGGAATAAGGGTTTGGGCCTGTAATGGGCACGAACTACATGCGGTATTAGATTGGAATAAGGGTTTGGGGCTGTAATGGGCACGAACTTCATGCGGTATTAGATTGGAATAAGGGTTTGGGCCTGTATTGGGCACGAACTACATGCGGTATTAGATTGGAATAAGGGTTTGGGCCTGTAATGGGCACGAACTACATGCGGTATTAGATTGGAATAAGGGTTTGGGCCTGTAATGGGCACGAACTACATGCGGTATTAGATTGGAATAAGGGTTTGGGCCTGTAATGGGCACGAACTACATGCGGTATTAGATTGGAATAAGGGTTTGGGCCTGTAATGGGCACGAACTACATGCGGTATTAGATTGGAATAAGGGTTTGGGCCTGTAATGGGCTCGAACTACATGCGGTATTAGATTGGAATAAGGGTTTGGGCCTGTAATGGGCACGAACTACATGCGGTATTAGATTGGAATAAGGGTTTGGGGCTGTAATGGGCACGAACTTCATGCGGTATTAGATTGGAATAAGGGTTTGGGCCTGTATTGGGCACGAACTACATGCGGTATTAGATTGGAATAAGGGTTTGGGCCTGTAATGGGCACGAACTACATGCGGTATTAGATTGGAATAAGGGTTTGGGCCTGTAATGGGCACGAACTACATGCGGTATTAGATTGGAATAACGGTTTGGGCCTGTTATGCGCACAAACTACATGTGGTTATTCCTGAACTTACATTTCTAGTGTCTGTGATTTTACATTTCATGTACTTAAAGGTATTCAGTCTCAGAAAAGTATTTTCTGAAAGTTTTCAGTCACGGAATATTTCTCCTATCTGATCTATTTTGGGATTATTGGAAGGTTGTAGACTTTCTAAATAGTGTCTAAATTGCCAGAAGCACTAGCGAGTCTGAAGTCCATATACCCCAGTCTCCAACATATGAATCTGTCACTTCAGGTTCACCAGTGTCTGTATTAAATTTTCATTAGTTTAGAATATTTAGGCATTCAGTACTTATTTTGTGTAAAATCACAGTGATGGTTACTGCACATATATGTTCTGTATTTTCAGGTGTCGAAAAGCAATTTTTTTCGAAGAGAAGGTGCCGATGTACATAGTGATGTAACAGTTAGTCTTTCACAAGCGATACTTGGGGGTACAGTTCGTATCCCGGGGATTTATGATGATGTTTTAATGACAGTAAGTTCCCTAGTTATGTATTCAAATAACACGGTCAACACATTGGATAATTTCATGCAGTGCATTGCTTTATTCAATGTACCAGTGCTGAATTTAGATTTGTTATACCTTTTGTGCGTTTCTCTTCCCCTTACTGGGGATGAAAGTAGTTCATGATGCTGCACCAAGTGACATCTCCTCGACAAATGCAATGTACCACTCTTGGCTGTGCTACATCACATTTAGTTTTGGTGTTGTCAGGGTGTATGAAGCTGGGTGGAAATCCACACGCTGTGAAATCTAAATTCATGATGTGTAAGAAAACAACTTTGCATGTTTCAGGGAGGACTTTTCGTGATTTTACCAGCTCTCGACAGCGGATATTACAACTCGCGCAACGTGCTCGTACATGACTTGTCTCGAGCTGAGATTCCAGTCTGTAATATACAGTTATTGAACATTATGTACTGTCATACAAGGTTTTACTTACTTTCCCAGTGCTGATATGTCTGCTTGGAAAATCTGTGGTTGGGGTCTTTTTAAAATAGGTTGTATTTGCATACCTGGTACAGCTCTCGTTAAATCAGCTGACTAGGAGACAACCAATAACTTCCTGATGAGCTATTCCCAAAAACCAATCTTGACAAGTTCTCTTGATGAGATGATAACTGCAGTTGTTTGTGTTCAGACTCTGTTTGCTTTCTGTAGATTCCAGCTGGCACACAATCTCACGACCGATTACGACTGGCAGGGAAGGGGATCAGTCGTGTAAATAGTTATGGATATGGTGATCACTACGTCCATATAAAAATTCGAGTCCCCACGTAAGTGATTAGATAGTAGTTAGTTCGCTTGTAACGTTTTGGGTGTCTTGTGACACAGTCATATACTTTAGGGTCTTACTGTAAATATCTTGGATATTTTATGATATTTTATTTTAACACAGCCATCTCCCTCTGTGGAGGACACCTTGACGAAAATGGCTCAGCACCTTTAGTACATCTACACATACTGTTTTACAGTTCATTCATTCACACCCTTGACATCCCAGTCAAAGCCTTTGTGTATTTGTGATGGCTGTTATTCACATTGCCAGCTACCTGTATATATAGATACTTGTGTGTGAATGCATCCTTACTCTTCTGTGTAACAGGAAGTTGACACCCCAGCAGAAAGCTTTGATCCTGTCCTATGCGGAGTTGGAAACAAGTGTTGACGGAACTGTCAATGGGATAACGAAGACAAAAGATGGTGAGTAGAAAGGTGGGACTTGATTAAACAGGAGAGTGATAGAATGAATTCTGAATGAGTATCACACAAGCTGTTCTAATCAATTGCCCCCCCCCTCCCCCAAAATATGAGAACAATTTTTTTCCTTTTATCAATTCTTCATCAGAAGGAACTACTGTCCATGTCCACAACTAGTAAATACTAAATATGTGTAGATGTGACAAGTTGTGGTTGGGATGGAAAGTGCTGACACATCAAGTTCAGAAGTACAAGAAAAGACAACAGATAGCATAACCTTAGTTATCTCGATACAGGGGTGGAAATGTCCTCTGTCAGTTTGTGCTAACTTGCTGGTTACTCTTATAAATCAAATTTTAACCTGGAATTTTATTTGGACATAGGGTATGACATCTTAGAGAACTGGAAACATGATTTCGCATGACTAGCACCCCAAGATCATGTGGTTAAAAGGCAGAACAGTGTTCGTGTGATGTGAACAGAAACAGCTGTGTTCTCAGGTTTTAGAAATAATTTGGTTAATATTGATAACATGGGGACGCTTTGGGTTGTTTCAACGTATGTCTACAGTTCTTTGAACTGCAATATCATTGAACTCTTCAGTGACACTGTGCAACAACAACTCTCAATTAAAGAAAACGTTGAAGTTAAAACACATTAACCTATGTCTGGGTCAGGAGATCCAGAATCCGTCCCGGGCCCTGTCATATCAAAGACTTTAAAACACTTTGAGATTATAGCAAGGAAACTGGGCTGGTCATCTCTGTGTCAGTATAATATGACTTGGTTTGGTGTTACGTCCGATGTCAATGGCAACTCTTTGGCGGGATTGACTCGTGCCGCAAGAAAAGAACGTAAAGATACATTCAAAGGACTCCTCCTCATCTTATAACTGAAAAATTGGGATGTAAAACCCTAGCATGCATGTCTATGTTGACCTATAAAACATAAATGTACTCCAGGACCATGTGCCATTGTAGGACTCCTTGTCCTCATATAACTGAAAAATTGGGATGTAAAACCCTAGCATGCATGTCTATGTTGACCTATAAAACATAAATGTACTCCAGGACCATGTGCCATTGTAGGACTCCTTGTCCTCATATAACTGAAAAATTGGGATGTAACCCAAGTATGCATGTCTATGTTAACCTGTAAAACATAAATGTACTCCAGGACCATGTGCCATTGTAGGACTCCTTGTCCTCATATAACTGAAAAATTGGGATGTAACCCAAGTATGCAAGTCTATGTTAACCTATAAAACATAAATGTACTCCAGGACCATGTGCCATTGTAGGACTCTTCGCGCTCATATAACTGAAAAATTGGGATGTAACCCAAGTATGCATGTCTATGTTAACCTATAAAACATAAATGTACTCCAGGACCATGTGCCATTGTAGGACTCTTCGCGCTCATATAACTGAAAAAATTGGGATGTAACCCAAGTATGCATGTCTATGTTAACATGTAAAACATAAATGTACTCCAGGACCATGTGCCATTGTAGGACTCCTTGTCCTCATATAACTGAAAAATTGGGATGTAACCCAAGTATGCATGTCTATGTTAACCTATAAAACATAAATGTACTCCAGGACCATGTGCCATTGTAGGACTCTTCGCGCTCATATAACTGAAAAATTGGGATGTAACCCCAGTATGCATGTCTATGTTAACCTATAAAACATAAATGTACTCCAGGACCATGTGGCTTTGTAGGACTCTTCGCGCTCATATAACTGAAAAATTGGGATGTAACCCAAGTATGCATGTCTATGTTAACCTATAAAACATAAATGTACTCCAGGACCATGTGCCATTGTAGGACTCCTTGTCCTCATATAACTGAAAAATTGGGATGTAACCCAAGTATGCATGTCTATGTTAACCTATAAAACATAAATGTACTCCAGGACCATGTGCCATTGTAGGACTCCTCATGCTCATATAACTGAAAAATTGGGATGTAACCCAAGTATGCATGTCAAACATAAATGTACTCCAGGACCATGTGGTATAAAATATCCAAGATACACAAAGCAAGTGTTACTTGAGCTACTGTTAGAATAAACGGATTCGTGACTAATGTTCCAGAGAGTCCTAAACCTAAAGCAAAAGCATAAATTGAATTCAGTATTGGGTTTGTACAGACAATTGAAGGAAATGTCATGCTATTGAGTGTGTTCCAACCTCTTTGCTGTGTTGCAGTGTCTCTGCTAAGGCAATCAATAAAAAAGTGTTCCCATCTTTTTCTTTAGCCAGAATAAAAAAAGAAAGAGAATTCCGTAGTGACCAAACATATATTTTCTTATGGGGCCAAGTTACGCTGAACAAAGAATTTCATGAAGATAATCTAACACCTATGTTATATTTTCCCAGCTCATCCTTCCTTTCTGTTCATATTTTTCAGACAGGAAGGATGAAGCTGCAGTTAAAGGGGAGAAAATGTCCGACTCTGATCCTTCAGACGATGATGGGCTGCTAAATAAAATTAAACGCAAGATATTCGGATGATCTTAGCCAACTTTGTGTAAATCCAAAATTTTAAAGTCAGAATTTTTGTTCTGTCAAATTTATACCTGTTAATGTGATAATTTCATTGTCCAAATCATATAAACGTAGTTAGCTCTGTCTGAGGCAAAGAAGTTTCCTTCACAGAGACTCAAAGAATTTGCCATGTTTGACCTGTAAAGCCGTCTACAGAAAAAAACTGACACATAGCACATGTCAAACGTGTTTTAATGTCGGGCATCATTGAGAACTTAAATTGATGTTAGAAGAAGAATATTTCTTTTTTGATGAAAGTCAACAATGTGAATGTCTAAAACATCAGGAACAAATAAAATCTACAATATTTGGAGATGTACAGAGGCATTTGTCATTTATTTCGTCTTGTTAATGGACGTATTAAAAGGGCTCATCAAGCTTAAATTCCCTAATCAGTGCTCTCGGTGGGGGGGCTAAAGGTTTCAGGAGTGTGGTTTGGTGTAGTCTAACATGAAGTTTGCTGGTTCTACCAACATGACCAGAGGACAATCCCACAAAACGATTTTTGACTTTAGTCAGTCTGAAAAACCTTGGTATAATGCAGATGTTCAAGCACAGGGGCCCAAATTTTAATATAGTTGTCTCTGATATACTTGTAAAGTGTTTTAATGTTAATCTATATGCTATTAAATGCCATTTCAAATTTTGACCAAAATCAAAACTAGCTTTGAGGAATCGGCCCCAGGCCCTGGTTTCGTGAAGCGCGCTCAGCTAGGTATTCCCTTAACTTCCATGACAAGGTATACAAGGTTTGGAGATAGGAAGTGGACTTAGCTAAGGATTACTCAGCCCTATACCCTTCATGACACCGGGCCCTTTCACATGGGCCACGATTAGTTAACATATCAAAAGTTGGTCGGTTACTGCAGTGACCATGTTTTCCCCTCCCGTATATCACTTCCCTATCATTATAGCCTTATTCATTACAACACACGAATCAATATAACACTCACAGAAGTTTTCACCATTGGATTGCAAACATCTACACATACTTTGAAGTAATTTTTGGTGAGGAAACCTAAACTGGAGGCCGGGAGATCTGGAATCAAGCCCCTATCGGGTTATACTGTAGACATTAAAAAACGGGCTGGTCATCCCGGTGCCAGTGCATTGTGACTGGGTGGGGTGTCCTGTCTGGTGTCGTTGGCATGATATGCCATTGGTGGCAGCACTTCAACGTCATGGACTTTCCCTGCCACAGTATATACACATACTAACGACTCCCTGTTCTTGTATTACTGAAAAATTGTTATGTACAAAGTTAAACCACCACATACATACATATTTAATATATAGGATCAAACTGTTTCATCGAATATGTATATATTACAAGTCACAGGTCATCAAAGTGCATATGTCTTCACTTATAACAGATAAGGGGGGGAGGGGCCTCCGTGGCTGAGGGGGGCTAGTGCACCAGGTGCCTCTCACCAATGTGGTCGCAAGCAACCTGCAGATGGGCCTGCACTTTGCTACATTTCCTCCCACCATAATGTTGGCCGCCATCTTATAAGTGAAATATTCTTGAGTACAGGGTAAAACACCATTCAAATAGATAAATTGCCTCAGCATTGTCATGAGAAAGAAGCAGCAATTCTGGGTATCGGCAGTGCCGCATGATTTTTGTAAAAAGAGAAGAAAAATGTTTTGTGGAGTGAGTGAGGGAGCGCTTGGGGTTTAACGTCGTACTTAACAGTATTTCAGTCACATGACGACGAGGAGTCCTTCTAGTTTGTGCATGTAGTGTTTCTTCTTGTGGCTGCCAAAGTGCTGCCACCACTGGAACATCATGCTGAAGACACCGGGGCCCCGTCTTTCAAAGCTGGAGTAACTTACGTCAGATGTAGACGTTTACGTCTGCCTTAGTAACGGCTTGTAGTTCAGCTCCTGGTAACGCCGTACGAAAGTTGTCGGATTCCTTGACAATGTGTAAATATTTTGTAATTGGTGGAAGGAAACGGTCCATCGGGTGGGTGTAAATTTGCACCAAACTTTACATCAAATCGCAGCTACTCCATCTACTCCAAGACGGTCAGTCGTTACTGCGGCACACGTCCGACAGGCTTACACCCAGCCGCAGCCTTACTCCAGCTTTGTAAGACGGTCAGTCGTTACTGCGACACACGTCCGACAGGCTTACACCCAGTCCCAGCCTTACTCCAGCTTTGTAAGACGGTCAGTCGTTACTGCGACACACGTCCGAGAGGCTTACACCCAGTCGCAGCCTTACTCCAGCTTTGTAAGACGGTCAGTCTTTACTGCGACACACGTCCGAGAGGCTTACACCCAGTCGCAGCCTTACTCCAGCTTTGTAAGACACGCCCCTCACATGACACCTCTCTCAGTCACATTATACTGATACGGGGCCGACAACTCCTGTTTCCTTATTCTTACCTCTCAATGCTGAGTGCCATGCGAGGCAGGAACAAGTACCATTTTTAAGAAAAGAAGAGAAGGAATGAAGTTGAGTTGAACACGAGACAGCTCAATATTATGGTCGATGGGCCTATTACTTTAGGACTAATTAGAACAAAGCATACATTGATTTCAAATACTGGTGCTCAACATACATTACGTTTGATTCACTTCTCAAAGATGATGCGAGAAAGCATATTTTATTGAAAGGTTAACAGTTTAAAAATCCATACGAAGTAAATAATCAATGTATATTATACCTTGTTACATTCACACCATTGTCCCTGGTTTGAAATGAAAATAAAACTTTGAAATCTAGGGGTTAATTTCATAACTGAACAACAGGTCTATTGGGGCTTCATGCCTAGCCAACATCTCTTCTCTGATTAACTGTTAGTGAATGTATGTGTGTATAGGGCAGTTTTATTAAATGTAACGTTGATGTTTTGAGAAATGTCTCCTCTCTCCCCCTCCACTTTTCCCATCCATGTGGAGAGGCTGGTTTTCATTCACTGCCCATGTTAAGGGGAGACAACTGCGGAAGAACATGGGCTATGTTGACGGGGAAATAGACCTGGAGAAGTGCTATCAGTTCATGGTGGTTGTTCAGACGCCAGCCACAAGTGTCTCCAGTCACAGTGATATAAAGAAAGTGTGTGAAGCGTGTGGCTTTGACTGGCATTATGTAACCGCCAGACAAATGTTAAATAAAGCCAGGTTAAACACCCCTTCCACAACTGCCGCACAGGTATGTTGCAGGTTGATTCACCAAGGGAATATCATTGTCTTTCATACTTTCCCAAGTTGTCATACTCCTTTCTCAAATTGTCACATACTGTTCTCAGATTTTGATATTCTGGTCTCAAATGGTCATTTTGTTCACGAGATGTCATACATTAGTATTTTGAGACTGGCGTTGGATGGATTGTAAGAAACATTTGTATGTCTTTGAATCCATGTCCTGTACATTTGCATTTAATCTGTTATCCATTTCCAGGCAAACATGTCATAGCAGATCAGGACGGATTGGTTGCTAGGATACGACAGGTCGTTCAAGGCATTGATGATGATGATCCAGAATCCATTGTGGACAGAAATAAGTGAAGAATTCTTTAAAAACTGTCTGGAACAATCCACCCCAAGTTTGGATAGGAATTTATTGGTGAAAAACAACAGCCATGAAAACGTTATACAGCAGAATCACAATTGTGCCAGGTCTCCAAAATATTGCAAATGTATCCAGAAGCTGGAAGATTTTGATCAGGTTGACCAGAATCAGTGTGTTTTTTAAATTGGCGATATGTTGTACTGCAGTTATGTACATGTACAATGTGTGCCATATCCAGAAGACGGTCAGATTTGATATGTACACTAAATATGTACTCACATGTAAAACCAGCAGAGTACAGAGAGTTTGTTAATGTGTATGGGTTTATTTTACAGCAAATTGGTCTGTAGTTTGGATTTCTTAATAATTATGACAAGGGTATATATATAATCATGATCTCTTTCTAGCCAGTTTGTACAAAATCAAGTAATCAACATACCAATGATAACGAGGTCCATCACACATTTTCCTTCAAACTTGTTCGCTTGTTAACTGGTTCATTGTCACAGTGAGTTCAAGCCCAGCTCATGCTGTCTTCCTCTCTGGTCGTGCGTGGGAAGATCTGCCAGCGACCTACAGATGGTTGCAGGTTTCTTCCAGGCGCTGCGCGGTTTCATCCCATCATTATGCTGGGCATTGTTGTATGAGTGAAATATTCATAAAGATAGTGTAAAACACCAATCCAGTGAAGTGTTAGCTGTTTGGGTAAAACCAGCATATACATGTATCAAAGTTTTCATTGGCTGTTTTGTATTATTTTGAAAGACAAATATAGATTTAGCTGTGAACTTCAGCCTGTTCAGGCTTGTTTGGAAAGGCACCACTTTCCCCGACATGCCGCAGGAGTTAGAGCTGGCTTGTCCGACCCCGGAAGATTAGCAGGCGGAGGGTCACCTCTTATTTAACTATGCAGTAAATGTGTGTATAAGTGCAGCATGTAATACAGAGAAGACGAAGTGTTAATTGTGCTACATGTATTGATCAACTAATAAATCAGCCGTGACCGTCTTGTTTTGGTGAAATAGCCTAGAGTTTGCCATGTTATACAGAAATTGTGCATTGTTGCCAGCTAGGTACAAACTTCAAGTTTCACAGGCGTATGCAAATAGCTTATAGCCCAGAAATAGAATTCAAAATGACCTAACTGTACAGTAAAGCATATTTGCAGTATTGGGTGGGGGAGGGGATTACTTGGAATGTGTGAATTTCCTCTCTTTTACTACTCTTCTCTCAGTGAAGACCATTTGCCATGCACTGTTATGGTGTATGTATCTATTCCTCCCACATGGGAACTGTCATCAATAACAAGGACTGTTGTGCACAGTGGGCCATCTAGTTTCTCCACCCATAATAGTGACTCCTCATATAAGCAAACAATTCCTGAGCATGACATTAAACAACAATTGAATCAATAACTAATTACGGTATGTGTTGGCTAAGCCAGGATTCTCTGATAGTTTTACATGTTGCACATGTATACATGTTGAAGAAGCCCAGTGAATAATCTCAGCCTATCAAGGCCACCATTTTGTCTGGTCACTGCCTGTGAAGAGGTCTCAAAACGCGCATAATTGTGACAAGATCTGACCCCGTGTCCGTTGTTATATGAGGATAAAATGTACATAAGGTTAATGTATTAAAATAAGGATATTGTCTACTGTGTCTTTGTTTTGCTGTGTCAGATCGTAACAGGTTACAATACAAAACCTAGCCTTTTACTGAAGCTATACACAGAAGACTGTTACTGCCCTCTCAAGTAAACAAAGGAGCATGGACAGTGACCTCTCGAGAAAACAGGCCATGGACAATGACCTTTAAAGTAAACAACAGCATATGGGCAGTGACCTTAACAAAACAACAGATCACCGGTAGTGACCTCTACAGTAAATAACAAGGCATGGGCAGTGACCTCTCCAGTAAATAACAGGGCATGGGCAGTAACCTTAACAATAAACAACAGGTCAAGGGTAGTGACCTCTCCAGTAAATAACAGGGCAGGGGAGTGACCTCTCCAGTAAATAACAGGTCATGGGGAGTGACCTCTCCAGTAAACAACAGGGCAAGGGGCAGTGACTGCTGAAGTACACAACAGGGCAAGGGGGAATGACCACTCAAGTAAACAACTGGGCAAGGGACTTTGACCTATCCAGGGCATTGGCTGGAGGAGATCAGATGTGGCAGGTCTGAGATCAGTTATGGTAGGCTCGAGGAGATCAGTTGTGCCAGAGATCAGTTGTGCCAGGCTTGAGGTCAGTTGTGCCAGACTTGAGATCAGTTGTGCCAGGTTTGAAGAGATCAGTTGTGCCAGACTAGAGGAGGTCAGTTGGGCCAGGTTTTAGGTCAGTAGTTCCAAATAGCTACTCATTTAATCACTAACTGGACACCTGCCTTAAGATCATCAGAGCATGACAAATGGCTTTTTCATTTTCACTTTATACACCACAGCGGCCAGTATTATGGTGGGAGGAACCAGGTAGAACCCGGGGAAAATCCAAGAATAAGTACAAGCTGGCAGTCCTTCAAAACAAAGTCCATTCAAACTAAAGTTGGACTGATGAAATTGTGAATATGCCAGTAAAATCCCCAGCTTTTCTCGGGTTTTGAGACTATCAGGTCTGTCCTAGGGCTTATTTTATGAAGAGGGTGAAAAAATTCGTCAAACGGAACTATCATGGTAACATATCTCTACAGTACATATATGCCATAATGCTTCCACTTGTGCCTGCCATAACATACACCCAGTTTGTAAAACAGGCCGCTCCCCTTTCCGTTAAGCTACAAGATCTCTCGGTGCCCTTTTGGACCAAGAACTCTCAGGATGGTTGTACCCTTTGACTTCCTTCATGTGTGCTTACATGGTACACAATAGCCTTATTAGGGCTGCCTAACTGTAGATTTGGAGAGCGTTCAAAAAGAGACAGACACAGAATCAATCATATATGATAGTATATATAAAATAGGTTCAAGGCTTTTAAAGTGCTTTATTATAAAGTCCCAAGGAAAACATTTCAAACAGATGAGTGTCTGAGACAGATATGACAGCATTCAATCAGTTGATTCTTTATGCTGAAATTGTACAAGTGTGAGCTACTTGTACATATATGTCCAGCATATTTTCTGACATTCACTGATTCAGGAATCCTGGAGTAGGATATCAGACATGCTAAAGACTATGTAATATCTGCAGAGTTGTACATGCTGGTCTTAGCTGATCTGTAAATATTTACAGTACCATGCTTTGGTAATTAATTAATATTTATTTTAATTCAAACAGCTCTTTATATTATTAATTTAAATCACTCTTTGATTTAATTAAGAGAAGCTCATTTCTGAATGGCCAATTTAGGAGTTTGATTTAATGATATTCAAGTGTGCATGCATATGCAAAATTTCTGTTTGCCTAGACTGCTTCATGGCCTCTCAAATACCTCTGTGAATGCTGATCTAGACAGCCTGTCCCTTGCACATGTATCAGGTCACTTTTTTACTATCTGTCTTCCTGTGAAATCCACATGTGACTTGTGCATTGAAGATTGAAGACACAGTATATGCCATTTCACTCAAAGACTTGCTTTTCAATAATATATTGCTACACAAATTCCTCTAAAACTTTAAATGTAAATATAAAAGTGGTAGCAAATTTAAACAGTACAATGACTGTCACACATTTCAACACACTCACTGTACATAGATCATTTTTACAACACCCACCATACATTTAATACATCTACATGTGCATGAAGTAAAAACAAGCACAAGACAGTGTTTACTGGTGAGAATCTGTGACACAAGACTGATACATTAAAAACACAGCACAACCTGATAGGGGCCATCATGGACAAAAAACTGAAATAACCCTGAACTTGGAATCTCCAACATTTCAACTGAAGTAACAAGGTTATGTACATTTATATAACCGTCAACACTTTATTACATTTATTAAACACTTCAGAGACACTTCACATTGATTTTAGCATGCTGGGTCTAGGACTGAGGGCTTCATAAAATACCATGAATGACTTTAGCCCAACAGAAGTTACATGTTTAATGGAGCTGACTGACTGTACTGGTACTACACAAGGATGAATGCCTATAGCTTAATGCCACGTCAGGCAATATTTTAGCCATAATAATTGAACCGAAACCTGTACGAAGGGAAATAAACCTGACAACTCCAAAAACAACACTGCCCTCCTGTGACTGCTATGAATAGCAATATTAATGATTTTCATAACATAGCAAATCACCATGAAAAATCATAGCCGGCATTGTTAATCAAATAGGTAGAGGGCATTGCTGTTTTAAGGGTTAGAAGAATTACTTCCCTTGGTAGACCGAGAAACCCATTCTATGCCATGACAGACAGTTGCAGGACACGGATGTTCCTGTTCAACCATTGACATATGCCACCTACGTGCTTGCAACCATGCATTTGCACACCTTATTTTACTGTCAATCGCTGCATTTTCATCCAACAAATTTCCTGCTGTTTCCACTTTTGTGGAAATATTCATCAGTGCCAACAAAAGTGTGAAGTGACTGATTTTAGAGCTGCGTTTGTGGCCATGTTCAGTAACTAACTGTCTCTCAGTCAGTGTTTTTCATTTTCCCTTTTCATAGACAATCAGAGTATCGGAAATATGACAAAGTTCAGTGTAATTTTTCACTGGATATTAAGCATACCAATGATAGTTTGGGTTACAACCAATCAGGTTTTTTTTTCATTAAAGTGTGAATGATCTTCTAGAAATCTATATCACTGCCGCTGGAAAAGTATGGGACAACTATTATTTTATCAACATTGAATATACGTACTTATTGTGCTATATACACAATCAAATACATGTACATGTAAAATAAATCAATAAATAACATGTAAAAAAATAGATAAAAAATTTTTTTCACAATGCAGCCGTGGTGAAGAACTAGAGTTAGATGCAGTTGGACGAGGTCACGTGTAACAGTGTTGATACATGATTGGCGCTTTGCATGGCTCCCATATGTTGATTCGGTGATATTAAGCAGCTCGTCCTTTCGTCTCTACAAACCTCAAAAATTTTCACAAGCGACAGTTTATATGTAATGCATGTACATGTAACTGCACATATTCAGCACTAAGCATAATGTATTACTTACTATTTCTTCTATAGTGACAATGACATAATTGATGAAGTTTATCCTGTCTTGTTTGGTGCTATGCCATCAAGACAGTTTTGGTCTTGCTGTAGGTCTTTTCGGCTGTCCCCTTTTTCACTACATGAAAGTTAATTTTATTTGATGTGATGGCCCATACCACAGCACATACTTCCAGTACGTAGGCCACTGGGATAACAAGCACAGTGGAGATACACAGCAGGACATATTTTATGTTTCCTAGTCTCCGTCGGCTCAGGGATTTCACTGAACCAAAAACGAACAAGAAGAGAAATACAGTGCTCGAGAATGCCATCACAAGCTTTGATAGAGCAGAGAAAGGCACTGGACACGCAAGAGAAAGTAGGACGGCTAAGATGCTGAGTGGCATGAAATGCATTGCAATGACCAGGAAAAATATACCAGCCTTATACTGCTGCTGTACTGGACAACATTTCCAGGCAAGGTAGATGCCCTGTGCCCATCGCCTTCGTTGTCGAATGAAGTCTATAAAAGTGAACGTGCTCTGTTCATGCATTTCTCCTTCCACGAACCCAAAACTATAGCCCATACTGTTGGCCAAAATCCCAAAGTAACAATCTTCAGCAATCGAGGCTTCAGGACCATGATCGTAATTGACTCTCCGTTCAGCTCCTACATTGGACACGTTGAAGGAACCCTTCCAGTTGAATATGGGCTTGTGAAAGACTTTAAAGCAAAAGCGAAGAGCACCATAGTCTATAGCTACACGAACACTGTCTATAAGTGTTGTCACCCAATTGACGACATTGCCTGATCCATAGGTAATAACACCTTGTCCAAAATGGTGGGAGCCTTCAGTGACAAAATTGAATATGCCAATAACAGAATTCTCTGTCAATAAGGTTTCTTCATCTAAGTGTACAATCCAGTCATCATCATTGAGCATGTTGACACCATCTTCCAAACAAAACTGCAGGGCGCGGGCTTTGAACAATGCTCCCTGGGAGGTGACATAGGTGTCCGGTACCACGACTTCCCGAACTCCCGGCATTTTGGCAAGGTGGATGGCTTTATCTGTCACCACCTCAAACATGCAGTTGTCAACTCCAGCCTGGCTGCATGTCTCCATGTTTCTCCTCAAGTTGTCTTTGACCAATTCTGGGAAATCTCCTTTAGTTACAACACGGAAACATATAAACGGTGCTAATAACGGTGATCCTTTCAGTGTTGGAGAGGCTGGAAAAGTATCGAAGAATACGATGCCTAAGAAATTGGCCACGCTCAAAGGAATGGCTGAAAGAGGAATGATCCGTAACAAATATGATATCAGTGTGACTATGATACCGTACTCCTCAAATGGATCCAACTGTTCTCCATCATCGCTGAAGACACAACTGAAAAACAGCACGAAAAGCAGCAGGAAAAGGGAGACTACTACGGCATGTTGAATTCGACTGCTGCTCATTGTTCGTTGGGATGAGACCAATGTTTTACAGGTGGGAACTTGATTCAGGTCTGAACAAACGGAAGCTCATCTGTGCTACTGCTCAACATGTAGAATCCCAGACCTGCAAAATAATAGAATCGCGAGATCAGTAAATAAACAGGAACAAAATAAACACTGGTCAATGAACCACAGAATTCATCACGGCTATATTAAAGGGTCGGTGCCGTCACATCGCAGAGTGAAGTCAATTCATTGAAGAATTTGTTTCTCATAATGAACATGTATGAAGCTGGCCAGTGTCAAAACATAGTCTGCCTCTGCACTAAGACACAGCACTCGATTCTTTACTTGTTCGTGTATTTCACTCTTAATCATAGTGGAGCACGATGCAGTTAGGTGCCTATTAGCCAAAATAGGCTTCAGGGCGATGTTTGACAGTTAGCCCTATGCCAACAGCCAATGATTTGCCTTCATTAGAGAGGTGACTGTTCCAAATCACCCTGTAAATGAGCTGAAGGACCTGGTAAATTCAGAAGTGAATTTGAAGTACAAGTATCTCGCCTGTAAAAGGATGATCAAAAGATAACAGGTAACTTGCGTGAATTCCGTCCAGTGCTAACGGGGATACATTCTACAACTGGAGCTGAAATTTTAGCATCAGCCTCTTGTCTTTTGTTAAAATTCATAATGCCTAATAGAAGGTATTTAGGTTTTCTTGATTCTGTTGCCTAGATAGCAGTCGTTACCATGGTGACATTACATATATATGGACTATATGCCACAGGCTGGCTGTCAGAGGAAGTCCAGCCAATTCCTGTAATCTGGCATGTGTCACAACTAATCTTGGGTTATAATGTGATAATAACTGCTGTTGTGTTATAAGAGGGATAATTCTTTGGAGGCCTATTGCCGGGTCTAAGCAGTGTCATCCTTCTGCCTTAACACATTACAGGCAATAACTGCCTCATAAGTCGTATACTGTAGCATGTCCAACAAATGATGTAAGGTGATACATGCTTCAACATTTCTATTTTATTTGAAACATTTTCAAAAATCATTCAAGAATAAGGTTTACGTGAAACCATCAGAGACGTGTTGGAGTTGCACTAGTACTTTACAATTATCACCAGAACAAAATGCATCTCTCGCATGCAAGTTTAACTCCCTGCACATTGAACAGGTTTCAAACTAAATCAAATATAGCAGGCTACTTGGCGGAACTTCTTGAAATACCTTATCTTTAGAGTAAGGTAGAGGGTTCTACAAGTAAGGTACAGAGTTCTACAAGTAAGGCACAGAGTTCTACAAGTACACTGTATATACATGATTTATATTCATGTATCTTCTGCATATGAATGAGAACAAAAATGTCAGATCTTCACAACATGCAACGCAAAAAAAGATAATTGCACTGAATTACAACGTACCCTTCTACAGCTTGGCCTACGTGTCATTTATGAAAAACAAACACGTCCTCTTTAACTAAGCGATATGGGATAAAACAGACAGATCTATATGTCAACAGGATAAATGACCATGCCTACCTGGGGAACAAACTGGAAAGAGCTCTAATGAAGAGAACAAGAGAGAGTGGTGGTCAGTTTTGTTGTGACCTGTGTGGCAAGTGCTGGTAGCTATGGCGTGTTGTGGTTGTCATGCAGACACTGTGAGGGGTCAACTTGTGTGTGACCAACAAGGTTACATCACACAACAACAACCCCACCCCCTACCCCCTTCCCCCAATGACTTCAGTACACTGTAAGCAATAATGGCTGGTCCTGGTGTGTTGAGGGCTTGGGGTATCAGGGGGTTGAAGAGGAAGGGGGTGTGTGTGTGTCAGGTGGTTGATGAGAGGTCAGCGGGGGGGGGGGGGGGGTCAGGGTTTTGGTCTCACAACTACATAAGCTTGTGGATATCAGACTAATCACTGCAGGTATATTAGCTTGAACCACAGGTCAATCAAGCGTGTCAGAAGTTCCACAACAACAATGTATAACCTCCAGCTGTGAAAGGAAAAGTAAGCAGCCAGTCCGTCTGAGCATGTCCACACATACATGTAGGCCTATTAGCTGTGTTTGCTCGACTCTTCAGGCATTAATACATTGCAGTGACAGAGGGTTATATATCTGGAATTTATTGTAGATGTAGAATTCTTATTTGGAAACAACAATTAAAAGGCAAAAAAGTATATTCAGCACAGCACTACAATGACTTCAATTACAATGTAGGAAAAGTGAAAACAAGAAAAAAAGAACAACAACAAAAACAAATGATATTTATATATGAATAAATGACTTCTTAGAAAAGACATCAATTTCAAGATGTAAAACAATGACAACTTTGTGCCAGAAGGTCAACTAGAATTTTGCTGAGTTTTGTCTTTTGAAGGAAATGCGCCCTTGTACAGCCTTGTGATGATCTAGGCCTTTTCAGATGCATATGTTTGTATCCAGGGCGTGAACACAATGCAATTTCTTCTAACAGGAAATAGGTTAATGCAGATTTTCACTGCTTGACATTTTTGCTCAAACAAAAAAGAATAATAATAATAATAATAATAATAATTCACAGCAGGAAGGCAGAACAACTTTATGCACAAAATAGTATAAATATCACACTGGCCAACAACTGTGAGCCAACTAGGAATAACTCAATGTCACTAATGAAAGGAGAGAAAAATGAGATGAAAGGAGACATTACCTGGTGTGGAGTGGTAAAACTCAGTGTGACTTATGTTATTTGCCGAAGAACTTTTAAAACTTTTATAGGGTAAGGGAATGAGCAATCGTCCATAATCTCGAAGATCATAAATTCAACCTCGCTGTCAAATGCGGGCGGTGTGCAAAAATACATATCAAATTGAGATGACCTTTCAAACAACATCGAGTTTGTCAAACAACATACCGACTGGTGCATTTACCGCCCCGAATAATATTCTGTTGTGCTGTTTATTTCAGCAAATGAAAGGATATGAACTTGTATACTTGGTATGATTAGCTTTCATCATTTATATACTTCATACAGAGGTTAAATTTCAGAATTGTCTTCAGTGTATATTCAGTATTTATATTACTTTTTTGATTACATATTTACTGCATCAAACCCACCTGCCACAACATCTGAAAAAGAAACACTTTCTTTCTTGACATTCCATTCTGAGCTCAGTGGTATGACATCAAAACACATGTATAATAAACTTTTGCATTTGAACATCAGGCAACAAGACCTCACGTCACAGATACAATGTCAATGAAACACCTAGGTTAACTCATGCAGCCTAAGCTTGCTGCCGATTGGTCTAATATTAATGACCTCTGCAGAGGAAGTAAAAGAGAACGGCAGCATAAAATATGCCATTTTTTCCACAATTTCTTCAGGAGAACAGGGTTTCACACCTTCGTTTTGGATTTGTTGTGTTACCTGATACAGCTGAACCTTGTTTTGTACCTCGTCAAATGCCTTAAATGCTGCACATTATTCAGGATTTGAATCAGTACGAAACAAGGTTCAGCGGTATCAGGATACATAATAAACACCGCTGTGTTAAACCCTTAAACAAAATCCTGGTTTCCTTAATTAATTAGATAAAATGTAAAGAAAAACCCAACAATGTGAAGTAACAATGAAATCTACTGTATAGTAAAACAAATAATAAATATACATACAATTATTCTCTATGTTTCATCAAATGACCTGGTTACATACATGTACATGCATTTGGGGAAATGCCCAGACGGCAAAATGTGCATGGGGGTAATGTCCATGGGGGAGAAATGTTCCACACGGAAATATTCATAAGGGGAAATGTCTGAGAGGGGTATGTCCATAGAGGGAATTGTCCGAGAGGGGAATGTCCGTAGGGGGGAAATGTCTGAGATGGAAATGTCTACAGGGTGAAATGTCCATAGACGGAAAAGTCCATAGCGGCAAATGTACATGGGGGAAATGTCCATAGGGCAAATATCCAAGATGGAAATGTCCATAGGGGGAATGCCCACAAGGCAAAGTGTCCATGGGGGGAAATGTCCATAGAGGGAAACGTCCTACAAGGAAATATCCCAGATCTGACTGAGGGTTTCCTGGCCTTCATGTTTACATGATCTTGGGTCAGATCAATGCAGGTTTACGTGATGTATACTCCAGTTCTTTCAGCCTAGAGAATACTCACAATTCTACGAACCTAAAAGAACACCTCATTACTGCACCTGCAATATTAAAAGCCTTGGCCATGCTTTAATGACAGAAGATCCCTTTGACAGCTGGGTGGATTCAACAATGATTCTGCATTTCTGCATGGGTAAACAATATGTCTATAAGACACAGAGGTCACATTTGTCTGTCAGACTAAATAGTCTTTTAACAAATCAGAAAAGCAATGGAGGAGAACCCTTCCTGCCTAAAGAAACTTTGGCCCAGGCTGTGTTGTCAGTTGTGCACTCCTGTCTTTGTGATGACACTTTCAGGCTGACTGGTTATTGTTACACAACAATGGTCAGTCCAGCTTGGACCCCGAGGCACCATTTGCAGGAAAGGGTCCCCGTTTGACAACCACGTCCTTCAATTATCAATTTTCTTGAGAAAATCTTGAAGTTCAAAAGAAACCAACAATCGACCAGTGAAGTCTGTAAGATCTTCTCCACAACATATTTTGCTTTTGTATTTAATGTTCTTTTGTAAGGCAGACCAGGCACATTGCATCACTTTTCCCAAAAATCTTCATGCACAAGCCACTAAGGCCAAATTCAGGGGTTTGTTAACTGCATCACTGACTTAATTGTATTCACCCAAAGTGGCACTGTGGATATATCCGTTCCTTTGCAATTTGCATTCAAGTAAACCGCAACAAGATATTGCAACTTACCCTAAGCTGGGGCATATTGTATACATATATGGGGTAGGCTATTACATTATAGGTACCAGGGTTTTTATTTATTTGATTGGTGTTTTATGCCGTACTCAGGTATAATGGTAATTATTAAAATTTACAATAATATATTTGTTTTAATCACAAACTTTAATCATTTGAACCTCTTGGGAGATTACAGAAAATGATAATTACAACTTGCAAAACTGATAATTCAAAGAGACTTACCTGTAATTTATACGTGACCTGGGATTCTGAGGAAGCTTCATACAGCGCACGGTGATTGCATCGAACAGTGTCACCATTTTGCACTCATCAGAATGTTGATGCTAAGGCAGATTATTTTAAGGCATACACCATGCACTCCAGTTCGGGAGGACTTGCTCTCGAGGATCATCAGTCAACATTGACTATAAATCATGAATATCACATGTGTAGTCCAAACTTGCAATCCACATGAAGGCATTCCAAGTTACATCAAACATACACTTACATGTATACTGCAACAACCAAGTTTATCAGTGGAGGATATCAGACAAGGCTGGGAGAAAACCATTGCCCTTAGGCATGTATCTGAAACAAATCCCAACTTAAAACCACAGCCAACCCTGCAGGAGCTGGATTCAAGTACGGAACCTGATTGGTCAACGGCTGATCAGCTGTACTGTCCCAAACAAAAAGTTTCATCTGAAGGATTGATCCATGGTCTTACTCACACGCCTGAATCCTTGAAATGGGTGAAAGTGAAGAGTACAAGTTGTACATGTATGAATGTTGACGAGAAGAAGATGAGAAAGAGCCTGAACTGGCACAAAAATGAACACCTTTATTTTCCATGCTTAACACTGACAACAAACATACACTTAATAGTACAATACAAATTGTCATATTTCCACAAACGGCATATCACTATGCTGGAGGTTCAGGCGAAAATGTAAACCGGTAGGCCTATGTGTATGCATAGATACAGGTGCGATAAATCCGAAATGCAAGACGGTGCTGATCACTTTTTTTCATAGCCCGGAGTTTTTCTAGCGAATTTCTTTTAGAAAATCAATCTGAAGAAATCAGAAAAAACAGTATTCTTTGGTTGCCAATGTATCAAAAATTCAATCGATTTCAAACAAACTCCATACAAAATTTGTCTAAAACTAAATTGGCTAGAAAAACCCCTGATAGCTGCCTACCGATGAAAATTTAAATTCTGACATGACCAGAGTTTGGTGAAATTCCATGCAGTCATTCTACAAGTAAAAATACCCTTGAACATGTCATGAATTTTTTATTATAATGGGCTGCCACTGACATAACACACAGCAAAGAGATAATTAAAACAAGTTCCGGTGAATACAATATACGCCCGAACAATTACATTCACTTGGAACGTATAAACACATACTAGCAGCATGATGATGAGTATGAACTGTGAGGAAATTAGTACTTCATGGGTTCTTCTGATATGTTCTTGTACTCAACATTAAGCTTACAAATGAACATCAAACAATAAGCTTGGAAGCAAATGGATTCAAAAAGATATATATGTGTATTATAGTTCTCATCCCGTTACTAGGTTTTGGGATGGCGGCATTCATTGTCATAAAAGCTAGGGAAATATATTTACAAGTACAAATGGCCATCGTCACCTCTGTTTGTTACCTTTGTAATCTAGTTACCATGGTAATAGTGAAAATCAACATGCATGAATCTCAACACATGGACACCAAGAATTTAAAATGAACATGAAAACAACTGGAGCTGTAGCACTGAAACAAAGTTCATACCTAGCTATATGGTAGATATGAGGGAACTGGTACTCTGGTTACCATGGCAACCATGAAAATTGACAAATGTGAGTCATGACACATTGTCATATCTGTATCTAAGTATCTAACAAGAATTAATTCAACTATATATGGCTCAGACATGAAGTTCATATCTAACCATATAGTATATTTAAGGCAAACAGCAATCTGGTTTCCATGGCAACCTCTATGTCTAAGTATCCACCAAGAATCAACATTAAATATGGAAAACAATTAGAGTTGTAGCCTACGCAAGAAGTCACATGTATTTATACAGTATATATATGGGAAATGGTGATCTGGTTACCAAGATAAGCGTAAAAATGGACAAATATAGATATCCATCAAAATCGAAAACTGCATGTGGGGTTACCAAGTGATATCACAAAAAAGTCAAACATAAAGCAACAAATTGAAACAAGTCATAAACCCATAATAATTTGCATACCAGATAGGTATCTCTGAATATATTATCTCTTTGGTATTTAAGTTAACTCCAGCATTTTGAGAGCACTGTATGCTAGAAACACTACATATACAGTTCACCTAATTATGGTTGAGATCTGGG
The DNA here is from genome assembly GCA_016165875.1 of Acanthopleura granulata. Classification (NCBI taxonomy): domain Eukaryota; kingdom Metazoa; phylum Mollusca; class Polyplacophora; order Chitonida; family Chitonidae; genus Acanthopleura; species Acanthopleura granulata. The sequence goes on along the minus strand of JABBOT010000005.1, from coordinate 6,954,801 downwards.
GAATAACCCCCAGACCTATTCCAATACCACTTTCTCATTGAAAACTGCTTTAAAGTACATCAGAACTGTCTCGTAATCAAGAGGAAAATAGCAGATTTCACACTACTTTTACATAGCAATATGGTGAACTGGAAATGGGTGATGTCAAGTGGAAACAGATGCTTTCTCGGGTGGTAGAAATATCTCGCCCTTGATTGGTTCAAATTGAGAGCATGGCGGCCTATTCGATTTTTCCCTACGTGGGCATTTTTGCTTAGTTAATGATATTGGCCTATCTCTTGAATACCTCAGTAAACTATTTATCTTCCTTCTAACATGTAGAATGGTATTGCTGACGATGTACTTATTATATCATAAGGAAGCAAAGTGACATGTCTCACATATCACCACTCTCAAGTTGTTTGATTCTAAGAGTTATCTCCCCTCCTCTCTCAAACCTAGGCCACAAGAACATGGTTGGCCTGGCTGTACAGTTTTGGACCTCCAACTCTCTCCTTTTTCACAACATCAAAATTAATTTTGTTGGAAATTATGGCCCACACAATTGCAGTTACTTCCAGTACGTAGGCCACTGGAATAACTAGCATTGTAGATATACACAGCAGGCTGTATCTGACAAGTCCAAGTCTGCGTCTGCTCAGAGATTTCACTGATCCAAAAATAAAAAGGAAGAGAAATACTCCTCCAAGGAAGCCAAAAACAATCCTTGTTAAAAAAGAAGGTGATACTGGAAATATCACAGAGAGTATAAGCAAAACAGTACTCAGGGGCATAAAGAACATGCCAATGACCAGGAAAAATATACCAGCCTTATAATGCTGCTGTACTGGACAACATTTCCAGGCAAGGTAGATGCCCTGTGCCCATCGTCTTCGTTGTCGAATGAAGTCTATAAAAGTGAACGTGCTCTGTTCATGCATTTCTCCTTCCACGAACCCAAAACTATAGCCCATACTGTTGGCCAAAATCCCAAAGTAACAATCTTCAGCAATCGAGGCTTCAGGACCATGATCGTAATTGACTCTCCGTTCAGCTCCTACATTGGACACGTTGAAGGAACCCTTCCAGTTGAATATGGGCTTGTGAAAGACTTTAAAGCAAAAGCGAAGAGCACCATAGTCTATAGCTACACGAACACTGTCTATAAGTGTTGTCACCCAATTGACGACATTGCCTGATCCATAGGTAATAACACCTTGTCCAAAATGGTGGGAGCCTTCAGTGACAAAATTGAATATGCCAATAACAGAATTCTCTGTCAATAAGGTTTCTTCATCTAAGTGTACAATCCAGTCGTCATCGTTCAACATGTTGACACCATCTTCCAAACAAAACTGCAGGGCGCGGGCTTTGAACAATGCTCCCTGGGAGGTGACATAGGTGTCCGGTACCACGACTTCCCGAACTCCCGGCATTTTGGCAAGGTGGATGGCTTTATCTGTCACCACCTCAAACATGCAGTTGTCAACTCCAGCCTGGCTGCATGTCTCCATGTTTCTCCTCAAATTGTCTTTGACCAATTCTGGGAAATCTCCTTTAGTTACAACACGGAAACATATAAACGGTGCTAATAACGGTGATCGCTTCAGTGTTGGAGAGGCTGGAAAAGTATTGAAGAATACGATGCCCAAGAAATTGGTCACACTCAAAGGAATGGCTGACAGACTAAGCGTTTGTAAAAAATACAATATCAGTGTGATGAGGATACCATACTCCTCAAATGGATCCAACTGTTTTTTTTCCTCTACGAAAGGGCCTATCAGAAAGACAAGAATCACCAGGAGAAGGGAGACTACTAAGATATGCTGAACGTGATTGACTTTCATGTTTTCCTCCAAGGTCCAAAAGGCCAGTGTATTACCAGTACTTTTTTTTCCTTCCCACCTGGACAAAAGAAATGAAAAAACTTTAAAATCAATCTTGATGACATGTCTTTTCATTCTCATTTAATGCTAGTAACAGAATAAAGAGAAACTTAGAAACCTATTGTCTATTGTCCATCTGCTCTGTACAGACAGGGCAGATTTCAGACAGGGTTTCTACGTTAACGGGCCATCTCTTGGTTGGCAGGACAAAACAGACCATCTCTTGGTTGGCAGGACAAAACAGGCCACCTTGTGGGCGGCAGGGCAAAGAGGCCACTTCATAATCACCTTGTGGTTGGCAGGGCAAACAGGCCACTTTGTGGTTGGTAGGGCTAAGAGGTCACCTCATGGTTGGTAGGGCAAAAGGGTCACCTTGTGGTTGGGAGGACAAACAGGCCACCTCATGGTTGACTGGACAAACAGGCCACCTCATGGTTGACTGGACAAACAGACCACTTCATGGTTGGCAGGGCAAAGAGGCCACCTCATGGCTGGAAGGGCAAAGAGGCCACCTCTTGGTTGGCTGGGCAACAAGGTCACCAGAGTGGTTTGAGCAAACAGTCCACCTTGTGGATAGCAAGGCAGACCCTTAATGATGTTCCCTTCAGTTCAGAAAAATCTTCCCTTGGTTATCCCCAATCCAGGTCACATAATTTGCTAACTTGTGAGGGAAAACAACTTTTTGGTTCCTTTCAAACTGAAATAAATATCACACAAACCTGTCAAATTGTCCACCCATATGAACACCAAAATCTCTGCTACACTCTTAAATGTATAATATTTGCTCACTTAACTTTGTACCAGCCAGTTTAACATAAATTTTACCTTATTTTTAAATCTGATCTCTGAATATTGGGATAATATTTTCAGTGGTTCTAAATCAAACAATGTTTACTACATTTCTTGCTTTCTTTCACCTTTTTGTTGTCTTTCACTTTAACACATTTTCATGGTGCAACTTGAGAACTGACAGCTCTGTTTTGGGGAGGTAATTCCAATCCTTATGAGGGCAGCAATTTGTATAGACGCATACCTGAACAACTATGTGACATCAGATTGCACCCATGAACACAGTTGGTATATACCCAGAGAGAAACACTTGTGCTCATGTAGTCTGCCTGGAGTCTGGGCCAAGTTCACACCTGTTCCTGTAACACATCAACACAGATACATCAAGGCAGTTTAAGCAATTTGTAAGCATTTGCTTAAGCATGTTTACAACATTATACTGAAGTTTCAATCAAAGGCTGAGTTCAATGAATGAATGAAATGCCATTAAAGTGCTCAGACTAGGAAACAAGCGTCTTTACACAAGAGAATGTCAACATCCAATATCAGACCAAACAGGCAATACACTATTTAAATGAACTGAAATACACAAAACTTCGTATTAATTAAAGTTTATATGACACAATGACCTTAACATATCAACAAATATAATTCTGATACAATGACCTTTTAACAAAAGTATACGTCAAGTATTAAACTACAACATCTCAATGTTGAGTTAAACGTTACACAAAACACACTTAGGATGTAACCCATACTGTGTCATATTTTGTTCATTAGGCCCACAGAGGAGGTCTCTAAGTTGGTCCCTTTTACAATAAGCTTGACTAGAGTGCCAAAGTCCTGTTCTTTTTACCAGCAAGGCCTCCATTATAACACAGGCCCTTTGTTATAGTTCACTGAGCTTACTGACCGTACAGGCCCTAGGAAATCTAGTTTCCCAAGGCAAGTGCATATTAAATTTGTATCCAGACAAACTGAAGTAAAAGTTCTTACAAAATGGAAAGGATTTTGAGAAAGGGACGACTACAAACACATTTATTTAAATGAAGACTTGACAAAGCTGAGGATTAGGTTACTAAAATTGGTGAAACAACTGCCAAATGTAGAGAGAGCGCATACTAAAGAGGGTAAAATTTTGTGCACCCTTAGGGCTGGACATTCAGATGTGAACCACAAGTTCATTGTGATCGATAATCCAGACGACTTGTTCCAGCTGGGTGTAAACAGCATTGATTACAAGGGACTTGGACTAGAGAAGTTTACACCACACTGTTAGGACTGGTTTGGGGACGCCTTACATGAAGGTGACCCAGATAAACTGAGCCCCACTCAAAGAAATCCAGGCAGGGTACAATTATGAACAGAGTTGGGTGGTGATCGACCCACATGTGGAGCAATCCATGGAGCAGAGGCCAACACAGGGACTTGCAAGGATACACAGAGTAATAATATGCATAGAACACATGAAGGTGACCCAGACAAACTGAGCCCCACTCACAGAAATCTAGATAAGGAACAATTATCAACAGAGTTGGGTGGTGACAGACCTACATATGGAGCAATCCGTATAGCAGAGGTTGACACAGGGGCTCGTAACAATACACAAAGTAATAATACTCACAGAAAACATGAAATGCTAAACATGTGCTGTTTAAATGTTTGTGGTCTACGAAAACGACTTGAGTATCCAGAGTTTGAAGAACTTGTTCAACATTACCATGTTATTGCATTCACAGAGACTAAAACTGACGAAGTACCTGATAAATCTGATAATGTCTGCTACAAATTGCATTTAAATAACAGAGAAAAATTAGCTTCTTATAGGTCTGGGGGAATTGGGTTTGCCGTTAGGAAATCTATGTTATATTTTATTCACATTCATGCAGTACACAGTGACATTGTTTTGTGGTTAACAGTATGTAAAAGGCTATAAAGTGTGATAAAGATTTACTGATGGGTGTTGTATATATACCACCACAGTGGTCACATTTTGCGAGTATTGAATTGTTTGACACTTTGGAAAATGAACTGACAGACAAGACAAAGACGGCAAATGTTAATGTGTGTCTACTTGGTGATTTCAATGCATATACTAAAACTGTGACGACTTCTCCCCTTTAGATAACACAATCTGTGACTAACTAAGTCTAGACGAGGAAATTGTTTGTATATTGGAAGATCGATCATTGTTGAATGACATGGCTATATCATTTTCTAGAACTTCAAAAGATGACCATAACCCAAACAACTATGGGTACCGACTACTTGAAATGTGTAATAGTAATAATTTGTATATGTGTAATGGGACAATAGGGGAGGACAAAGATATTGGTGAACTTACGTGTAAGGCTTCAACTGTAGTAGATTATGTGATCGGTTCACCCTGGCTTCTAAGTCGCATTCTCCAGTTTGAAATTTTGTCCTTTGATGCTTTCCTATCCGATGTGCACTCACCTATTGTGTTCTCTTTGAAAATTGTAGGTGAATGTAATTCAGATCTAAGTAATGTTACCGATACAGATGTTGCCGGTCAGGGCGGGGGTAAGAATTTGTATATTAAATGGTACCAGAGAGTCAATGAGTTTCGAATAAACATTAATATGTCTAATTTAGAAGACATTGCCTCTGAGTTAGACAACACAGAGGTTGACCTCAATCTTGTATGTAATAAATTAAGCAACTGCTTTAACAAAGCTGCAATGTTAGCATTGGGTGTCTACACAGTCTGCCCAAGAAAAGAACTTAAGCAATGCAAACTTTCACGACCCTGGTTTAATAGACATGGTGCTGTGCTCCAGAGGGCATACAGACAGGCCAAAAATAAACACAAGGCACACCGCTCAAGTATTAACTTTCAAGAGTTACAGAAAACAAATCGAGACTATAAAAAGGCTATAGACAAGGTTATTAAAGATTATAAGTTAGAAATGCAAGATAAGTATATGAATATTAAACAAAGAGATTCTAAGAAATTCTGGAAATTAACTGGTAAACGTAAACAAGAAACTAATATTTCTATTCAAAAATTGTTCGACCATTTTAAAGAGTTAAATGAAGATGTGGAAGGAATTGAATTGAATGACTCCGATGACATTTATGATTTTATTACTGACGATGACACCTCCCCACTGTATGCAGCTATAACTGAAGTGGAGATACGGAACGTTGTATGTAATATAAGTAATGGCAAGGCTGCGGGTGAGGACGAAATATTAAATGAATACATTAAAACATCAACTGATACTTTTATACACATTTATGTTAAACTACTCAATTTCGTTTTAGATAATGGGACATTCCTGAGAGCTGGTTAAAGGGATTAATTATACCTATTTATAAGAAGAAAGGTAGCACCGAGGACCCCGACAACGACAAGGGTATAACTCTATTAAGCTATCTAGGAAAAGTTTTCACAAGCATACTTAATTTAAGGCTCTCTCGTGTTGAAAGTCTTCTCTCTGAGAACCGGCCGGGTTTTCGAAAAAAACATGGAATATATACACGACCATATATTTGGCTTATCGATATATTTCTTCATCAGGGTGAGAAGTTATATAGTGCGTTTATTGACTATAGAAAAGCCTTTGACTCTGTATGGCATGTTGGGTTGTGGAGAAAATTATTAGCGGTTGGAATAAATCATAAAATCTTACACGTTATCATTACTATGTATAATGGTATAAAATCTTGTATTTATTTAAATGGTGAAAAATCTGAGTTATCTCTGATATCGTCAGAGGTCTCCAGTGTGCCCTAGATAATCTAAAATTGTATTACGACACCTGGAAACTAAAGGTAAATAGCTCTAAAACGAAGGTGGTCATATTCTCTAGATGTAAAACCAACCACAATGTTTCTTTTTTCTTCCACAATAATGAAATAGAGAGAGTTGATAGATGTGTGTATTTAGGGATTATGTTTTGTTACAATGGTTTCTTTTTCAAGTGTAGAAAAGCTTTGTTTGACCAAGCAATAAGGCCATGTTTGCTTTAGTAAGGAAGTGTCGAGATCATTATTTACCACTTAATATGCAACTAGATCTTTTTGACAAAACCGCTGTCGCTATTCTCTTCTATGGGTGTGAAATATGGGGATTTGAAAATATATGTATTATAGAAAAACTACATTTAAGACATCGTAAGCTTACTCTGAGGCTTGGTAAAAAATACTCCAAACTGTATGGTGTATGGAGAACTGGGAAGGACTCCATTAAGTTGTATCATCATGAAACGCATAATAGGCTTTTGGGCAACCTGGTTACCAACGATACTGAATATTGCAGTATTGCATACAGAGTTATATCTAAGCTGCATGAAAATGGAATGTTTAGTTCCAAATGGCTTTTGTATGTGAAAAGGGCAATTGATTCTTGTGAGTTGTCTGACATATTGAATACTCATGAAATTTTAAACAGAATATGGCTATTAAACAGAGTCCTAATAGTTCTGAAAGACCAATTTATTCAGGAGTGGTACAGTGAAATGCAACACACCAGCAAGTGTAGGACTTATCGCCTATTCAATGAAACATTCTGTTTCGAAGCTTACTTAATGACGCTCCAACCAGCACCAGCCATATTGTTATGCCGATTTAGAATGAGTAATCACTGCCCAGTACATCTAATACCTAAAGTTCTGTTTAAGTCCCATGACTGACGACCTTTGTTTGTGGTTCTGAGAAGGTGTGCATGTGCTTATCATGTCATGTGCTCTCACCACTGAAGGCGAGTGCCATTTGCTTACCCACAGCCAAAGGGCATAAGTTTTCATTGTAAGAGGGAACCGCATTGTTTTCAGATGCAATGACAGCTTCAAAGTTGTTTTACAGGTGACCAAGTAACTGCCTTGCCATTTGTAGCACCTTGATTTGCCCCAGACATAAGTTTCCAGCGTTTTCTGCAGAGATGTTTTACCAAGGACGGAGAAGTTTAGTACCTGTAATTGGACTATCCTTCAAAGTGATGCTGCTGCATCTGCAGGTCATGCAATAGCCATTCTAGATGAAGAGGAGGACACTAGACTGGCCATGCTGCTGTGTTCAAGTGATTTTCTTCCATGAATTTTCCAGCTCTGTGGGTGGGTGTGCTTCCACCAATACATCTGTAATCTGTATCTGGTCTTAAATAATTGTCCATGACCTCAACGTCTTTCTGAATTTTTATGTAACCCTCCAAATAACCAACATACATATACCAACTCTGTTGTTAAAAACAAACTCCAGACCTTCAAATATACCACAGGGTGCTCTTCCTTCCACAGTCCTTTCTCCAAATGTAAATGCAGTTACACCACCTCAAATTCTTTATTTTTTTTCTTTATTTCTTCTCAGAGAGAAGCAGAAGATAAAATGATGTATCCTGCAGGGTCAAAAGCATATGCAACAGACAGGACATCCAAGAGACATGATCAAAATGAAAAATCAATGTATTTAATCAAATGATTCTAAATATAGTCAAAAGTTAGATAATAACATGTACACCTAGATATCATTTCAGCAATGCACCTCTGTGGGACTGTGATAGCACACCTGACAACAGTTAACAAATGTCCAAAATTAAAACTGTCTAATGCTTAATTTCTTCTTCATTTTCATTTTTTCAACAGCTTGTAATCAAGGCACGATAACTTCATCACAGAGAGTCACATGAATTCATTCGGTACACGGAGCCACTAGAGTCCTTTAGGTATAAAAGCACTAATTTGATTTTGTGCCCAAGATTCAGGCGCACAGAAAATGGTTGGGAAGGGTAGGGATTGGCTGTATCTGTGTGTTGACGAACTGCCAGGAAATTTTGCAAGTATAAACTATGACGAATAATGACTGAAGGAAATTCCATTACTTGTGGCTACAATTAAACAGAGAAAAATATTGTCCAATGAGCAAGTGCCCCCTGCACCCTGTTTCCATGGCGATATAACACTAGTACCTGCATTCCAGCTGATTTATTTGGAGAAAATGGTGGTCAACCCCTAATGATATTTGGATATGTTGTAGGCCAGGCATCTGGTTATTTGACAGTATATGTCATTTGGGCCAACAAATATTAGGGAATACAGTTGAATTTTCAAATGAAGATGACAGTCGCACATCATCAGATGAAGACGAATCTATTCCACTTGGTGAATTAAGGAAAAGATTACATTTTATCGGCAGAAGTGATGGTATGAGTCAATCGAGTGATCAAAATGGCGGCCGTCGATGTTTACTGTCTTGGTCTGGGACTTTGATACCAGTGACAACCGATCTAGTTGACCAGACAGTTGGCCCAGTCGTGACATTACATGTCCAAAAAAAAACGGATATTGATCTCCTGGACTTAATTATGACACCTGATATTTAAACTTTATTAGCGGAAGAAACCAAATTGTACACCCTGCAGTGTCAAGTGAATAAACCAGACAGCCAGTGGTTTGATGTGACCATATTTGAAATGAAGGCCTTTTTAGGTCTTCACATTTTGACGTTTTTCCTACAGCTGTCAACTTACAAGAATTACTGGTCAACTAATCCACTGTTTAGAATTTCCTCTATTCCTCTCATCATGTCAAGGAAGAGGTTTGAGAAAATCTTGCAGTATTTCCATTGTAATGACAACACAATGAACCCAGAGAAAGGACAGCCAGGTCATAATGAACTGCATCCCATCCGTCCAGTTTTTGAAATGGTGGAAACAAATTTGAAAGTCAGTTACAATTTGCACAAAACTGTGACTGTCGATGAGGCAATGATGCCATTTAGGGGTCGACTCAGTTACCAATACTATTTGCAAATGAGACCGATACAGAAAAATGGTTCCAGATAAGATGTACCAGCTCACCAGGTTGTGAACCATTCTGATCTCATGAACAGTGTGAATCAAGCGAATCAGCTTAGAATGCAGTATCCAACCTGTCAATGGGCTAGGAAGCATTGGAAATACATATTTTGGTTTCTTATTGACACAAGTATTTCTTGTGCTTACATCCTAATGAAAGAATGCCACAATCACCAGCTAAAATCAAGAACAGGTCAGAACAAAGAACGCTTTCAGCTTGACTTCCGCAAATCTTTTGTTATTTTCCTCATCAATACTTATCGTCAGAAAAGGTGCTACCAAATGACCAATAATGATGGAATGGGAAGATTGCACTGGCCAGTTGTGATGCCAAAAGCCAGAAAATGCAAAAAATATTCGAAATCCAAAATCAGAAAACAGTCCACCTATAGTTGCAGAATTTGTGATGTAAACCTCTGCTTAACATGCTTTGAGCCCTATCCCGCATCACTGTCCGGGCTTCCTGAAGAATAATCAACTGATACTCATGCAACTGTACATATGAACTGGACATTTCTTACAAAAACCTGGTAAAAGTTAAAAAAGAAAGGTACGAACTATGGGGAAAAACAACTATCTTTGAACACTGACAGTGTCTGAGTCTGAAAAAATGTGCCCGATGCCATTTTAATTGCAGATAATTGTGTAAAAAATGAAATTTTATTGTTATATTATAAGTAATACCACCTGTAAAACTGATGACTAGGCGGAAGTGAATTGAAAAAAGCAAATCAAAATAAAAGTTGTTATGCTTAACTATCCTGTGAGATTTCACCTACCTTCTGCCAGGGCTGGGGCAGCTGACTCATGCCAGCATAGCAGTAGCCAATGAGTTAAGAAGTCTTTTATGTGCTGAAAGAAGGTGATATATAGCTATTTTTCTCCAATCAAGAAATAAACTTTCAAACATTGGACATATAACACTTTTATAGAAGTCGAATTTGTGTCCTCCTACCGCACGTGGGACATGACCTGTTAGCTCACTCAGTACAGTCGCGCGTCTGTTAATAGCGGTAGGACTTCTGTACCTCCAGGGACAAGAGAGGGACTTCCGGTGTAAATCGCGGGAGAAGGCAATGAGGGAAGAGTGTATTGCAGGAGCGCAATAAATGTTACTGGAGTGTCAATCGAGAGTGTCAGTGATGCATCTAATAGTTTAACATTGGTAGCAGAGCGTGCAACGACAGAATGGCGGGTAGCTACAAGAATCCTCCGAAATCTGATGACCAAAAGATGTCTTTTGATACATGGAAGAACGAACTTGTAATATGGCGGCGAGTCACCAATCTCCCGGCAAAAACAGGCCCTTGCTGTGTCTGTATCGTTGACGGGTAAAGCTAGAGACATTGCCATGGAAATTCCAGCATCCTACATGAATGAAGAAGATGGCATGGCGGTTCTTTTTCGAAAACTCGACGGAACTTTCATGAAAGAACACAAAGACTGTGCTTACGAAGCTTACCGTAACTTCGATGGATTTCGCAAATCGAAACAGATGAGTATGTTTGGTTACATCATCGAATTTGAACAGTTCCACCATAAATCTATGAAGTATGACATGTCCCTGCCTGATGCTGTACTGGCGTTTAAATAACTGGACAATTCTGGCCTGCATTTGCGAGATCGCCAACTCGCTCTAACAGCGTGTACTGAACTGACATATGGGGCCATGAAATCGGCATTAAAACGAATATTTGGAGACCAACAGCCAACAGATAGCGGTATAAAACTTACTTCCGAAACTCGGTCTCAGCAAAACAGACGCCCAAATTTTACTTGTCCCCTGAAGGACACTAATCCACTAAATCGTTTTGGCAAAAGAAGTAAGTGTGCTATCTGCCAAAGTGTATTTCATTGGGCTAAAGATTGCCCAGAAAAACAATCAGCTCAAGCATGTCACTTCACAACCGACAGATAGCACTGATGCTGCAACAGAGGGTTGTAATATGACTTTATTCACAAAAACAAAGGCTACTGCAAATGAAGTTCTTGTCACAGAATCATTAGGGTCTGCTGTCATTGATACAGCCTGTACCCCTACAGTTTGTGGTGAGCAGTGGTTTACTCATTACCTAGAGGCTCAAGACCAAGAACGGATCTCAACTTTTCCCAGTCATAAAGCTTTCAAGTTTGGTGATGGGAAGATTGTACATTCCTTTTTGAGAGCTATCCTGCCAGCTAAAATTGGGTCGACTGCAATATCGACACAGAAATTGTCAAAAGTGACATTCCATTATTACTCCATAAACCATCTCTGCAGAAAGCAGGTACCATGCTTGACTTGCAACAGGACAGAATAACAATGTTTGGTGAAATCCTTGACCTTGAACACACTTCAAGCGGACATTACTGTCTTAATTTACTACCCTGCAATATGAAGGATACCAGGATGGAAAACTGTTTGTTGTCAGTTACTGAGAATTTGGCATCAACACAAAAGCAACTGGCTGCCTTAAAGCTACATAAACAGTTTGCCCATGCATCAGCAGATTGTCTCACCAAACTGTTAAAGAATGCTGGTGGTAAAGACAGTAAACTCTTCAACATGATCAAAACAATGGTGGACAATTGTGACATTTGTGCTAAACTCAGAAAGTTTTGTCCTAGGCCAGAAGTTGGCCTCCCTCTAGCTATGGACTATAATGAGACAGTTGTCGTTGACTTACACGAACTTGCACATGGTATTTGGCATTTGCACATGATGGATGAGTTTACCAAGTTTAGCGCAGGCTGCATTATGCGCAGTAATAATCCCTCTGACTTAGCTCAGAAATTTCTGCAGTACTGGATACGTGTTCATGGTGCACCCAAATACCTGCATAGTTTGGAGAATTTATTAACGAGGAACTTAGTGACCTAGCCGAAAATTTTAACATTGAAGTGAAAACGACAGCTGCATACAGTCCTTGGAGTAATGGATGTTTAGAACGGCATAATCAAACCTTGACTGACATGTTACTGAAGGTCAAAACATAAAAAAACTGTGATACGGAAACTGCCCTGAACTGGGAATTAGCAGCCAGAAATGCTCTTCAGAATGTCTCTGGCTTCAGTCCACATCAGCTCATATTTGGACGCAACCCCAACCTACCCAGTGTGTTAATTGATCAACCACCTTCATTGGAAAGTACCACTGTGAGCTCTGTGGTGGCGAATCACATATCCGCTCTACATTCAGCAAGAACAGCTTTCACTGGAGCAGAATGCTCAGAACGTATTCGTAGAGCACTACGAAAACAGATTCGACCACACAATGTGCACTATGACGCTGGCAACAGAGTCTACTATAAACGACCAGACTGCCATGAATGGAAGGGACCGGGAACTGTTATTGGAAACAATGGAGCTGTGGTGTTTGCTAGGCATGGTGGTTCCTGTGTACGGGTCCATACCTGTCGGTTATTAAAATATCCAGTGCTTAACAATGCTTCCAGTGTAGACAATGTACATGTACCTGCCAGCTTGTCCAACGACACCAGCAGTGTTGATGTACCTGCCATTAACCTCTCTGATCACGACTCAGATCAGTGTCATAGTGAGAGTGAACCAGCTCAAAATGAGCCAGACAAAGATGTAACTGTACAACAACCAGTGAAATTGAAAGTTACACCTGGCCAGACTGTGAGATATAAACATGTGCAGAATGGAGACATTTGTGTGGCAAGGGTCCTCAGCCGTGGATGCAAGGCCACTGGTAAATACAAGAACTGGTTCAACCTTCAATTTTCTGCCCCTTTGTGTATGAATGGTGAAAAAGCATCTGTAGACCTAAGTCACGTGCAAGAGCTAGAAACTGTAGACATTGACTCTGACATAAACAGCAACAATGTCGAAGAAAGCGTGCGCAATTTGAAAGACATATCTTTTGCCGATGCCAAGGCAGCGGAATTAGAAAGTTAGAAAAATAATGGGGTGTATGTGGAAACGTTAGATACTGGACAAAAGTGTATCACAACAAGGTGGATATGTACTGTTAAGGAGACTTCAAATGGATGTGTTCCGAAAGCTGACTTAGTGGTCCGAGGTTTTGAAGAACTTAAAGCGCAACACTTGCCAAAAGATTGGCCCACTTGCGCTACCGAATCCCTTCGAGTGGTGTTGGCTGTATTTGCCTTGAAGCAGTGGGAACCCCACTCAATGGACATAAAGACAGCTTTCCAGCAAGGTTCTGGAATGTCTCGAGACGTTTTCATAAAGCCACCTGTAGTAGCTCATGTTAATGGCAAAATTTGGAAGTTGCGTAAATGTGTATATGGACTGGTACCAACGAGTGTATGAAGTCATGTTACAGTGTGGTGGTGTAAGATCACAGGTTGATCCAGCTGTTTTTTTTCTTGGACTGATAGTGCAGCAGACTCTGTGTGTGGCACACTTGGCTGTCACGTTGACGACTTTATATGGGGCACCTGTCACACAGTCCCCATTATTAAATCTTTTTTTCAGTGTCGGCCGTGAGGAAGAAAAGGACTTCTCATATGTAGGCATAGCAATATTTTCCTCAGAGTCATGTATAAAGTTGGAGCAAAAGGACTGTCTGAATAATTTAGAGCCCGTTTCCATTACCAGGTCGAGGATGTTGGAGCCTCAGTCACCATTGACTAGAACGGAAATGGATGCCTACAGATCTAAAGTGGGACAGATACTTTGGATCGCACGACAAACTTGACCAGATGTCTTGTTTGATGCCTCTGATTTGGCAGCCTCGCAAAAGAATGCAACTGTCCAAAATCTGGCCAATCTGAGCAAGGTCATTCGAAAACTTAAATCTGAAGATGACATTGAAATTCCAGGGCCTGGATGATCAACAATCTCTAGAGTTGGTTATCAAGTTGGTATCAAGTGATGCATCCTTGGCAACTTACTAGACGGTGGAATGCAAGGGGGACACATCATTCTACTGAGAGATGGAACCGGCCATATCTCGCCCTTATCCTGGCAATCTAAAAAGATTTGCCGCATTGTGCGAAGCACGCTTGCTGGTGAAACTCTGGCGTTAGCTAATGCTATTTATTTGGTTACATTATACTCAGAGCTAACTACTGGACAGCCTCACCAAAGTGGGCTACCCATCTTGTGCCACACAGACAATAAATCCCTCCACGATGCAGTATACTCGACGAAGTTTGTGGCCGACAAAAGACTGCGACTGGAGATCAGTAGTAGATCAGTAGTTTTAAAGAAATGAGATCAGTAGTCTTAAAGAAATGATTGCAAAATGTAATGAAAGAAGTGAGATGGATCCCAACTGATGTATGTAATTCACATCTACGGGACAGGAGTGATGGGATTCGTAGGCTGAGAACAGGCTTGTTGTGATTCATGGATTGTGAACTGTAGTGCTATGATGCTGGAGGACACCTGGCAACGTTACTTTCTACCAACTGTCAATATCTCTAAAAATTTTAATCACATTTAATTTTTTTTTATGAAAGCTAATTTCTGTGTAATCTGGTTTGGTGATTACTGTTGGTTTACAGATATCAAGCATAGGTGTATTGCTTGGCCTAGGACTCTAATAATAAACTGATTACCCTACGATGCAAAATAATTGTGTGAACATTTTTGTGACTTTCTTTCTCTCCTCTCTCATAAAACAGTGGACTTTATATTTCTTTTAAATAGCGAGGAAGTTGTTAACTCACTCTGTACAGTTGCGTGTATCTGTTGATAATGGCAGGACTTCTGTACCTCCGGGGACGAGAGAGGGACTTCCGGTGTAAAATGCATGAGAAGGGAAAGGGGGGGGGGGGCGGGGGGGGAGGCTAAGTGTAACCCAGGAGCGCAACAAATGTTATTGGAGTGTCAATTGAGAGTTACGGTGATCTATCTAATAGTTTAACATGACCAAGGATTTCAGGCTAACTTTCAAAATCTAAGACAAAAAGCTGTAGTCGATAGCCATATATTTTCTTTGTGAAATGGACTAGACAGAATTAGCCTTTAGACTTTTAGTGAAACAGGCCTCAAAGATCGCCAATGTGGGCCATGGGAACAGAATAGTTATTATCTCATCTTTAGAACAATTTTATCCTCAGTAAGTAGATGGCCCGCTCATGTTTGTTCCAATGATGCCCCAAGTGACATCAAAGTGTCCTTGTGTTCACATAAATACACGACATTTAGAAAACCAATAGTACATTTGAAAAAGCTGGAAAACATGCAGAAAACAAGACAACATGCACCCGCCCAAAAATGGGAGGTTACTCCATCTGGACTATTCCAATATCACTGATTATTTGGAACTGTTACTTCCATCTTTACAGCCTGTTTTCTTTCATGTGATTTGTCCAGGCTTTCATGCTACACTTCAAACATTTCACTCACATACTTTCACTGATGATCAGGATGATTACAGGCATTACTGTATGTTATCACCTGGTAAAGTTAAGCTTTTTTCAAGTTACTCATGCTGCATGATTCTTACTGGTTCATCCACCTTATAGGCCACTTAAGGAGTGTTTCGTGAAGTCTGATCAATTCCTTATCAGAAAAACATAAAAGTGTTGGCATCAAAAGTATCATTTCAAGTCCTTTATGTGCTTTTGAAAGTGAAGCTTTAACAGGCCAAAGTTTGTTTATTATAACTATGCTATTCCATCAATACAGTCATTTGTTTGATTGGTCTTTTATGCCATTCTCATTTCACTCAAATGATAGTGTTCAGTATTTTGGTGAGAGAAGACAGAGCAGAGTATCTGGGAAACCCACCTCCGTTCATCAGTTGCTGGCAGACCTTCCAGAGTACAAAGCAGGAGAGGCCAATGTGAGCTGCGACCATATTGGTAAGGGGCCACTGGGATCTTGTGCCGTGCTAGTGTGCATAACCCATGGCCCCCCATCAGTACAATTTATTTATTTGATGTTTCACAGCATACTCAAGAATATTTCACTTTCAAAAAGGTGGCCAACATTATGGTGGCAGGAAACTAGGTAGTGTTTGAGGGAAACCCGTAATCATCCACATAGCCAAAGGTTGCTGGCAGGCCTTCCCAATATAGAGCGGAAGCCAGTGGAAGCTGGGTTTGAACTTACGGTGACCGCATTGGTGAGAAAGGCCTGAGCCATAGCCATTGCTAACCCCTTGGCCACCAAAGGCCTCTTGCATCAGCACAAATGATCCAACAAAACATGCTAACAAATGAGTTCGTCAAATTTTCACCGTGTGGTTTTGTATGTTGATGTACATAACAGATTCAATGAAGAAGTCGTCGAATTTTGCATCTTTTTTTCCACTAAGATCCTTAGCTATAATGCAATTATTCAATGAAAACTATGTAACATCACAGTGTCTGTTCCCTCATGTACACATATACAAGTCATACAGTAGTTACACGACAGCTTATTCACATCATAAACTCGTACATCAGACGCATTAAGGGGAGGAGAATGGCACAAGGGGCTCAGTCCTGAACGCCTGTTCCTGTCACGATAATATGATCCAGCAGTAAAAGCTTAATAACAGTAATAACGGATTTAACTTACAGATGGATATCGAAAGTCAACTTTCTAACAGAAGTGATTCAACTAGATATAACAGTACAGCTGGCTGGAAACAACCATAAACAATACTTCTAGGCCGAGTGCATCAGTGTTAAAGCTATTTCCTGGGCATGTGCCTGCATCAAAAGTTTCATCTACCTCAGGAACTTCAAGCACCAATTCACAGGAAATGTACTAGGGTATGGATGTTAGGGCTTGGAGTCTAAAGTAGTGGTTCTCTGTCTTGCACTAGGTATGTATATGTATATATACATATATATATATATATATGTGATCTACCACTACCAGGAATCTGCTGCAGCTAAATTAAAGCTAATATACATGTACACATATGCCACAGACTATCAGTGACAAATGAAGTCAATTTAACATCTATCACTGGTAACAGGGTTGGCAGATTTGTCCTCCAACATCAGTCCTATATAAATGAGGGACAGGTCTTGTTTCCTATTGGCCTTTACACAGCAGTCAATCTTTACCTTTATAATGCCGATCAAATCTATGGGGTGGATACGAAAGCCAGATGCCACTCTTCAAAAGGTGCAGGACTCAACTTACATGTAGCATGACAGGCATAGCCTTGGGATGATACAGAAACCAGAATAAAATACAGAATAGTATTTTTAACAAGTTCAACCTGATAGTACAATCCCATATAGCAGTGAACTGCATACACAAATACGCTAAGTGGATGCCTTTATATGCCTGGTCAGTTTGGAGAAACTGTCATTGTCATAATTCCTTTTGAAACAGTCAGTTGATGTCCGCTGTCATGAAGTGATAACATATAGACTACAATCTTCAACACTCCTCAATGTTAAGTTACTTGTGTACACTGTACATGTGTATTTTGAGACCTAATGTCCCTTGAGTAACTGTATGAATAACAAGCAGTCCAGAAGACTGTTCACTTGTCTTGCTGTTTGTGTATGTGTATGTATGTTTGCGTGTTTTCAAAAAAAAGGCAAACCACTTTCATCACTAGTATAACACAGAATGAATGTACGTAATGAATTTCCTCGGCAACATTGGATAATACAGCTGACTACCAGGTCATGTGGAACTATGAACGTGTTTCACCCTGAGAATATTGCTGCTGTGGTCTCTAGTTTGGAGGAGCAGGTGTTGTTCACTCGACTTCAGGCAGAGCCTTGAGTCATCAGGGGCACCAGTTCTCTGACCCCCAGTCAGACTGCTGCATGTAGACCCTTTCAATTTCATTACCACCACAGAGCATTACCCTGCTACTCCCCTATCCAATAAAAGAGGATGGACTTGAGTGCACAGGTTTCTCTCTTAGGATGCCTTCCATTCTCTCCACAGTGGATACTGATGTGTCCTTCCATTCGCTCCCCACAGGACACCAATGGCACCGCTGCAATTTGAGAGTGGTGGAGGCACCAGACGGTGTTCTGGCGCCTTAGCTCATGGACGTCGCTTCATGCTACTTATGGGACATTGAGACACTGCACTAGTCAAAGGCAATCAGATCAGTTGATGGACAAAATGCAGAAGCACATACCAGACTTCAAGGCTGGCTCAATAGAAAGGATTTGGTCTCTTCCACACTAGTAGGCCACTGCAAGCAAAGCCATCTCAACAAGCAACAATACCTGCTCCTCATCTAGTCTTGCTGGTGCTGTGATCCCATGGTTCAGGCTTCACAATCAGACTAGAAGGTTTATAGTAGGGCCGTCCATAAAGAGTCCTTTTGTTGCTTGTAATGCAACCCTATCACAAACAATAGGGTCGGTAGGTAGGGATATTTTTTTTTATTCTTGTTCATGAAACAGATCAGAAACGGATAAACACAAAGAGAAAACATTAAAAGAAATTCTGTCTAAAGCCAAATAAAAACTTTCAGAGTAGGCCCTATTTTGCAAAGTTAGTCAGGTTGCCTATTACAAATATATTTTTAATGATGGTCCAGAGCCCTGAGACTGTGGCATAGGAGAGGCTTGCCTGGGTAGTTCTCTCCATATGGGCATGGGAGGACACCCACTGACATCTGCAGTCCAATTACATTTCCGTTAATACAAAACTTACCAGAAAGAGCCCATGTAACTCCCTGTAGAATTTACACTGGCACCGTTACATGGAATATGGATGACTCAGTGCAGCACATGCTGTAGAGGTTAATTTGACACAGTGAGGACAGAATGACACATTCCACTGCATATGAGTAATCTAACATATATATATATTGTAACAATCAGTTATATATATATATATAATGCTATTAGGCCATAATAATCAGGCTGTTAACTGGGAGTGTTCACACTTTTACAATCCTTGTGAACTGAGACATGGTTCACATTTTTTGAGAGGAATTAATCACATTCTGAAGTTCATGTATTACTTACACCTGGGAGGAATACAATATGCAATGTTTAATCAGTGGGAAAATTTACATGTAACTGACTTGGACAGAAATCTATGTAATCCAGAGGCTGACACCGAACAAAAAATCATTCCTTTGAATGATCTAATGAGTTAAATTAACTGTTGGTAGTAAGTGATTCATGGCTTGCTGAATTTCAAACACGCAGCTGGTCACCTACATGTAAATATAAATATATATGCTAATGCATGAGAGCTTCAAGTTTCACAGGTGCACTTTGGAATGACTACCTAGTGCCAAACTACAGGTGTACTTCTGGGTCAAGATTATATCCTTGTATCAGTGTGACTGAGTGCACTGTAGCTGGGTACCTTCACATGAAACCCTGCCAGAATTACAACCAGCGCAAAAAAAAAACAAACACTATAGCTCATGATGTTTTGGATTTTCAATAAGTGACAGTGGGTACAAAACCACACACATGGATTATTCCATCTCCTGTATGTTAACATAGCTTTAACACTGCTTTCACCTCCGCAGGTTAGAGAGTGCACAACTGCAGGAAATGCCCTGGTTACTGAGCACACGACTGCAGGTGCCTGCCTCTGGGGAGAGAAAAGAACTTAGCCTAGCACTACCACATCTGGTAAATCCATCATACACTGCTAGAACATTCACCTAACGTACATGGCCTGGATTGGCGATCACTCAGCGCTGCTTTTTTTGTGTGTCTGATTTGGTTAGGATGTCTTATCAACTAGATGATGGAGAAGAATTATCTAAAATCTTATACTGACATATACATACTATGTAATTCATCAGGTGAATGTAACATTTTAATAGGAATACATGTAGTTTCTAATATCTTCATTCTCTGTTCGGTTCTCTGTCTCCATATATAGTGAAATATTCTCAACTATGGCGTAAAACATCAATTAAACAAATAAATAAATAATATCTTCATTTGGTACCAGAAAATCTAAAGAATTCATTTATTTATTTCACTGGCATTATACATCGCTAGAATACTTCCATATTATATATGTAAAAACAGTCAGGTTTATATGTGTGAACAGGGCTACCTCTTAGAAAGTCATTTTTTTAGCCGTCTTCTTTTGCCGTTCACCAGATTCTTTAGCTAATTTCAATGGTTTGTAGTCTTTTTTGGCAGGACACATAATCCTAGGTTTTCAAGTGTATCTCAAATTTTTCCTGTACTACCAGTATAAATTTGGAGAAAAAAAAATTGGCCAACGCTTGGCAGCGTAGCATATTTGGGGTACCATTTTTTTTGTTGCTATGTTCACATGACAGTTAATTTGCTTGTTACATATTTCATATCTACCATTTGTACAAAGAAATGCAAATGAAATTTCAGTTTTCCATGATGAACAGAGTGTAATTCTTAATACGTTTTATGTTAAGTTCATGTTACTGTTTACAACAGGCATTCAAAGGTATATCCTTTGATTTCTTACCTTCCTCGTTTCCCCCTGCTAAATAAACATTCTGTTCTGAACACCTGTACAATACTGTATCTTCTGCACCACTGACCGACCAAGTATAAGCAATGTGGAGACAGCTACAAGTAGCGCCCTCTACGATGTTACTTTCACGTAGATTAAGTTCGTTTTACCTTCTGATTTCTTTATGACCGATGACGTCTCACTGCTTCATATTTGGATAAATGAATAAGGTTACATGAGGCTACAGGCAAGACAGCCAGTAGATAGGAGCTGGATTAAGAACAAATGGCCCTAGTGGTATAAAGGGATCAGTGGTCAGAAATGATCCACTCCAAACGGCTTAGCCAGCAACTCACCTTTGAACGGATAGTGTCAGTTCGGCACTCAGAGAGGAAATACAAGCAGAGTGCTTTGTACAAGGATTTTTGTATGTAAACTATACTAAATACACTTGTATATCTCGGACTAAGATTCTGATAAAAGAGTCCATACACAGGACCAACTCTCAAGAGCATCCCGTTACCAGCGTGATTATTTACATGTAGCACATGTAGAAGCTGTAACAGTAGAACGAGCTGTCAGACCTGTGGCTACCATGGGGGTTTGGCGTGTCTAAGTTATACATGCCCAATAAACTAGACGGCTGTTCTCCATGAGCACTACCAAGATTTCTTCCCTACAGGACAACCAAAAAAATCAATGTGGCTATGTTAAAACATTGTAACTCTTAGCATCCACACCAAATCGAACAATTTTGCATTTTACAAGAGCCTTTGTGACACTTGAGACTTTACATTGGTTTCATCACAGCTAAAAAATTACATATATAAAACTAAAATTCATGTAAATACTGAACTGTTGACAAAGTCTGTAATGCTGTAGCATGGAGATAAACGACCATGTGATTTTGTTCATCCGTCACTCGAATCAGAAGAAAAAAGGTGGTTATTCTTGGTTGATTTCTTTGACACGTCACAGAGAGACGTGCAAGTGCATTTGATGGCATGGTACAGTGTAATTGTTTTAGAGTTGAACTTGACAAGCTTACGACATAAACAGTAAAGAGCATCAAAGCATACCTGCTAAAAGCCACAAGTGAGAGAGGGAACAGTCAGGCCTCTGTTAGTGTACTACGGCAGCTTTATCAGTTGTCCAGCGAGGCAGTGAGGGGCGACAATTTCAATGAAGCTTTTCCATGCAGAGTATTAAAGAGCGAAAATGAAAATCAATACATGAGTTAATCCCGCTCCCAGGTACAAGTCTGTGCTGGCCACGGACATTCTATCTGGCCTAGTCTCCAGACTCCACTCATAAGTTTACAGCCCTAGTTTTATTGTCCAGAGACAATATATTCTACCCCAGGGCCCAAAGGCCACTGGTGACAATCTGAAATGTCATGGTGAGTAAATATTTCAAAGTATTTACCCATGTCACCAGTTGTGGCGAATTTTTATTTGACTTGCTTGCCTACAATGAAAAAAAAAATTTTGCAAATCCACCAGGATTTTTCGCCAATGCATAGAAAAAGATTTGGGTGACCAGTAACTTTCAATCATCGACTCTGCGATCTCTTTTTGCACTAGTTTGTGTAGGCCTATGTGGTGACTGCCGAATACGCCCGTGATGGGCAGCTCTTTCAGCAGGACTTGGTCTATTTTTAGACGCATCTGGCGTGTGCATGCATGGGCCACTCCCAACATGCTCCGCTTCCCTGGTCATGAAATTTGGGTGGTTGATGTAACCAAAAAAATTGGTTACAGGTTTTAAGCCTAGAAAAACTGATCGCATGGGTTCACCATGGCGCGAAAATAGACCAACTGTTCGCGCAAACTGGTTAAGTGGCCAATAAAGTCATCTACTGTGTAGTAGTTTTTTTTCTTTTTATTTACTGTAACTTCTCCAAAGCCTTTCAATTTGCTCAGACTGACAGGGTCAAAGGATACTGGTATCAAGTACAGCTCACCATGAATAACAATGTCAGATGATAATCTGTGTCAAACCAATGCTGACCATCAATGTGCGTGTACCATGATTTAAATCCCGGCGAGATGTTGTGGATAAGAGAAACTCTTCACAAACTTGGAGTTCTTGTTCCTGCCAAACAACACACCTGCAGACACAATGGTTTCACGTATCCTACAAAGGCTGCACTGACACAATTACATGTTGTTCATCGACGTAGATGGCTTCAGAGAATTATTTTAAAATTCTGACATTTATTGCAACCCTGGGTCCTTCACTGGAACTCAACAAAATCGTCGCAAATCTCGGACTTGACATTAATGAAACTGCTCTCAATGAGGTCCGCGCTCATGTCACCCAAACCTATATATATTCAAAATTGACAAGAAACAAATTTTTTTATAACTTCTTGGTTGTATTATAAAGATTAAGTAGAGTCTACAGATAACAATGAAAGATTTCAACATGTTTTCCAAATGCCTGCCAATGGTGAGCTGTTTGGTGTGTTCGAAGCTCTCTCAGCTAATGTGACAACAAGACAGCTTCATCAGTCAGTTTAGTAAATTAAGAAGACAGGATTCGAGATTCAACCAGAAAATGACAAAGAAATGGGCAAAAGAGCTGCCATCTATATGAACCAAGTTACATGCAAGTCTATGAGGCTTTTTGAGGGGCTGGGCACCCTGAAGCCGCCGCTAAGTTTTGTTTTTAAATTTAATGACACCCTTTGAGTGCTTCGCAGTTCAGGCACGTATTTGTGGTTACCTTCCCAGGAACAAGATCGGCGTAACTGACTTATCAGTTTGGGAGTTTCCCAGTTAATGGCCAAAGGAAAAGTTCTTTGAGCAACACTTTAGAGAAGTTTTCACTTATACAAAGTTGCAACTTAAGTACAATCAAAAGAAAGGCCCATGGTATGGAAGCTCTGTCCAGGGTCTGTGTCATCATGCAAGGTGTCTGCTGAACTTGACTGAACTGGTCGTCTCATGCCAGCCACATTTAATGACGTGTGTTACAACAGTCATCCAAACATGTGTACGCAGGCCTACAGGCCCCATTTACTGGGCTGTTCTGATACAGGATATTCACTCTCGAAATTACAACCAACTCCTCAGAAAAAAATATATCAAAGGCTGGCAGGATTTCCATGAAGACATCTGTAAATCCAGGGACTACAACCCATCACCTCTTGACAAGTAATTTGCCAACAAATTCGACTGGGTTAAGGCCACGCAGGCCACATCACACGCAGCAAACCTCCTCACGACAACAGAGGTACATTTACTTCACAATCTCTAAGTCTTCTTTTTACAATCACTAAAACTTTTTTTACATTCAGCACATGTTTACCATGCAGGAGTCTGTTAATCAAATCTGTTTCTGAAGGAAAAAGTTTTCTGCTTTGAATGATATTAAGAATGCAGTACTGCTGTACAACAATTATTCACTGCTTTCTGCCTCAAACTATTTAGGTGTACGTCATATGAAATAATTGGGTGCACTGACCAGTTTTCGTGTGCATGCTTTATTTCGAATCTTTATGACAGTAATCACATTGCACAAAAACTATACTTTTGGCAATGATACAATTACATGTGCAATGTCAAATTTGACATAAATCTAGGACCAAATACACTTTCACGACAGGTTTTCTTAACTTTGCTTCGCCTGTATATGTGCATTCTGTTTTGGCGTGTCAAAGGTATCACAAATAAACCTCACACTGATGTGCACATGTTACTGTTGTGTACACTGAGCTCGGCTCCTCTGAGAATCTCCAGCAATGCTGAGACTCCAAGCCACAGTGTGCACGACTATTAACCTCTTGACCTACCTTTGAGAGATGTCACCAACTGGCCAAATCACAAAACTACATGTAGCCGGATATCCCACGGCTGGGTATTCTATCTATTCCTGATCCACTTTCTCCTGCAAACATACATGTAGAACTGTTCAGTGACACATGTACATGTACAACATGCCCTAACGTGATGTAGTCGTGTGGTGTCTGGCGGTGTACTGGGCTGGATTCAGACTACACCCAGCAGAACAAAGCACTACTGTCCTCCAGGCACTGCCTCCACCTGACACCACCTTACAGGTGCTCTGATGCTGATCTTCACTCAGACAGTGCTCTCCGTGTAAGAGGGACAAATGACCATTTGTGCTGTTAATCAATAATCAAGACTCTCTTACAAGGACGTTCTCTGCAAGCAAGATGTTTCCCCAGTGAGCTGCCACACGCAGTTCATGTAGCAGTCGGAGAACATCCTCAGGTTACTCACAACACAAACCTACCCTTGCATCACTGCAGCCACACCCAGCACACTCCTGAAACAAAGTTTAGGTGTGCCAATAACACATGCCTTAATTAAAGAAGAATCTGGAGAGTGTGAATGTAGGTGTTCTAATCACACTGCTGGTCTTCTGCGAGGGGTGTGATAATCACACTTCTCCTAAAAAACAAAAACGAAGGCCTGTATTCATTATATTATCATTTTACATTTCATAAATAAGGCCTGACTAAAACCACATGGGGCATTACGGTTATTACAAAAGGTATTGTTTAAAGATATACATGTAATGGTGGCAACATATTGGTAAACATTTTGTAAATACGGTAAATAAATACCAAACAAAATAAACATGATTTAACATTCCTTTTAAAGAGCAATACTGATGTACAGGTTTGAAGTTGGTTGGGCAATTTGTTCCATTCCAGAGGACCTTTATTGTATATGGAGCAGAGTAATAGTTCTGTTCTACGACATGGTCTATATAAACTGTTGAGCAACTGTAGGATGATATATTGATAAACATTACAAGCTTTCTGAAAGATTTTGTTAAAATGAACAGGTAACACATACAGATGATGAATAAATTTATGAACAAATGAACTACTAGAAATTTATTTAAACTTTGATTTGGTTGAATAGTAACTTGTCTAAACAGAGGAGAATTATGTGTATTATTGAGTGCACTTGGAATGGCACAGACGTCTTTTTTCTCAAGATCAACGAGTGGGAGTAAATGAGTTGTGCAAGGATTTTGAATCAATGATTCTTGAAAATCTCTTGATTGGTACAAACAGATCCCAAAGTGTTTTGGTACTGCATGTCCCTATCTGTGAATGTGAAGTTACCCAAAAAGTGAACCCTAAAGATAGACATGTAACTACTATTTGGTGTGCTGCATTTGGATATGTTGTGTGGAATGCCTGTGATTCCGATCAGCCTTCTAGAATGACTCCATCATTCCTCAGGCTAGGGGTCCAGAATGCCTCTACATGTACCAATTCACAGCTCTGGAGATCAGTTAGCCATGCTCCGAGTTTAGCTTCCATATTTTTAACCATCTACTGAATTGCTACATTCTGTAACATAGAACTTGGTCATGACGCCTGTACTGTCCTCAAAGTAGCAAATCTGCCACAATTACAGGTTTCCCATGATCTTTAAACAGTTCTGAATTCATATATCTCCTCATCATGTTGGATTAATAACTACCATAACCTTGCAACGAACACAAATGTACCAGACATATCCAAAAGGATAGAATTCAAACTTTATAAGTCACAATTTTAGAATAACAGCACTGCATTACTAGGATGTACTCAGCTGCTTTCACCAAAATTAAGACTTTTTCCCATAACAGATTCATAGAGTTTCTTCTAACATTAGGAATCTCAAACAAGTTGATAATCACCCCTCTAATGGTGTACATCTTCTTAGTTCCGCTCCAAACACACTACAAGTTTATGTTTTTTGCCGGACAATACCAAGTGTAGTTAAGTGAAAAATGGCAGTTAGCATAGCTATATGTGTTAACTGTAATGTTATGGTCTTTTTCATTCAGTACAATTAAAGGAAATATACAGCTTTGAAATGTTAAAGACAGCACACTCAAAAGAACCAAATTCCAGGTTGGTGAATAAGTGTACAGATCTGTATTTCTGAAGATACATGTAAGCTGGTGAAAATGAAACAGATCTCAGGTGTAATGTACCACCTATCTGTGTACAAGGGAGAAGCGCGGTCGCAATTACATGTATTACTACCACATGAAAATCACGAAAGGCTTCAGTGGGAAACAACTGTGTATGTTCTACCTCATTCTCTCACATCATTGTACTTACCTAATCTCTCAAACTCATTTGAAGTAAAGACTGAATAAAGTCTTGTCGTCAATACAGTATGTGCGCTCAAATTCTAAACTTTTTGAAACAAATATTCAGAACATAAAATAAGTTTCCAACAACAAATGCCGTGCATAAAGCATGTATCAAGGATTCAACCACATTTAAGCCAGAGACCAAACTGAGATCTATCCCTTGCAAACTATGAATTCATGTAATATATATGAGTCGTATTAGAAAAGCCCTTGTCATATTCCTTGTTTGTTGCTGCCAATTTTGATTTTGAAGCCCGTGAGCTTCCATAAGCCTTTTTGGACAGGCCTTTATAATCTGCCAAAAAGCATTCACAGGGCTAAAAGTTAAAGATGTTTAGTGTGCCTAACTTTGCCTATTTGGGCCTACAGATAACACTCTTTGGGACAACAGAAATTTTTTAGGCGCGACAGATCTTTGATAGTTGTACTAATTAGCAGCGGAGTTTATTAGTACATATAGATAAAACTTTGATGGTAATTGGTATTATTTATTATCATCCCAGACAAAAAACTGTACACATGAAAATTAATATTAACTGCACATTTGTATGAAAAAAAAAAATTGTTTCAAAACACTACGGCATGAATGTTGCCATATATAAGTTTGACATGTTGACACATCACCAATGTCATGCTCAGAGAACAACATTCGCATGATATCCATGTCCAGGTAGCACAACCCAGGAATGTGCTTAGGAACAGAGCAAGTACATTCACTACACTCGCCTAGAAAGTTTAGCATGATTCCAGTGACTGCTGTTTCTAGAAATAAGAAAAAAAACCCATCCCTTTGAATGCTGCTTACAGAGCTAATGTATTCTTACCAGTACGTATGTTGTGGTTGTTCTTGATTATGTGACAATCTGAAACATTGCCCGATACTGAAATGCATACATTTCACGGGTAAAACAGTCACGTCAAGCCCACATTGTTAAAACTCTTTTTACTTTGACTTGAAGCAAAACATACCCAAATTACAGCGAAAGAAATATATTTAAACTTCACTGCGTCATGTCAATTTCGACATGCTCTGTAAGGTTCATGACCTCTGACAGTGGCGCGATCGATCATTCAGTTTCCAGGTTACAAAATTGCAGAGCCACAAAAAAAAAAGGCTTTGCTCTTTAGTACAGCTTGGTAAACCTTCAAGAGAGTTATCTGAATGACTTGAGCCATCAGCCTTCAAAATGTAGCTAATTTGTTAAACGCAAGTCAATGCACATTCGCATGAGCGGGTGTTCTCGCAAACTAGTGCAAAATAACGCTAAAAAGACATGATTTCCGGTAACTGCTATACCTTAGATTATTGTTCTTCTTGTAGTGACTACCAGAAATCACCTCTTTTTAGCGTTATTTTGCATAAGTTTGTCAGAGCATCCACTCATGTCTCGCCCCAAACAGCGCTGACCTCACCAGACGGCTTCAATGGCTTATTTAAGCTATAAGCTATAAATAAGGATATTTTACATGATATTTTTACACAAAAGCTCTTCACTGCTGCATGGCACTCATTAGACAGGGGAGATAACTCAAACTGACATAATGTACATTGTGTTGTATGCACCCTTGTGTAATTAATTAACTTTTATTGAAACGGTTTTAATAATGTGAAATTATGGATTTTAAGTTCCTAGTGGTAAAAAGTAAATGATAAGTTATTTAATTATGACTTCAATCATAAAACTGTCAAATCTGTTCCGGTAGCATAAATTGTTAAAAATCGCAACCAAACATTTCCCATCGTTTCCCAGGTAAAACCCACGGAACCGAAAAACTGTTTCCCCGTAATTTTAAAATCCTCATGCCTGAGGTTGGTTACCCAAGACATTTTCTGCTTGTCCTATGCAACTGAGCAAGGGTTAAGTTACACCCCTGTAAGTCTAGATTCAGCCATTCTCGGAGTAAACCTCAAGATAGGCAAAGAGGGTCACGTTTGTGCTAAACTATGAATGGCAAATATTGCTTATCAGTACAATAGCATGTAATCTTTCATATTTACTGCAACTGGATTTTTTTATCTGCTGTTTCTAATACATTATGATGAATACAATTATTTTGATTAATTTATTTATTTGACCGGTGTTTTGTACTCAAGAATATTTCACTTGCACAATGGCAGCCAGCATTATGATGGGAGGAAATCGGGCAGAGCACAGGGGAAACCAGTGACTATTTGCAGGTTGCTGGCAGACCTTCAAACTATTTTGACTTATATATAATAGACCTCTTATGATTAATCTGGGAAACTCTATTATTTACATATGTAATATGCATGTAAGCTTGTATAGTGCTTTGTGTGTGACAGGTATTATTAATGATGAGCTATACATGCATTAAATTCAAGTTTCACTAAGTACTTTTCTCAGTGATGGCATACATATTTTCTGGACAGGTTTATACATACATTGCATGATAGAGATTAATTAATTCAAAGTCACATACACATCACAGAAGTCAGATTTAAATGAGTAATTATTTTGCCAGTGATTGCATAAATTTATTTGAAACAAATGTACATGTATTTCTAACGAAGATAAAAAGGCTGCGGGTTGCTATCTTCCTGAACCCTGACACCAATATCAGCTCTATACTGAAAGATAACATCTGCACTGACACGTGCCATCTACAGATAGCATTCACAGTTTAACTGGCTTCACAGTCACTTCTACACTTGGCCCAGCAATAAATTACCCTAAAACCCAGCTATCATCAGTGGATAACCGTCAAATGAGATTTATTTGATGGATTTATCCCACCATCGCCTGGCTTCACAAGGCCAATCAGTCCTTTGACACAACAGGACATTTACACACATACTGCATGATGTGAGCAGACAGCTACCTGTACACTACCACAGTGTACATATACATGTATATACACACAGAGGAGCTGACTCATCAGCAAAAATGACTGGTAAACTACTAGGTCCCTTTACTTAGAGTGACTAATCTCATCGTTATGGACAGTGACTGAGCAAGCACCTACTTGAGGTAAATGACTTAAAAGTTTGCCCACGAAAGCACACTTCAGTGACAAACAGAAGATGCCATAAAATATTACATTTCGTTCTGACACTTATGTTTTTCCTGGAGGATATCATCCTATCTCCAAAACAAACCTTGAAACACCTTTCTGAGGCCAAAGGAGCTCTGATAATTACGCAAAATGTGCAACTTAGTCAGAGCGACCTTTTAGATTAAACACTGCATAACACAGTCCGAATGTAAAGAGTCAGTTAAAGTAAAAGAGTGCTCATGACTGACGCACTGCTCATTAAAAAGATTACAAACTTCTCTCTTGAAAGCAAAAATCTGTTCGAATTAATACGAATTCATAGCTGAATTATCTTCCTTTGAAGTGTGAAGTATGTTGCTACCGACTGGGTATCTGGAGGTGCCCATGCTTTTAAGCTTATGAGAGATTGAAAAATCAGAGAGCCAGGAGATATGAGCTGTCTATAAACTGTGCCTAAATATTCTGAGCTGACTGTCAATGTAACATATAATAACACAGGGACAGGACACTGTGTTAATGTTAGATATTAAAATTATACCAAGTACATGTGTGAAGAACACTGCAAAGTATTTCCAGATCATTGTGTTGTGGCAGGAGTAAGTTTCTTGATAATTCCATGTTATAAATTTACATATATACCTAAGTTTCAATGATAACCCTAGCAGTTAACTACAGTCTCATGTGACAGGAGTGTTCCACACTTGGAACAATTACCTCACAACCCTGACAGAATGGGGAATGTGCCTGTCTTTAACTTTAATTTATTTACTTCCTGGTTTCTAACCAAAATGAACACAATTACAACACATGGTAAATTACCTAAAACTTCACCCTAAAAAATTTACTTTAAGAGGCAAATAAAAATACAGTTTTCCAGTAGGATGTTATCCTTGCTTACTAACAAACCTTGGCATATGTTTTCAAGATCAATAAAACTCTCAGAATCAGCCTCAGTGCCCAACTTCGTCAAGACCAACATTTTATGCCATTTACTGTAAATCCACATTTAATGGCTGACAAAGCTGCCACTTCTCTTAGTTTCTTCCATGGTTGCTATAGCTAAAAATGTGCCCACAAAACCTATGCAGTGGAAGTCTATATGCATGTAATGTAAACATGTTAAACATGGTAATGTTAACATACTTAGTTATATTCATGAAAACCTTAATTGCGTTCTCCAGAATTTTACTTTGCGAAACTGGAACTTCCACTGCAATCCACTATCAGTAATTAATTTCACAAATCTTCTGACTTTAAGCTTGTAGAAAATCTAAGAGAACGAGTATGTGTCAAAAAGCTACAGAGTTTTGAAATTTTGAGGCTCTAAGAGATAACTAACTGCACTTAAATTTTAAGTATCAGAATGAATGAACCAAGAAGGCTTAGGCAAAGGCTTAGCATTTGAGAACTACAGCTGAATTAGTGTAACGTACATACAGAAAGTCAGTGAAATAGAATGCTGGTTGCACGGAAAGTCTACAGGTGAGTTTGAGGGATTGCTTCCACTGGCCTGGGGATAAGGCTTGAGGGCATCACCGAAAGACCAGTGCCACAGACATCTGTCAGTATATAATAATAAAAGTCGGTTATAACACACCCACCACTTGAATTAAGTCTTACTTCGCAGAAATTCTGACAAACAATTTTACAAAACTGTTCAATTAAAGCTTTAGCAGGAAGGTGAGGAAAGTAGTTGCACTGGTGGAGATGAATTAGAGCACCCATATAAGTTAACGATATCAAAAAGCCCTTGACACATCCTAAGCTGGGCTTCTTGTACGTGTGAAAAAAGATCTGTTTACAGTTGAAAAAAAAAAAAACGATTTGTAAATTACGTGAATGCCTTGGCTGGATACAGAATCAATTTGATATATTAATTATTCATTATTATTAATTAGGTAATCTGATGATGTTTCACTTCTAGTGAAAAGGCTCCAGATCAGACTGCAGCCAATCGTTTTAAGACATCCACCATTTCCCATGTCATTTAAGTGAGTCATACACGTGAACATAGCAATCGTCACCAACAGTCAAAGTTCTAAACTACACTATTCACAGCTGACTTTTTTCAGATAGTGCAAGACAACAATACTGTAAATTAAAGCTGTTTTCCCACAGCATTGCTGGGGTCCACACTATTGCCTATTTGCAACACATGGTAGTCCCCTGATGACTTCATGGTAAGAATAAAGAGAAAAAAAAATGAAAAGATTGTAAAGAACAAGCTGGACTTGAACCTGTGGCTACCAGGTATCATGTACAATGGATGTAGTACTAAAAACCAGCATGGACACAGTTCAGCTTTGATCTTTTGTCCAAAGCCCATAACAACAGATATAAAGAATACAGTGTAGCAAGGATAATCTCCATTCTCACGGTAACTTGCACTCAGTGATGTCCAGCTTTACAGCTATAACAGTTTTCTATCACGTGATCTCTAAATGTGGGAAGATTTTGCTTTTTTCGCACTTTGTATAGTACATATTCGGCCCATTGCACTCTGTACTTTAACGGTTTTCTGTAACATGACCTCCAAATATGGGGAAAATTGCAAATATTTACTCTTTTTTTTATATCAGACACGATTTTTTAATAAATTCACTTCACAATGTTAGTCCTGGTGTCAACATTTTAATGAATCAACTGAACTTACATCATTTTACAGATTATGACTTATGTGACAGGCAGCATGTGACTCACTTGACACATTCTAATAAAGTGTACTTTCTTCAAGATTCCTCTCTTATCAGGCACTATGAAATTCCAAAAGTTAACTTTACAGTCTCACACACAGTCAAAATAATTTTAAGATTTTTACGTAGCCTTAAAACAATGAAAGCAGATAACCACAATGGATGATGTCAGAACACATATGTGACAGTTTAAATCTACTTCTTTCAATTTATTTGAAAGTAAATTGTTTTGAGTACTGGCAAACTTAGCAGAAGATCCCACTTTATCTAACGATTTCTGTGCAAATGTTTTGTTGGCCTCTGTTGTTTGCTAAGTCTGGAGATGCCATTTCACAGATAATGATTTGCACAGGCTGCCATGTATCATCAAGGTCAGAGAGCCAGTGATAAAGCTGACCACTTCTGGCGAGATAACTCAGCTTCACATCACTGCCGTCTAGTTGTAAAATCTGAAAGAAAATATATTGCATTTGAATCGTGTACTGTCTGTTTGACACAATATTAAAATACATAAATATAAACAGCCTCAAGCCTATTTGCTGTCTGCAGTCATGGTAGTGAGTTAAAAGCCACAAACACCCAGGGTTTAATAATTAGTGTTTTACCAACTACATGCTGCAGTAATGGGCCAATCTTTACAATTAATATTCATGTTAATGCTTAAAATGCTTGCCTAACAGCTTACCTGTGCCACATAAACGTAGATGATATTTGCCCGCTTTCCACTGATTTTCACTGCTACAAACTGGTCGACCTTTGGTGTATAATGGCTTTCATCTTGCTGAACCTCATCATCCATGTTCTTCATCTACATAACATTTAAATCTGTAGCTATTGTTGGCAAGTTCAATTAAGTGAAAACTGGAAATCCCTTCAACTCCCTTCAAAGATGAATTCCAAGTAACTTTGCATGTTCTTCAACATATGCTGCTGTGATCAGAGTTGTTTTTAATCAATGATTGTTGAATAGCCTTACGGAAGTCTTCTTCACCACTGATTGTACACTGGCGGGTTTTCACTGCATTAGCAGCAAGTCTTTACAGAGTTGTCCCAACACCATCTATTGGACCCTTCCCGTGACTAGTGATACTAAAATTCCAGCAGATTTGTACTGAATGCTTCTGAGATTGTAGCTGGATTGCAAGCATCACAAACTTGTTTTTGAACTGGCTTGCTGGTCCATCACTTAAGGGAAATATTTCTTCCCACATAATCGTAAATGACTGATTCCGTACTTTGATTTCAGAAATACCATCAGAAATTCCAGAGAGGATTTCATCAATAAACACAATTGCTGAGGTATTTTCATCTTGCCTGTAATCACTTACAATTACATGGAAAGAAATATTTCCCTTAAACCATGCTACAAATGTGAAAAGTGTGACCTGGGCTTGATTCCAATGTGCTGACTGGGCTTCATCTTGAGCCACACCGAGAAAATTTTCAGCATAATTCATTTTCATTCTTTTCACAAAGCAATACCTCATAAACTCTGGAGTTATTAAGTTGATGTAGTTGAAGAGCTGGTCAACTGTTCCAGTTTTGTCACACTTGACCATTCTACTGCTCACATCTTCCCATTTTCACCACTTCACCTGTGTTACATGTATATCTACAAAATCATCATCTACTGAGTGGTTATTCATGTATTTACTGTACGTATTCTTGAAGCCATAATTTTCGTGAGCACATCCAAAACCCAGCAACTAGCATCATCACTGGAATCTAAACAGGATGATGAGAAGTCCTTTGTATAGTTGGGGATTACTGGAATGTAGCCATAGATAGCATCCAGAGCAAAGACGAAATTCTGATGATAAACACAGAAGCAAACATTTGATGGAGTAGATGCACTTAACAGAACATTTGCAAACTCACTGACGCCTATTTTTCATTCAGGGTTTTCTTCTTTAAATGATGCGTAACATTCTCTCACACTCATATAAGGGTGCTGTTCCTGCAGTTCGTTTTAACTTACTTCTTTCTTAAGGTCATAACATCTCTCCTTCCAGAAGCCATTCCACTGATGCCATCACAACTGTAGAAATTCTAGACTTCTGCAATAGTGTTTTGTCCAAGTGACGTGACTCTGCATGTTCTTCCTTTCAAGCTGGGTTTCTTTTTTTCACCGAACTTAGGGACAAGATTTCGCAAGATAGCTTTTCTTTTCCTTGGACTTTTTGGCAGAGTTTTCTTCAAACGGTTGGTGGCCTTATTTAAGGATATAGATGCTGAATAGGTTCTGGGACTAGTTCCTAATGTGCTGGCTACTGGTTCTACTCTACCTTGCCTCTTCTTTTGCCTACACTTTCTCTGAATTTCCCTGTCTACCTTTCGCTTCTCATCCAACGCCCTAATCATGCTTTTGTCATTTTGTTCACACTTGCATTCTTTCTTTCCTGACATTTATTACTGTAAGCTCTATGTCAAGCTTTATACTCCTCATAAACTCACTGTTCCCTCAGTTTTTCCCTTCGATTTCTCTGACTTTCTGCTGCAGTGAATCGCATCTTCCTCACTTTAATAACACTGCAAAGAAGTGAGAGATTTCTTTAATAATTTAATGTTGAACAAATTTCACAAAAGTGAAAATTTTTAACATGGAATTCGTGTAAATACATGTCACGTCACTCACATGACAGAGTTTGAGGGAGATTTTTAAAGTGATTAAAACAATCACTGCTTTTCTAGTTACCATAGTATATACATGTACCTTAAAACCAAAGCACTAACATAAATGAACATGATCTCAGTTTGTTCTGGTGGCATTTATATCCTGGGAAAAGAAAAAAATACTTACCTGCTTGACTCTTGTGACCGTATATTTGAGGTAGAATATTTTCGCTCTGTGGCTTGGGGTATGAAAGTTTTAGGCAGACTGTCCAGCCTGCTGAAACACTACTGATTCTTCTCTGAACAGTGATGATGAAAAAACTTTTTTTGATGGGGAGTTTCCATGGAAAATTCCAATGGCCTTTTGGAACATGGATGTGACCAATGTGACCCTGTATTTTGCACTGAAAGGTCAGAGCTACCAGGAGTGAAAGCCGATGTTTGAGTACATTTTCATAAACTATGGAAAACACTCTTTCAAAAACTGTACACTTTTCATATATTCTCTTTAGCTGAAAAAAAAAAAGTCTGCAATACAGTTTACATGGAATGGCTGTTACTTGTTACTTGTATGGCAGCTGTCTTGAAAACATGTCAGCCTTTCTTTAAAATCAGACAGTGATATTGTTCCAGAATTACGTGACTAAAAAGAGTGTAAGACTTCATGGGTTTTGAAATGAAGGATTGGATATTTTAACTTTTAAATCAAGGCAAGTCCAGGGTTGTATATCTGCAGAACATGACAACCAGATGCAACCATGCCCCTCATCCGGGCACTTCAAATCATATGATGTGAAGTTTGTCGCGCATAATTGTAATACTTGACAGGGGTATACATACGAAGTGGATTGTTAGTGCTTAATTGAATGCAAATTTGCTTATTTCGTGAATGCTGAGCAAATTTCTGGCCACTTGAGAGAAATAAGCCGAATCCGTATAACGACTACTGAAAATCACACCTTCTTAGCATTACTTTGTGTTAGTTTGCAAGAGCACCCACTCATGTCTCGCCCAAACAGCGTTAATCTCGTGAGATGGCTCCAAGTCAGCTTATGGTCCTAAATCGACACCGTGTCTTATACAAGCACTCATGCATGTAATCCATCCAGATGGACACAGTGCATTACTTTAAAATTCTTACACTTATGAATCTTAACTGACAGAGGCTCAGACAGGAACAAGTGTGTGAGTAAAGTAACCAGAGATATCGGATCCGCCAGTCACCATATAATACGGTATGCAAAGGCATAATACAGCGCAAACTTTACTGCAAGGACGATCGATGTGACGAACATCACTTCACATCTCGGCTAAACTAACTGACAACTTACAGAACACAGAAGGGAAAAACAGTTTTGTTATCTCTACGATGACTTTGTCTGTATGAAAGATTCACACAGTGGGTAAACGTTATTCACCATTATGGCGGAAAGCGAAGACGCTGCGGACAGATATCTGCCTATTCAAAGTAAGGAAGACGCACGCCTCATTTTCCGCCTGCTACATCATTGTTACTGCTGTGTATTTAAGTCAAGATGCAAGAGGCTGCTAATGCTCCAGCCTCGCAGCTCTACCCGAAAATAGCATCACATCGCATCAGATGATCAGCTAAGATATGACAATCATTCAATGAAACATCACGTACCTGTGACAAAAGTAGCGAAATCCTCTCTCGACCGCGGACAATGCTGCCCTCCTTCACGGCTCTGTCTTGCCGCCTCCCATTTTGATTCGAAGACCAGGCGCTGACCGAGTTTAGGCCCTTGACATGCGCCTTCCAGGACATCTCATTAACATAGTCCCCATGTGATCTATGCATACATCACCGGCATCTTCTACTTACTCGTTTTGTTTTTATTTTTATGTATAACGTTTCTCTCCCGTCACATTATTTCCTCTCTAAGGATGCATGTTCGGGATAAACCTATAACGAGAACATAAAATCATTGCGCATCTGAATGTCATATGCTCAGCTGAGTGCTTTCAACTTCAGCCGGGATAGACTGAGGATGGAAGAGGTGTAAGCCTATACTCGGTGCCTTGTATCTCTTTTATTTCCTGTTTAGTTCACATGTATCGAATCTGTGCAATATTCACTCAGTATTAAACCGATTGAACCTTAAAATTAGAGCACGGATCGAGAACAACAACGGCCTTTAACAGTGTGATGTGATATCTGTACAACTCGTACATTTACGAATCTAAATTTGATAATTTGGTAAGTTACTCTAGTCAGCTAGGTTTATTATACATGACGCCCCCCCCCCCCAAAAAAAAACAAACAAAAAAAACCAAAACAAAACAAAAAAAAAAAAACAACTCCCCCAAAAAATGCAGCAAAAAAAGAAAACAAACAAAGATCAAAACAACAACCCTGTAGGCCTCCTAAGTTATTTTGATTTATATGAAGCCTAGGGGATAACGCAGTATAGATGACTTGTGCTGTGCAAAGCACACGCCCGAAAACTCAAAAAAAGCCAACTGGTACGATTGTTGGCGCTTACTCTTATAATACCGGTGCCTTCTTTTTATAGCAACAAGGCAACGAGGACACAATTTTAGTTTGACAAGAGGTCTTTTCTTAATTTGCTAAAGCAGCATGGATTACTTTCTTCATAAAGAGAAGACAAATTTCTTACAATTGAAATCTACTTATTTATTTATTCATTTATTTGAAATCAACATATGCACAAAAAAAAAATAATAAAACTTTTCCCAAAAAACATTTTTGACTGTTTTGCGACTTTATTGTGACTTCATTCTACCAAATGAATCGATCCATCGCCTTAAATAATGTAGGTCATTCCAGGTTTTACATCTGTATTGAATTGGTAAAAAGTCACTCCTGTTTGTTCCCCGGGACCAAACAATAAATAAATAAATAGCGCAAACAATGTAGCCATGTTATTATACGATAAAAAAATATCACGACACGAGCAAAAATGGCATTTACATCAGGCGGTTTGCACAGTGATCGCTGAAGCCGGTCGGCTTTCTTTTGCAATTTCATATTTTTCTTTCAATTCTCGCGGGTGAGAGTGGGGTCTGCCTTTTACTCTTTGGGCAGCGAAAGCCCCACAGGCGGTAAGAGGTTCTTTTAAGTAATGCGAACAACTAAAAAAAAAATGAGGACTTCAACAAATCTAAGAGAGAGCCACACTGTAAATGAAGCATTACAGCGCCATCTATGTTGTCAACATCCCCTCCGTTTGCAGTTTATACTTTGTCTTTTTCTACGTTCAAACACTGACACACGTAAGTCACAATACTGTCCGAGCTTTGGGTGAACTATGTATTGAAAACGAACACTGAAAAGTATTTTACTAACTTTGAAGATTTTGTCCTTGTCCGCCATACATCTCGGTGACTCTAAATGCTCTCTGACGTCACAACCAGAGGGGTGGGGGATTTTTATTAGAAGTCGAGCATGTAGAGTTCTTGGGTGTTTAAATGACCATACTTGATACATTATATATTTAGCTTGTTTTACGCCTTAACAAATTTACATTAATGTAAAATCAAAATTTGTTTCGCAGATATCGTCAATCTATCCATCACCCTAATCTGCAGTTGGAGCAATCCTTTAGACCACTGACAGTGGAAACGTGGCAGGTTTTTTCATCCCGTGAGGTGGTCCTGCTTTTGTGAGATCGATTGTAGCACGACGTCTACAATGTTACAATGTATCGGTAACGACGCGCTTTTTAATGGGACGTCATTATGATGATTCGGGAAAGGAACATTTGATGTCAGTGAAATGACGTCATGGTCCTGCTGTCGGACGTTCCCCATTCCTTGTGACACCAGCGATCGGTCTCGTGAAATAAATCGCGGATTACACTGACCCGCACCTTGCTTTGACACTATGTTTACGATAGATTATTAAACGTAAGTTTGTTCTGTTGACAGCGTTGTTGAAGCAGCCTCGCATTGTTTCTTTCAGTAACCTCGTAAATCTACAGCATTTTATCATAACTCGTACAATGCCATAGGATACGCCATTTCAGAGAAAAGGGAAACGTGATGTCGCGTCACCTGTACCCTACGTTCTTCAGTATTAGAGGCGAGACACTCTTTTGTGTGCGAAATACGGTCTCGTTTATTATTACAATCGAAGGGTAACACATTGTGGTTGTGATCTTGGGGGAAAAACCCCTGATGTATTCCAGTGCCACTTTCTCGTTGAAAATGGCTTTAAAGAATATCGCAGTTGTCTCGTAATCACTATTTCTATATGGCACAATGGTGAAC
This sequence comes from Acanthopleura granulata, assembly GCA_016165875.1. Lineage (NCBI taxonomy): Eukaryota > Metazoa > Mollusca > Polyplacophora > Chitonida > Chitonidae > Acanthopleura > Acanthopleura granulata. The sequence goes on along the minus strand of JABBOT010000005.1, from coordinate 6,915,319 downwards.
TAAGCACTGATGACGTCACAGCGGAAACAGATGCCTTCTCGGGTGGTAGAAATATATCGCCCTTGATAGGTTAAAAGTGAGAGCGTGGCGGCCTGTCCGATTTTCCGCACGTGGGTGTTTTTGCTTGCTTTGGACTGCGATATCTTGGTCATCATACATCACAAAAATAAAAAGCGACGTTTGTTGAACTATGAATAGGAATCTTTATCGATACATATATACATTTGGCCTAGTGTTGTCTTTTCCTTTAAAATATTACTATTGTAGCATGCAAAAAAAGGTATGGGCTGATTCGGCAGTGCATCTTTTGTCCATGCATCTCACCTGATACCGACCTCTTGTGAAACGGCATTACATAACAGTGCTGTAGATTTTTGTATTATAGGCCTACTATATAATAGTTGCAGTAATGTACCTCTCGTTTTAAGATGACTTTTGTCATGGACCTTAGCTGGGCCTACCACTCATCACTTATCAGATATTAATCATATTCTGGAAAATCAAAGTGAAGCAGAAATATGTAAAAAGATCTCCACGTGGTATATCTGATTAACATTTAAACCACGCCCATCATTTCATGAACGTATTGATATTTTTCTCAGATTGATAGCACCACGCGTCTGCTCATGAAAGACACAGCATTTCGTAAGTGTGCGAAGTTTAAGATAAATAAATAAATAAATAAAAAAGCTAGCGTTAACGCTAATATATTTCATACATATATGTCATGTAATAGCCTTGCCATGGATTGGTGGATTAGATGCAGTAAGGCGGGTAAGTAGGCCTAACAGATGGCTGGCTTCACTGTTCGAAGACGTGAGCCATGGCATGCGGAACTCAGCGGATGGGGAAACTCGAGAGGAGTAGGCCTGAGGCGGGTCCTGGGAAAGCCCCGTCAAAAATACCCAACATCGCTCAACTTTTGTTGTCAACAGCAAGTTGAATGGTGTTGAGGTAAGTTGAGCATCCTGTCCACACTACAAATCAAATAGGTCAATATTGTCCAACACTGTTGTCGTGTGTTGAACTGTCTTGAGCTGTGTTTTTTTTTTTTTTAACCAAACTCGATAAATTGGAGGAAAATTTCCATCTTTCCCTTGAATGTATGAGACACGTTGACCCTGTAATTGTAATCTATAGAGAGAGTCTTTTTCAAGCAAAGGTATTTTTCATACTCCTCTATGACTAAACTGTCTTATCGTGAAACCAGTTTCTTTCTTTCGCCGTTAGTGTCGCCATTTTGCCCAGGACACGTGCCTTAAGGTCGACGGTCACGTTATTTCTACGCGCCCGCTGATTGGCTACTTTCACTCAACTTGACTCAGCTTGTTGACTCAAAATACACATGCACATTTCCGACTCATCAATGTTGGATGGTGTTGAGTGTTGTTGAACGAAGTTGAAGAACCCGTCTAGATTACTCAACACGGCACAAGAGGCCGGTATAAGCTAAGATGCATGGACAAAAGATGACTTGTCAACAAAAGTTGAGTGATGTGGGATAGTCTGGACAGGGCTTTAGGAACAGATGGAGAGTAAACAACAGTTTCACTGGCATTTAATAAAAATCTTTCCGGCCGCACGTGGGAAGATCTGCCATGCAGCAGCCTGCGGATGGTAGTGGGTTTTACCCGGATTCAGTCTTGTTTCCTCCCTCTCATGATAGCAACTACCACCCCGGAAGTTGGTTGCAGACTTTACGACTTGGAGGAAGCCTACATGAGATCGGCTTGAACTCAGTGACCGTATTGACGAGAGGCTCAGTGACGTCACGTTATACAATGACGTCGCCGTTTTATGGCGTGGTAGAGTCAACTCCCTATCCTTTAACATTGCAATTTTTTTGTTCAGAAAAAACTACAGTCGGAATTTCCCACAATGATATCCATAACTCGAGAACACATTTCGGAAGTTTTATTTCATCGTTCACTCTAAATGTTACCAGACCATGTAAAATTGTACAGATTGACCTTGCCCTGCCATAAAGCGGCGACGTCACTTGACACAGGTACATCAGTTTGTTGTAACATCCCATCTCGAAACTTTGGGCGGATGGGGAACCCTAGCGGAGTACCGTCCCTAGGCGGGTGCCGAAATGGAACACGTGGTTAAAGAGGGTACCAGCGACAGGTTTGCTATTGGGCCCCTGTCCTGATTGGGCCCCTGTCACTGTCTGGGCCCTTTGAGCTATAAAGTTAGTTTTTCTTAGCCACTGTTTCGGAACAAAGTGAACGGGAATAAACGTATATATAATAAAGGTAACACATCGAATTAACACACACATTTTTATTGAGCATGTCACTGTAAAATGGACAAAAATGAACAATTTGCTAGCTGACCCAGTCAGTGATCGCTGCACATTGCCGTATAGGTTATACCTCTAGGGGCCCAGTCAGTGACTCCTGTACATTGTTCGCATGGTTAAAAATTGCAGGGGCTCAGTCAGTGACCGCTGTATATATTGTCCGCATAGGTAATACCTCTAGGGGCCCAGTCAATGACCGCCGTGCATTTTTCGTACAGGTGAAATCTGTAGGTGCCCAGTCAGTGACTGCTGTACATTACCCCATAGGTAATACCTTTAGGGGTTCAGTCAGTGACCTCTGTACATTTTTCATATAGGTAATGCCTGTAAGGGCCAAATCAGTGATTGGTGTACCTTGTCCACATGTGGGAAGTACCAGCAGGGGTCGATCGGTCGACCGTGGCTCAATCGGTTAGCGCGCTAACGCAGTGCAACGACCGAAGCCTCCCACCAATGCGGTCGCTGTGAGTTCAAGCCCAGCTCATGCTGGCTTACTCTCCGGCCGTACGTGGGAAGGTCTGCCAGCAACCTGCGGACGGTCGTGGGTTTCCCCCGGGATTCCTCATCTGATCAACCCGTGTCCTTTGTCCTGGTGCACATTTCTATATGCTCGAAGATCTCTGTCGAAAGCGCTCGTCGTACATTTTATTGAATGGGTCTACAGAGTTGAGCATTACTGACAATTTTACTCTCTTCAATATAGTGCATCAGTACAGGCCAGGTCACATGAAGACACATTATACATATATATATATATATATATATGTATGTATATACATTCTAAGGACTCCTCGTCGTCTTATGACTGAAAAATTGTTGAGTAGTACGTAAAATCCAAGCATACATACATACATACCTCTGTGTATCTGTAAGCCTCGATATATTTAAGCATGTTTACTGGTTCATCAGCTTATTTTCAGTGAACAGGAATGTCTTGAAAGAAATAACAATTTGCAAATTTTGTGGCTCCTAACGATATAAAACAAAAGTCTGAAAATGTAAACTGTATTTAAAGGCTGGTACAAATATACAAAAGTGCACGTAAGAACATTTTAAAGAGACGAGATTGCTTTAGCAAAAAGTCCTTCAGCACAAACTTAATCGATTTTTTTCCTGTTACCTATATGAACTATGTCCAGCGATCACTGACTGGGCCCCTACAGGTATTACCTATATGGACAATGTACAGCAGTCACTTACTGGTCCCCTACAGATATTACCTATATGGACAGTGTACAGCAGTCACTGACTAGGCCCCTACAGATATTACCTATATGGATAGTGTACAGCAGTCACTGACTGAGCCCCTACATGTATTACCTATATGAAAAGCGTACAGCAGTCACTGACTGGGCCCCTACAGATGTTACCTATATGAATAGTGTACAGCAGTCACTGACTGGACCCCTACATGTATTACCTATATGGACAGCGTACAGCAGTCACTGACTGGGCCCCTACAGGTAGTACACATAATGGCAATGTGCATCAATCACTGACTGCCAGGACCCCGCAGGTATGATATATACCGATCGACAATGTACAGCGGTCACTGACTGGGCCCTTACAAGTATTACCTGTGCGGACAGTGTAGAGCAGTCGCCGAGTGCGCCCCTACATGCATTGCGTGTAGAGAGAAGACAAAGTGATGACTACGCGCTTACTGGTAATACCCATACGAACAATGTGCAGAGGTAGCAATTATGTTACTTGCTTACAAACAGTATATAGGCAGTATAAACAATTACCATAATGGCCTTTATCAACACACGTACACGTGTACACCCACACCAAGCAGGGGAGGCACCAAGCATGTTCGAGCCCATGGAGGTAAAATAGAATGAGACACAAGTCGCCTGATCAGCCCCGGGAGAGGGCGAGGGCACGAGCGGGCCTTAGTATTATCTATAGGGAACCCATCATGCTCACGTAGTTTCAGTAAAAAGCATCAACTCCAAATTCGGTGGAATGTCGGAATTATGGGTAGAGTAACCGATTTCTTTGCAACTTTGATTTTTGTCAACACTACATTCATATATTTGTCAAAAAGCACATCCGGTCGGCATAGGTACACATGCGCCGTTACCAATGACTAGGAGATTACCTCACTGAATACACACACCTCTGCATAATGTTTAATAGCTTGCCGCTAATGTTTATCTGACATGTATACCACTTCTTCTTCGTACCTCTGCAAAAGCAACATTATCGTGTACTGTCGTGGGAGAGGTATAAACTTTGGTGCATCGAAACGCAAATCCAACTATCTGACAAGAAAATCGGCCTTGTTTAAAACACGTACATATATGAATGAATGAAACTCACATCGCTAATTAGCGATATATGAGGCAAACAAAATAAATATATGTAGAAGATGACAGTGCAAGAATTTACACAGGAGTAGCAAAGTGGTTTTATTTATTTATTTGACTGGTTCTTTACGCCGTACTCAAGAATATTTCAAATATACGACGGTGGCCAACATTATGGTGGAAAATGACTTGAAATAATTTTGATAAATTTGCACCCTCTTATATTTTTTACTCTATGTGATCTTTACATTAGATCATAATTTCTTTCCAAAGTTAGTAGTTAGCAGATTTAGGCTACATAAGTTACATATCCTGTGTATAACATCAATATTCCTCCATCTACCAATCTCAATGGGTACATGATGATTTCACGTTATAAATTTCGTGAAACATTTTCTCAACTTAGAAGGGATAAAGGAGGTATCTTTCTAACTGGTGATTTTTTTGTGCAGAGAGTACATGACTGCTTTAGGAGAGGCAGTTAGCATGAGATTTCCAGGTTGGAAGGTACATGTAGGTGATCAATTAATCTGTATGTTGCTGCAGACTTAATAATACGAAAATTTTCAAAATTTTATTGTAGCCAAACGTCGTTCATGCCTAAATTTTGGAAAATATCTCTCGTATACCATACATCGGTGTTCATAAAACCGTGAGATAGTATCTGGTAGCATGATTTTATAAAATAAATAATTCAGCCGCTTATACTGCCTTTATTCACCTAGTAACAACCGCCCCCAAAAGCAACCATTCTCTTTTTAAAAGCAATGCTCAATTTCCCCCACCCCCGCCCCTCCCGTTGTTATAACTGAATCAAGGTGGCCTGACATGCACTTTGTCCGCCTGATAATTATTCGGCATATATACAAAAGAACGCGCGACTCGGTGCTGAGTACCTTACATGTGTCAAAAGCGCCTCTTCTCAATAGCACATGCATGATGTCTTAACCACAGGCCAGACATGTTAATCCACTATCAAAACAAAGCTCGAGTCCTGCTGTGTCGGTATCGTGCATTGAACACTCTAAAGTACCCGAGTTGTGCCTCCTTCTATTTTACCGCCATGTTGAGCCTACAACACATCTTGTTGTTAAAAATAGAAAACTATATCACTTGGGGTTAAATTCATAAACGTATATGCGGCCGAGAATAGATTGGATGTGCTGATGTCGCTGTTAGCTGAGGGGCGCAGACAGTGACTGGGGCCCAATCAGGCACAGGGGCCCAATCACTGACCTACCGCTGGTAGCCCCGACTCACAGATGGACAGTAACAACAGTTTTACTCATTACAACCGCGTAATGCATGCCGCGCCCCTGTGCGTCTCAGGGCACGGTGAGTGTCAGGGCAGTGCGAGTGGGGAAAGTAAAGGGAGCTAACTCTGTAGAACAACATATTTTTTGTAGCCACACACCGCTTGCTGTAAATATTTAGTATTCTTTTCTAGGCATACATGTACAGACATACATGAGCACTCTGTCCTGAGACGTACAGGGATGTGACCTGAGAATGCGTTCTATCCGTATACGCGCCGGGATGTGGCCTGGAGCCGCGTTCTACCCGAAGACGCACCGAGGTGTGGCGTCGGCATACTCGCACCGACCAGAGACGCACGGGGATATGGCCTGTGGATGCAGACTGCCCAGAGATCTACCGAGATGTGTCCTGTGGATGCACTCTACCCAGAGACGCACCGGGATGTGGCCTGTGGATGCACTCTGCCCAGAGATCCAGCGGGATGTTGTCTATGGATGAAGTCTGCCCAGTGACCCACCGGGATGTGGCATGTGGATGCACTCTGCCCAGAGACCCACCGGGATGTAGCCTGTGGATTCCCCCTTCCAGAGACCTACCGGGATGTGGCCTGTGGCCTGCATACACGCTCTGCCCGGAGTCGCACGGGGATGTGGCCTGCACACTCGCTCTGTACTGATACACACGGGAATGTGGCCCGCGGTATTAACGTAGGGCTATACACGGCCTTAAATGGAAAGACCTCCTAAAAATGAAGTTATTGTGAGTGAAAAGACCGTGAAAAACTATATCTGAAAATACCTTTACTCAATTTTTCAGATTTTTTTTCGCCAGATTAAAAGCAGTTAACTATTTTGATTGTATGGTGGGAAATGTGGACCATATTGATAATACTTCATGAAACTGGGGCCGATTCTACAAAGCCATTTTTGACTTAAGTCAAAATTTAAAACATCCTCATATTGCTTAGTGTTTGACATTGGAAGTTGAAACATTGACACCTTTTTCTGATGATAATATGGATGATGTGGTCAAAATTTTAATTTCTAGATCCAAATAATAAACCTTAAAATGGTATTTGAAATTCTGACGTGTCAGAAATGGTTTCTGTGTGATCGGCCCCTATGCTCTGATCATATTGCGCATTAACATTATTTTCCATTGCGTCAGTTATGAGGCCAGATTGCAAAACTACACTCGAAACTGATCGATAAAGAAAAATGAGAACGTTAAAATATACAGCCTACATGTAGGGCTATACCGCAACACTAGCTTTTGACTGCGAGCAACAGTTGTGAAATACTGAAGTACATGGTGCACCGAAGCCCGCATAGACTTTAGAGGAAAAGCTTATAATAGTGATATGTTATTACAAAGTGTGCTGTAGTTTTGAGAGACACATTTAGGAAGACTGCATTTAAACGGTGCCTGATCGGTAGAGTTATATGTTAAAAAGTTAACTCAATTAACTTACCTCACACGCACGTCCCTTACACGCACCGTGCCCCCAGACGCACCGAGACTGCGGCCTGCACTACACCCTGTCTCGTTTTACTGGCCAAGCGGCAACCTGATATCAGATAATAGGCCTATAATCTCTTTTACAACAGTGCACTACTTAGAACAACTTTAAGCGTTTTTATTTATTTATTTTATTATTTATTTACTTGATTGGTGATTTTTTTATGAGTAGAGTGCATGAAACCGGAGTATAATTGCTCGTTACTTATAAAATCTGTCTTGCAAGATGAAAACCTTCATTAAAGATGATGTGGTCGACAGGAACGGGTGTTGTACGTTTCAGATATGCACTATCAGTGAAACAATAAAATCTCCTCAAATATTTTCTTCACCGGTTGTTCAGAGGGTATTAGTTGCATGGCTTTATAGTCTTCCATGTGATTGTTTCTTAACTGAAGATGACGGCAAGGCATTGTGAGTAGTACTATAGATCACTGACGTTCAACGAGCTGCAGCTAACAGCTGCAATTTTGGTGTGCTTGTAGTCTGCTGAAGGCATGGTGTTATGGGGCTGTGTTGCTTGTTTGGTATTAATCACGGACAGTTACAGTAAAACTGAGTAAATTCACAAGCGGCCAGATTTCACCGGTTAAGTGCTGCCGTTTGCCAAGAAACACACCGTCGTCGTTGGTTTCAAGCAGTATTAACACTAATTACAAATCCCAGCCCAAAGGCGTTTAAATGAAAAAGTCACAGAAATTGTTGCATCAGTTGAAGATTCTCTTTAATGAATTCCTGCTTATAAAGCTTTAGGCTAAAATACAGGACTTCCACTGCGTCCAATATATGCTCTATCAATCCAATATTTTTGCTCAATCCTGTATTTTCCTATATTTTGGTGAAATGTCTTATGTTTCCTACATTTTTTTTACACATTTTGTCCTGTACTGAGCAAAATGTAACTAAATCTACAAAAGCAGACGTGCTTTGATCAGCAGTTTGTCTCATATCCAAGCATTTTTGATTTGTCCAAACAGCTATTCTGCAACAAAATGAAAACCATAACTGACTAATCACTGACTGCTACTCAACACGTGCTAATCCTCTTACTGAAAGGTGACACTTGAAAGGTGGCACTTAACACGCTACATTATACACACTATAAACAACAAGCGCAGAGCCAGTTATAATATAACAAAGGGACAGACATGCATCATTCTGGCTGGACCCTTGTCGTTTGGACTGGGATAGTGGTTTTCATGTTTCAGCCAGCAAAAGTTTTAATTTTTGTCTCCAGAATACCAGATCTTCTGGGGCCTAGGGCCTGTAAAAGTTTTAAACTTTATTAAAATTACTACAGGCCAGAAAGCTCTGGCTAGCTAAAATACCTCAACCCCTGGACCCTCGTCTCCTGGGTTGGGAAGGTAATTCCACTGCTTCTGTCAATAAAAGTTGGAATTTTGTTCAGTAGAAATCATCTAAAGCACATCCTTGACTAACTGAAATACCAGAGCTTCGGGGGCTTAGGCGTCCCCTTGACCCTCATCTCTTGGTCTGGGATAGATGTTTTATTGCTTCAGTCAGCAAGGAGTTGTCCCCAGAATCATCTAAAACACATCTTTGGCTAGCTGAAATACCAGAGCTTTGGGGGCCCAGGTGGCCCCTGGACCCTCACCTGCTGAACTGCAATAGTAGGCATACTTTCACCGCTACAGTCCACAAGATCTCTGGCTAACTGAAATGCCACATCTTCCGGGGCCTATAGGCGACACCGGGACCCTCGCCTCTTGGGTTGGGATGATAGTTCCACTGCTTCAATCAGCAAAAGACGTACGTTTGGTCAACTAGAAACCATCTTAAACACAACTTTAGCTAGCTGCAGAGCTTCTGGACCCACACGTGTTGGACTGGTATGCTAGTAGTATTCTGCTGGTTGAGAAAGAATGAAGTTAAACACTTTATGATTACAAGGGGACAAGTAATTACTTGGAATTTACCCTCGCTTCTTGTCACAGTTTTATAGTTTTACCCTACCGTCAGAAATCACCTGAAACATGTCTCAAGTTGTCTGAAATACCAGGGGTGAATAAAGCAAATTATTATCTCAGCCCAGTAGGCTACATTTCCCGGGAAGCTCTGGGGCCTGTTTCAGAAAGCGATTTTGGGCTTTAGTCTAAAATTGTTATCTAAATTAAACTATGTAATACAGGGATCACATGGGTCAAATTTTAACCACTGATTTTATGTTGTGATAGTGCGATTTCAGCTAAGTTTGAGCATCCAGCATGAATTATTAAGAGAGAGAGAGAGAGAGTACTGAACATTACTGTTATGAGTGCTGTTTTGTGGAAAACATTGAATAATTACAGTGCCCCTACCTGGTTTTGCAAAAGCAGACATATTCAGTTCTATGACCATGACCTTTGACGTAAGCGTGAAGTATCCGACGAACTACTACTCTTTTCAACCTCCTGGCAGCTCTTGTTCGTAGGTCAGCTCTCTCTTTACAAGTGCACTGAACATCCCAATTTCACCCTGTCGTGTCAGATGCCAGCTGTACTCAGAAATGTCTTGGTAGGACTAAACTAGTAAAACTGCAAGGTTAACCCACCCAATGACAGGTAACAGTTTACTAAAAACTTTGTTTGCTGAGGGAACTGTGATGACCAGCCCTGTGTACAAGATAACAACTCATTGTTGACGCCATTATTTTAAAGACAGAGCAAAAAAAGTGAATACCTTTAAAATTTACTATTAGTCAAATGAAGTAAGTCGAATGTCAAAAGTCTCCTCCTGACTATTAATTTGTGTGCTTAGCAGTAGTTAGAAATCACTACAAATCCATATGATGTCGACAGTCGTTCGCATTGAGAAATAAGGGTATAACCCTATAGCCGTATGTATCCTATCTGCAACGTATACGTCTTTGTTGTTAACAAAAGCTTCCTCCGGCACTGTGTTGTTCTGCAATAGGGAAGACGTCACATAATAAGGGTAGACGCGGGTGATGGTGTTCGTCAGCGACTTGTCAAGGGCCTTATGTAAGAAGAATATATTTTGATTGGAGATATGATGGCAAGCCCTTCAATAATGGCTGCTTAAAAACATTAAGCGCGTTATCTATATAACTCGAAAGTTTTAGCTTGTTTTTCTGACAACTGACACGACTGAAAAATTTGGATTTCGTATCATTAAAAAGTACAAATCTAGGGATTTCTTTTAAACCTGCGTATTATCGATTTGCAGCGCCTTCCTCTAAGATTCTACATTGTTTAAACTTGTACTCCTCTACAAGGTTTCCGCCTTTACAGGGTTTACGCCTTTTCAGTATTTGCACGTCAGCATTATTTACCCATTTTCATTGTTTAAAGCTATTCAGGCCTATTGCATTTAGCTTCACTGAATTGTTTTTCCTTTATCTAATTCTGTTTAAGTCATGCTGCTAGGAGCCGTGTAAATTGTTATTCTCCTTAAACACTTGCATGAACAGTCAGGACAAAACTCTAACTGAGGTAAACTGACAAGGGGCCGGATTTCAGCGGTAACGTGTTACCATTTTCCTTCCATCCTCACTGTCCTCACTGCTCCGGCTTTAGGCCTTTTAAGCCCCAGTATGAGCGTTTGTGTCATACACTGATTTCTGCTGTGTATTTTCTGATACCAGTACAGTTTTATGCCTCAGAATTCTCGATTCATTCACACTGTTTACACATTTACATTTTGGATGCATTTACATTGTACATGCACTTAATTTTTATGCCTCTACGTCATTTATGCCTCTTTGCATGGTTCACGATTTGAATATCGATTTGGTTTAAGGCATTTCCTGTGTTTTCGTAGTCACTGAACACTGCTGATTGCTTCTCCTTGCACGAATTCGTTCTAAATTCTCACTTTTTATATTTCCTTAGATTTTTGGTGGTTTGTGTTGGATTTGTTTTCAAAACTTGTTCTGTGTATTACTGAAACGAAACGTGCATACTGGTTAGCGGTCTGTAGACGAATGCCTGCCTCCACCTTTGTAACCTGTTTCTTTTAGCGTGTTATCCAGCTATAACCAAAATGACCAAAAGTCAATGACATGTAACACCTTAAATTCTGCACATTGATATGTTGAACCTCCATATTATTGGCGGTAAAATGCAGTTACTTTTTACAATTCATAATGTTAAACTCCATAAGCTTCTTTTCGACAGCAGAGAACTCATTGCCTCTGGTTACGCTATAATTATTCAAAAATTGCTGGCACGATGGACTGTGGGCGTGAAGAGTGATTTGTTTTAAAATAGCAGCACCCAATGGAGTTAAAACAAACTCCCAGTAACGAGTAACGAAGCCTTCGCTCGTGTCTCCGGGAATAGACCACATTGGTTTTTTTTACATAATTTTCTAACATTTAAATCTAAAGCTACGTTGTCGAGAAATTTCATTTATTAAGGTTCAACTAAAACATGAAGACATTTTCAAACAAGGCAGTGTTAGAAACTGATTTTATGTCGATCAAAGTTCAGGCAACTAGTGGACGCCGCCCATTATCGAGCATGTCACCGTTTTTTAAATAATTATGACCCGAAGCTAGGCTTCGCCCCGAAAACAAGCTTATGGAGTTTAATATTATGAATCAGAAAAAGTCTTCTACCTGCATTTTGCTGGAAATAATATGGCTGGGGGTGGAGTGGACTGAGCTAGTATCCTATATCTCAAGAGGGCGAGCAGTGCTTAGGCCCCCGAAGCTATTTAATAACCTGAGGTGCGTTGTAAATGGTTTACAAATGGAGTACAACGAAGAAGTAAAGCAGCGACTATTTTACAAGACCTTTTAGATATCTGGATGTCTTTTCATTATCATTATTCGATGCTAGTTATTGGGTGCTGGGCATGCAAAGATAGCTTCGGCTCTCCCAAGTTCCCAGCGCACCGCTGGACGTTCATGCATGCATTACCGTTTTAGCCGCGGCTACAGGTGTTACTCTTGTCGGCACGGTAGGGATAACGTTGTAACAGCGAATTTAATAACTTGTGTTTGTTTATTTTTCAAAGGAAATGTTACGGGCTAAAGTCCGATTTTCGTATTTTGAGTCATTATCATGAGGCTGGAGGGGTTACATCGTCATCCGCAGGTCACTACCGCAGGAGAGTAAAGGGGTGGCATGTGCGCCGCCTCCTGTATGAATATGTGCTTTGTGTACAGTCAAATGTGTCACGGCGAGAAAGTGCTGTCAATTCTTCCGTGTATAGCCGACGGATCAATGAAAGTGGGATCTTGTGTATAGTTATATGTTAACAATTGAAACACAAAAGATGATATTTATTTGTTTATTTTTTGATTGGTGTTTTACGCCGTACTCAAAAATAGTTCACTTTCACGACGGCGGCCAGCATTACGGTGGGAGGAAACCGGGCAAAAGCTGATGTCTTACCAGTGAAGGACTGCTGCAAACGATTCTTTCCACCCATCTCCGAGGCTTCGGATGATCGTAGGAAAAGAATTGTTAATTGTGGACCGAGGTTTTCGGCCAGTCTTCTATATAACCTAGTCCTCACAGAGGGAGATCCGTCTACTTCATTTATGAATGCCACTTCTATGTGCCTTCAGGCCTTCTGTGTGCGCCATACAAGAACTTCAGCTCTGGATGCTCCAAAGATGTTTTGTTCCGAATGTAAAGGTCAACCATGGATCAAATAAACAATTAAGCAGTGTTGATGACTGAACCGTCCTTTGGCGTTTTAAGTTGTCCCAGGGCCTCGACTGGTGATAAGCAATTTATCTTCTTCAGATACTACATTTAGAAAATGCTGAAAACAAATTATTTGTGTCACACAGCAACATATTAAACGCATGTTGATGCCGTGCGCTATACACATGCCTCCTGTTTTGCGTTTCAGTATTCAATTTTCAACACATTTTCTTTGGAGAAGATACATCTTTTACATGTACTGTGAGGCGTTAAGAACCATCAACCCTGAACAACACGATGAAAATTATCATCCCTGAAAAGCACTGTGACTGAACTGTCAACCCTGAACAGCACTATAACAGAACTATCAAACCTGAACAGCTCTGTAACAGAAATGTCAACCCCGCACAGCTGGGGAACAGAAGTGTCATATCTAGTTCTCGAAGTCAGAGGTACCAGCTTGAACAGCACTTAGATCAAGACGTCAGCGTTGTACAGCACGACATCAGAACTTTTAACACCGCCGAAACTGAGGTGTCTACCCTGCAAAGATCGATAACATAACTGTCAACCTTAACAGGTGGGAAACAGAAGTATAAACTCTGAAGTGTTGAAATGTTCAGAAACAGAGGTGCTAAATCAGGACAGCGAGGAAACAGCGGTATCAATTCTGGTTGGAGAGGTGTCAACCCTGAACAACAAAGGAAGAGAGGTGTCAACCTTGAACAGCACAGAAACAGAAGTGCTAATGTTAACATATCGGAAACAAATTTATAAACTCTGAAGTGTTCAGAAACAGAGGCGCTGAACCATAACAGCAATCAACTTGAAACTGAGGTATCAACCCTGAACAGCAAAGTTAGAGAGGTGTAAACCCTGGACAGCAAGGGAAGAGAGGTATCAACCCTGGGCAACAAGGCAAGAGAGGTATCAACCCTGAACAACAAGGGAAGAGAGGTGTCAACCCTGAACAGCAAGCGAAGAGAGGTGTCAACCGTGAACAGCAAGGAAAGAGAGGTGTCAACCCTGGACAGTAAGGGAAGAGAGGTTTCAACCGTGAACAGCAAGGGAAGAGAGGTGTCAACCCTGAACAGCAAGGGAAGAGAGGTATCAACCCTGAACAGCAAGGGAAGAGAGGTGTCATCCCTGGACAGCAAGGGAAGAGAGATGTGAACCCTGGAAAGGGAAGAGAGGTATCAACTCTGAACAGCAAGGCAAGAGAGGTATCAACCCTGAACAGAATGGAAACAGTGGCCGCAACCCTGAACAGCACTTAGACAAAGGCGCCAGTGCTGAACAACACGTTAATAATCAGCACCCAAACCCCCTCCCTATGAAGTGTTTTCACTTCCCCTAGCTGTTATCCCACTATCTACCCTTCCTTTTATAACTATAGGCCTAATACAGTTTTGGGGACAAAAAATCATCTTCGCCCTCTTGCCGTAAGTTATAAGTTATTCCGTAACGTGGGGGCGGGTAGGGATTGGTTGTATCTGTGAAGTGTGTTGAAGTACTGCCCGGTAATTTTGCATGTATAAACTTAGATAAATAATGATAAAAAAAAAAGTCCATTACTTCAGTTAAACAGAGAAATATAATATCCAATGAGCAAGTGCCCCCTGCACCCTGTTTCTATGGCGATAAAACGCTTGTACCTGCATTCCAGCTGATTTATTTGGAAAAAGTAGTGGCCAACCCCTGATGATATGTGGATATGTTGTACGCTAGGCATCTGGTTATTTGACAGTATGTGTCATTTGGGCCAACAAAAATTAGAGAATACAGGATTAGGTGGGCGCTGTTTGTGGAATTACGACATAAATAGTAAAGCTATTTTATAGTGGTTTTGTACCTGTATGGTCTGGCACGAAGCAAATTACATGATCTGTAACATTACTGACTGATCACACTTAATTGTGGATTAATTATACATATCGTACGAAGGCAAAGTGTGTGTTGTAGATATGAAATAAGTGTAATAACCGTTAATGCGAAATATGTTTGGACATATGAACACTCTTACAGATAGAATAGGTGCACAGATCAGTTTTACTGTACATCATATTCATGAACTGGTTCCGCACGAAGCTTTGGACTTAGGTCCACGTGGCCAAAGATCCAGACGTAGTCTTTTACCGTTCATTGGCCAGTTTTCGAAGTCCCTTTTCGGTACAGCTACCATGGATGACATACATATTTTGGTAGGACATATAGGAGCTATAACAAACAAGCAGAGAGCAGAGAAACAATAAGATAGTCAGTTCAATCACTCAGCAAGAACAACATCTAACATCAATTATGGCTAGCACACTCTAGAGTAGACAATGTCGTAAATGGCATGACTTCTAATCATTCATCAATTAATCTCTTAGCACCTCAATTAACTAGGGCTCAACAAACATGGGCGGAGGCCTACGCCACAATGTCAGCGGTTCTGACGGATCAAATGAGCAAGGCAACATCAGTAGAAAATGAATTATTTACACTTAAACAAGGTGTACACAGACTAGTGGAAGGAAAATTATCACCATCTCTATTAAAAACAGTTTTGTCAGAAACGATACGAGATATTACACATCTCCTACGGTTAAAGCATCCCAAATACCAGTTGGTTCAGCCAGATCCCACACATCCTTACAAAGAAAACAACTTCCCATATACAAGTCATCATTCTTCCTTATTTACCACTTTAAACTTCCCGTTGACTTCTCTAACCTCACCAATTACCTTATATTAAATTCAGCCATTCCCTGTGGCTGCAAACAATACCACAAACACGCAACGCAGTTACTAGATCTACCACAGTACTTTGAGATTACACAAGATAAATTACAACATTACACTACCTTCCTTTCATCTGATCTCACCACTTGTCACCTTTACGCTTCTATTCAATGTTATTTCACCCCACCATTGAAATCATTTACTCCTTCCTCCTGTACCACTGTTGTATTTAATAATGACAAAACCAAGGTACATGATCTTTGTGATTTTAGGTTCGTGTTAGATACAATACAGTCACATATCATTCCTATAACTCCAACTTCAGTCAATGAATATGACAGTAACAGTGGAGCACTTGACTGGAACAATGGGCCATAAATGACAAAAGGCTATTTCTTTTGTGTAATGACCATACCATGTGACTGCTCTATTGATTCGCAAGAAATATACATAGCTCCTCGTCTTAAAGCGTGTGACAATTCATCAGATAAAGTCACATTACTGCATCCCGTTAACTTGGCCCGTACACAGTAATTTTTGGCAGCTATAAATTTCTCCACAATTCAAGGTAACACTATTTATCCTAAAGCAATTGAAACAATCTCGCCAAAAATAAATTTTTTTCGAAGTTCTGTTTCAAAGACATTAGCAGTGGACCAAAGATACCACCTCAGCCTAAGTCGAATTGCGGAGGCTACAAAGAAAGATAAAGTCAATATTTAAAACTCTTTCGGAACCTTTAATGGCAGGCGAGATTGCTTTAAATATTTATTTGGATTTAATGCAGTCTTAACGTATATTTCATTAAGCACTGCATCAGTTACGAGTGTAGCTCTTGTCTGGACGATATTTCGGCTGCGTGCCTTATCTGCTGCATTTTTATTAATGCAAGTTCCTAAAATGGTAAAAGCATTTGCTTCACATATATTACCTTCATTTGATTCAGTACAAAACCACGTATCCGAAACACAACCCAGCCTATCGTTAAACTGTGACATTTCATATTTTCTTATTTACCAGCTTATTACTATTTTTGCTATCTTAATTGTGATACTGCAATGTCGTCATTATTTCTTTTCATCAAGTCTGGTAAGACCGTTATTAGTCTGCATTTATGCTCCACTGACAGGTGTGAAACGGTAGACTTTATAACACTTCATTTTTGTGCATCGGTTTGGAACATGCAACCACCATATTCCATTACAAATATTCATGTAATAGGATCATTTCAACCCCAAATACGCATCAGCTGGAATAATTGGTGCGTCGAAAACGAAACGTCGAAGACAAAATTTACAATCCCTTCCACTATAAACATCAGTTTCATAAAAGCACGGAATATTCGAAAAATGTTCAAGACAGTTTCGACGCGATTATTGTTAAACATCACAATAATTATTCCGAAATATTAGATTTTTCGTATGTTCAAACGCGACGTTATTCATAAAACTAAAACCTTTTTGGTTATGAGGCCTACATACATAGTTACTCAAATGTTCTCAGGCTCACCATACTAATCTCATACGTGATGAGTAAATCTCTCGCATATCTTAACAGCATTGCCGGTGGATGCAGTGACTGTGACACCCTTCCCTCGATCTTCCTGACCTAGTTTCAGTTTTTCAACCAGAAAACGTTTCCCCTGCCCCAGGCTGACCTAATAGGACAACATTGTGACCTGCCGGTGGTACGCTATCTGCCGCATGTCCGCTAACATCGAATGGTGACACATATTCAGTGAAGCAGAAATTGTAGCCTATATTTCTCTGACCAATCAAAAGCCTTTCAAGTAGCTAAGCCTTACGGGCGTCACCGTGTTTTGCCAGAGAATGTTGTTAAGTAAGGTTCGAGGGATAGTGGGACCAGTGTCTGCTTCGTCCAGGACTCAGAACGCTTATCCTCGGCGAGTTTGCCTCCAAGGATGGCCGCGAGTAAAGAACAAAATTTCTCGAGCTATCCTGATGTATACTGGTGGTCGATTTAGCAAATTCGGTGAAATATCACCGATGAACGAGAAGTGGGTATGCCGCTTTGATGACTTTCAAGATGGCGAGTGGGAGACATTTAGGCTTATTATACTATTATAGGGGATTACATGTTGCAGTATTTTAGTTTGCTCTACTGGTCGGTTCTACTCTACTGGTCGGAAAAAAAACACGCTTGTTTCTACTTGTAAGTAGTTACTTCGTCTGCACTTCGTCAGTAACTCACCAAAGGTCGTGGTTTACCCTGCCGACTTCCCATCCAGTAAAATTAATAGAAAAGATGAAGCATATATATACGCATGTATATGCCTCCTTCAGACCACAGGGCTGTGGCCGAGCTCATGCTGGCTCTCTCTGTCGTACGTGGGAAGATCCGCCAGTAACCTGCGGATGGTCGTGGATTTCCCCCGGACTCTGTCCAGTGTCCCCTCACCACAATGGTGGTCGCCAATCAAATAAATAAATAAGTAAATTTTGACTACGGACTGGCCATGGATAGTGTTTTCAGCCAATCACAGGCTTTCTAGAGTATTTATAGCTGATACTAAAGGTCTTCACCTGAAGACCTATTGCCTAGAGCAATGAGACGCGCCGTCAGTGGCCTTTATTGAGTGATGGGTCTATATAGAGATGGAAGTCCAGTAAAGCCATTGCGCAGTCGAACTCGGAAAACGTGACATTCTCGTCGACCTTTCGCTCTTTGCATGGTATTTTACATGCATTGTACAGGAAGGTATAAATTTATAAATATATCGTGTCGCATTGTTGTCCGATCAATCTGATGACAGAAAGACAGAAAACCGCTGCAAGTCAGCGACTTAAGTATGAGTGCTAGAAACACACCAGTGCCCCCAAATCGTTGGCAGGAAACCGACATGCATTTCAACTAAATAGGGTGGGTTGTCGAAATTGTGGTATTTCAAACCTGCGACAACGCAACGGTTTAAATTCATTAAAATATTGCCTTATATAGCTCTGTCTCGCAGAAAAATACAACACAAAGACAACAGAAGCGAGATGTGTTAAATTAATCATCAGTGTATGCATGATTCAGTTTTTACGTCCTACTCATCAAGTTTTCCGTTATATATGACAACGAGGAGTCCTTAGAATGTGTCCTTTTGTGGCAGAGCGAGTCCATGTCGCCACAGGAACATAATGCCGAAGACACCTGACATTACATCCCGCCATGTCACATTATAATGACACCAAGCTGACCAGTCTTGTTTCCTTGCTCTGACCTCTCAATGTACAGCGTGGAGAAGCAACAAGTACAATATTTTAAGTCTTTGGTATGACCCGGGGCCTGTTTCACAAAGTAGTTTTGGGCTTCAGCCTAAAATTGTAATACAAATGAAACTATGAAATACATACGCCCCCATATCGGTCAAATTTTGAGCGCTGATTCTATGCTGTCATAGGGGATTTCAGCCAAGTGTGAGAATCCAGCATCAAATATATATATATATTTTTTAAAAAGATTAAAGTTTTATGCTTTTCACTTTGTGAAACAGGACCCAGTCCCGGGATTTATCCCGGCTCTCCTCACGTTAAGGCGGACGGTCTATACCATCAAACTAATAATTGTGTTCCACCAAGCATGCAGCTAGTATCAATCTTTACAACTGCAAACTCAGTTGAGTGTATTGGTCTATTCATCGACCACAATAATGGCACTTTGGTGTATTGAAATTTAAGTGTCGTGTTGGCGTGTTTTAACCACGGGAAGTCGACCTTTCTCAACTTAAAACATCGTTAAAATGAATAAATTTACACTGGCGCAGAAAATAGTGACTTTGGCTTTCGGTCGTGTTGATCTTCATTGTATATAATTAGCATAAATTTATTGGAAGGGGTCCACTTGGCTGAGGTGGTTAGCGTGTTAGCACAGCAAAGTGATCCAGGAGCTTTCGTCTGTGAGCTGGCCCCCGTCGTATGAGTCAAAACTTTTTGAGTACGGCGAAAAATACCAACCAAAAAAGTAAATAAATAAATTTATTGGATTCTCATGAGTAAAACAAGACGAGACAATACAACTAAATGTCGTCCCAAGTGTTCCACCATGAAAGAAATGCGTCAGTTTAACAATAGATAAAATTGAGCATTTCTCTGCTTTTTAAAGTATAAGCGTAGATGGCCGTAATGGGTTTCTGTACATAAATGAACACCCCGCGTGGAGTAAGATGGATTTGTTGACAGCCAATGAGAAAGCGGATGACGCTTCCTGCAGCAATGGCGGTCATGGGGGTCTCCTCATGTGAGAGCCTGGTGAATTGTGTGGGGCTATATTCCTACACAGGTAGGGAATACACCGGTATACTCCTGCCGGCCCGCCCGTGTGCGACTCTCCTCTCACGTGGCCAGGTCAGTCTAGTGGAGCACATCCGACATCCCTCTCAGTTGGGCGCTGGCGGTTGCCGATTGTGATCACGGCGGGCCTGCTTCATTTGGAACAAGCTGTTGGACAATATTGTGTACATAACGCCTAAAGAGGTAAGGAATTTGGTGTGTAGAACTGCACATTGCTGTTTACACTAGGAAGTGTAGAGAATGTCTTATGAAGTGGTGGTATTGGCTATACACATGGATGTATGTGTGTGTGTGTTATCGGCCGGCACCTTGGGCATGTATCCATGCTTAAAGGATACATATACATATATATAGATCAAATGAAGAAGATTGTGTTCAAAACGGCTATATATGTGCCATGTGCATGGAAGCCGGGACCCTGTGTGATTAATTAACCCTGACCGAGGTAACCCTGCGATCACTTATCAACTAGTACTCTGTCGTCGCTACTCTGGTTTTACCCTCTATTGCTGTAGTCTTTTATATTACGTCTAAATCAGGCTTTCTTCACCACGTAAACGATGCCGTGGAAGGTTAAAACTCTGAACGACTACATGGGCCTTCTGATTGAGGCACTTTTTGTCATCTGTAGAGGGCTTCCACCGTGCCCTGTATATCCTATAAATCCTATAGTTTTTAGCCCCGTCTTATATTTTCCTATATTTTGGTGAAATGTGCTGTATTTCGTGTATTGATAGCTGTACCTCATTTAGATCACATATACCCTCTCCCGCCACAAATGAATTAATATTGCGTGTCCCTTAAGGATTCTACCAGAGGTCCATGTACAAATCATTGGTGAAATTACATTAAGAAAACTTAACCTCGGAAATGTCCACAGATGTCGTACTTAGAGAATCGATGTAGAGCATACATGTGAGTGTAAGTTTGTCTTAGAGGCCATTTATAGAGGCCAGTTAAAGAGACATCTGTCGCCTGGCCCAGGAGAGTTTTACGTCTCTCCCTCAACCTCTTATTAATGACCCAGCGTATGATTTACAGCAGCTAACCTAAAATTTCGGGTCACCACAGTCTCACATTGTGTCTCTCATTCTGAGAGTGTTGTTGAGCACAGAAAGGTGTTGTTTCTTTTCTCTGGGGTTTTTCTTGTGGGGGTGGGGGGGGGTAGGTGGGAGGGGACGGGATGGTGATAGGGTGATATCCTGCTGGGAGAAGAAAGGATATTTTATGACATTTATTTGCCCCCCCCCCAAAAAAATGCTCTTTTTGGCGTCGAAAGTTTAAGTCATTTACAGTTTTTACAGTTTAGGGCAAACCACATAGCTGAAATGTCTGTGTGTATATCTGTGAATAAGCCTCTGCTCTTCTGGGAGATGGAGGACGTTAGAGGACACTGCTACAAAGTGTGACACGGCCAGGTAAATAGGTGTATACACGGCGCGCGGTGTGTAGGACTTGAGAGAGCCAGGTACAGCCTACACATTGTCCGTGCTGTGAGGTTCACCTCTAGAGTCCATCAGTGCATATCTATGGTCTTTAGGCAGGTTGTAGAGTTCATTACACCTTTCTAACAAAGAGTAACATGTTATGTCTTCATTCCTTGGCAACAAACATAAACACAAATCACGCTTGGATCGAAAGGAAACAATACTAGCTAGTACCGTGTCTGAAGACGGGCGGGGTGGGATTGAGTCAGTTGGAACTTGGTAGGTATACATAAACTATAGACTATAGCAGGCATGAATGCCTCAGGGTATACATAAGCTGTTAGACCCTGTTTTGGTCAGCAGAAATCCATTATCACCCTGGATGCTGTAGTAGCATTAAACAGTATTGAATCTGTGTTAATGTTATGCATGTATGTTCAGAGTACCGATGGGATACTCAGCGTATACTTTCACGATACACGCCAGCAATTGGTCAGACCAAACGCATTCGTCATCCGTCATTTCAGCGAAGATACAGCACTCAGCCCTACGAAACATCATGATAGGATATTTCAGTATGTGGCTAATTTTCATACCCGATGCTATAGATTTTAGACACTCCACTAAATAATTATTTTCATGTAGTGTAGCGAATAATTCTTAGCAGAGTGTATGTATATTTACTAATTACATAATTATATCTATGTATGTTATTTTTAAAAATATTATCACATATAGATCGGAAACAACCCAAAGTATTTCTGCTGGCGTGCATCACCCCGTTGGGACGGAAAACAGCTTTACAAAACAATGCTTCCCCCCCCCCCCCGACTAAATGCCTGTAACGAGCTACTCGTAACTGTATCGCAGGAGAGTAAGAAAAGGTTTTTATATGTAATATGAAGTGGCCAAAGTTTGTCTGTTTATTTCATTTGATCGTGCAAAGTTTGTAGTTAATACATCACTAGGGCGGGAATAAAACCCCAAAGGGCTGGTTTTATCCCTTTAAATATAATATAACATTATTATACAGATAAAAAAAAGATGAAACATAATCATGAACTGGCCGAGGAACTGAAAAACAACAATGGTTTGACATATTTCAGCAAGATTAACGCATGTGCGTGGTGAATTTTCATGTAAGGTGGATAATTACTCAAATACGCTGTCGATTTCAGCCAAGCTACACACTCAGAATGTCACTCATCATGAAAATAAGCAGCTGAATCTCATTCATTCATGACACCATATCACAATTATGGGGACTTTCATTGTGGAAGCTTGTGACATCTGGTGTTATCAAGATGCTTTAACGTTTGTTTGCGGTTCTTGTTTTGGAGAGCGTATAATGGACCTATTCAACAGACATAAATATGGTATCGCTCCAGGTTATATGCAAGCAACCACATGTGGTTGTGTATATTGTAAAAGTCAGCATTAGTCAGTGTTGTCAAAACCCACAGATGTACCAAGGTAGTAGACAGGTACACAGCCCAAATGATATACGGTGACGCAGCTGCTGTACTTGTATGTTCATCTAACAAAGCTCGCACATGATAGTTGCAGGAATAGCGAATTGGTACATAATGTATTGTATCTCATGTATTTGCATTGACCTACCTAGCTCTCAGGGTAGCCAGGGTGACAGGCCTGTATACATCAACACTATAAGCCGCTGTTAAAATTTTATCTGAGATCAGGATTGGCCATCGGACAGTTTCACAACATGCATGGTTGCACAGGTGCTGGGAATAGCACTTTTGCTACTCCGCGTCTGTCGTGGACTGGTGCTAAAGCCATTATATGAACGTATATTCAGACCTTCACTGGGTGGTAGTATCATTTGTCAAACCAAGAGGGCGTGATTTATGCATTTATAGCCCCCCCCCCACCACATCAACCTGTACAGTGTTTATGATACAATGTTCCAGTGTTTATGGCAAACCCCCACTGTTTGATCTTTATTTGGGCTATACTATACATAGTTTGAGAAATCGCGAACTATTGTCGTCGATTGCGACCCTGTTGTTCATTCTCTCTGTCCAGCAATGTTTCTTTGCACAAATACGTTTGAATTTATTTCTCTCTTTTTTTCCTTTGAACCTGAGCGGCGACATCTTAGTGAATGAAACATTTACATCAACAAATAATCAATCGGAGGTAATAAAGTACATTCGATTGATCTGGTTAAAATCCAGGTGTAGACAGGAACATTCAAACAAGAACAGGCATACACAGGTATTAACTTATGTGGGAATTAACATATGCAGAAGCGGACGGTGATATAGACTTCCAGGTACTGTAATCCTCTTCAACTTTGTCGCATGTTTGCAAGGTGTTTATTCAGGGATATTCTGAAAGCATTATTCTCTGCAGACTAATGGATTTACACCGTTTTCGGATGCCCTGAAATCGGCCGATCCGACCCAACTATTGTAGTTTTTGTCTCCAAATTGAAATAAAAAAGGAGCATAACTTGACCCCAAGGTGACTCTTTCTCACGCATGAGAAATTGTTAACAAACACGGTGAAGGTGAGTAAAATTTTTGATTCAAAATTAATGTAAGTGCGTGAGAGAGGACTGAGCAACAGCGATTTATGTCAGAATCCGTGAATGAACAGTGGAATACTGAAGAATGAATAAATGTCTTTGGCAACAGCGGTTTTCTGGCAGAACCCACCACCCTAGAGGGAGGACGGAGTAAGTATGAGGAGCAACGGTTTTTTTTTCTGTTAGAAACCGTCAGTCTAGAGAGGAATGAACGAATGTCCACAGCAACAGTGATTTTTCAGCCCGTAAAGAGTAAATGATAAAAATAATCCTTCAAGACATTAATGAGACTTTCTTGAGACGATTGTGCTAAAATAACACTGTCAAGCCCGTCGTTCGGTGCCAATAAAGGCGTGCCAGGCCAACATTGTGATCTGAGATGAATTAAAAAGGGATACACGATTATTCCATTACATTATCGCCCTAAGTCACAGTGTGACTTGTATACAATGGGACTTGTCTGGCAGCCGACAGTTTGTGAATTGATCAGATCGCGTCGAGGTGAATAGAGCAAACTTAGTAACGTCCCCCCCCCCCCCGTGAATATAACACAGCCCTAACGATGCCTGTTTGAGTTTTCATCTGCATTTAGAGCGTGGCTATGGAATTGTCCGTCAGCCGTGGGATTCTTGACCGGAATGAGGACACCAGACCTGTCTGGTGGGGAAGCTAGGGTTTTCGGAGGAGGAGGGGGACAAAACAAGCTTGAAGGGAAGCTGATTGTTTTTAGACGTGAGCAAACCGTTTATAGACATCAGCAAAGTTTATTCTTCGTCACACAATACTTAAGTTGCATCGTATTTTGGCGGACCTCAAATGGTAATCAAACAAGGAATAACAAGCGATGAGACTAAGCTGGTATCTAGAGATTACAGTTTTGACTTATTCCAAACGCTGAAATTTACGCAATATTCCGCTAGGTTTACATGTTAACAATTCCATTATATTTATTTCATTGGTGTTTTACACCGAACTTGTTCAAGAGTATTTCACTCGTACGACGGTGACCACGATTGTGGTGGGAGGAAACTGAGCAAGGCTCGGGGAAAACCGACAGCGATTCGCTGGTTACTGGCAGACTTTCCCACATGTGGACGGACCGAATTGGTGAGAGTCTCCTGGGTCATCGCCCTGCCCTCGGAGTCCCTCAGTTCCGCTGTAGCTTTAAGTATGAAAGACAACATGCTGGGTAGAACCAGAGCAAAAACGACATTGTGATAATCGGCGAATGGTGGCGAGTAAGGGTCCAGGCAAATGTGGGTCGGGGCCTCTGGTCAATTTAGATCAGTTATATAAGGCTTTACTGTAATAGGCCATGTAAATGGTTAAACAGTAGCAACATATACACCTTAGTAAGTTGGCATAGGCAGAACTGAACAAGAAGACATGCACTTGGTTTGACTGCACACTTTACTCAGTCTGTCCACAACCATGTCAACCACTTTCAGTAGGTCCTTGGGACGGTCATGACATGTTTGACCGCACACTTTACACAGTCTGCCCACAAAAATGTCAGCCACTTTCAGTAGGTCCTTGGGACAGTCATGACATGTTTAAGATTGATAATTTTTCCTAAAGCACTCACAATCATTATCTTCTGTAAATTAGGCCTACTTACACAAAATTAAGTTCTGGTAACTCGCACTCTTCATAGCCATGCATAATTATCCAACAGTTGAATTTCTGTAGGGTTAGCAGCCAATATGATAATAAACTTTAACGAGGCCAATAATTCACTATCGAATTATCGAACACATTTGATACCGCTGACCATGACGTAATGAAGTTTGAAGCGCAGGATTATGATTTCAGAGATTTAAAAGCTACATAACCACGACTTCTTCCAATGAACTTTCGTTACTATTTTACAGAACAGTTAGATGTTCACAGCAGTCCTGTCGTTCAGCACTCGATAAATGATTCTAGTTAGAACTGTGACTGGTTTCGGGTCGGTGCTTTACTGAAAGAAAGAGCCGAATCCACAAATCCACCGAAATGTGATATTCGATTTACTCTGTCTGTACAGATCTACTTGCCGACAAGTCAGTATTGGGAGCGGCTTCTAAATGTGATTAGAGAGACTGGTGATACTTCAGAACTAGTTAGGGACAAGTCAGTGTTGGGAGCGCCTAATAGATACAAATTTAGAGGGATGAGCGTTTCTCCAGATGTAGTAAGAGATAAGTCAGTTTTTGGAGACGCTACTAGATACGACTTTAGTGAGATGGATGTGTTTTCAGGTCTAGTGAGGGATAAGTCAGTGTTGGGAGCGGCTACTAGATACGAGATAGATGCTAGATATGGATGTTTTTTTCAGATCTAGTGAGGCACAAGTCAATGAGGGGAGGTACAAATTTAGTGGGATGAGCGTTTCTCCAGATGTAGTAAGAGATAAGTCAGTGTTTGGAGAGGCTACTAGATACGACTTTAGTGAGATGGATGTTTTTTCAGGTCTAGTGAGGGATAAGTCAGTGTTGGGAGCGGCTACTGGGTACGACTTTAGTGGGATGGATGTTTTTTCAGGTCTAGTAAGGGATAAGTCAGTGTTGGGAGCGGCTACTAGATACGACTTTAGTGAGATGGATGTTTTTTCAGGTCTAGTAAGGGATAAGTCAGTGTTGGGAGCGGCTACTAGGTACGATTTAGTGAGATGGATGTGTTTTCAGGTCTAGTAAGGGATAAGTCAGTGTTGGGAGCGGCTACTAGGTACGACTTTAGTGAGATGGATGTGTTTTCAGGTCTAGTAAGGGATAAGTCAGTGTTGGGAGCGGCTACTAGATACGAGATAGATGCTAGATATGGATGTTTTTTTCAGATCTAGTGAGGCACAAGTCAATGAGGGGAGGTACAAATTTAGTGGGATGAGCGTTTCTCCAGATGTAGTAAGAGATAAGTCAGTGTTTGGAGAGGCTACTAGATACGACTTTAGTGGGATGGATGTTTTTTCAGGTCTAGTAAGGGATAAGTCAGTGTTGGGAGCGGCTACTAGATACGAGATAGATGCTAGATATGGATGTTTTTTTCAGATCTAGTGAGGCACAAGTCAATGAGGGGAGGTACAAATTTAGTGGGATGAGCGTTTCTCCAGATGTAGTAAGAGATAAGTCAGTGTTTGGAGACGCTACTAGATACGACTTTAGTGAGATGGATGTGTTTTCAGGTCTAGTAAGGGATAAGTCAGTGTTGGGAGCGGCTACTAGATACGAGATAGATGCTAGATATGGATGTTTTTTTCAGATCTAGTGAGGCACAAGTCAATGAGGGGAGGTACAAATTTAGTGGGATGAGCGTTTCTCCAGATGTAGTAAGAGATAAGTCAGTGTTTGGAGAGGCTACTAGATACGACTTTAGTGAGATGGATGTTTTTTCAGGTCTAGTAAGGGATAAGTCAGTGTTGGGAGCGGCTACTAGGTACGACTTTAGTGGGATGGATGTTTTCTCAAATATAGTCAGGGACAAGTCAGTATTAGGAAGAGCTACTAGATCTGACTTGAGTGAGGTTGGTGGTACTTCAGATCTAGTAAGGAACAAGTCGGTATTGGAAGTGGACACTAGCTCTGACGTGGTGAAATGGGTGCGCGAGTACTAGATTTGACTTCAGTCGGACTGGTGTGGCTTCTGCTCTTGGTAGCGGCTAGTCAGTATTGACAACCGTTACTAGATCTGATCTCAGTGTGGTTGGTATAACTGCAGATCTGGTTATGGACAAGTCAGTATTGGGAGTGGATACTGGATCTGAGGTAGTGAAATGGGTGCGCGACTACTAGATTTGACTTCAGTCGGATTGGTGTTACATCTGCTGTTGGTAGCGGCTAGTCAGTATTGACAAAGCTTATTAGATCTGATTTCAGTGTGGTTGGTGTAACTTCGGATTTAGTTATGGACAAACCAAGTACATGTATATCTTGGATCTGCTGCCAGATCGGACTTTAGTGACATTGGTATATTTCACATCTTCAAGTTACTGACAAGTCAGTATTCTTAGTGACTGTTGTACATTATACTTTACAATGCAGTGGATGCATTGGTTTACAATTCCCGCGTAGAGTGTATTCGGGTGCAAACAAATAACGTATCTGTATCTATAAGTATATTCCGTCGGTAAAGTATTTGTGCATACATTTATTGATTTATTTTGTTGACTGATATTTGAAGTCATACTTTCACGTATATTAACTCTGCATGCGATATTATATGTAGAAGTGCCATGCCGTCGTGTGATTTGAAAACCTCTCTGCTTGTACTTCCAGGTGTTGCATATCGTTCGCCAGGTGCGGTCTCTGGAGGAATCATGATTAAGCCAACAGATTTAAGGCCGCTCCTGCTACGCGTGGTCGGAGTGGCCTTTCTTATTATTTTGCAGGAATTACCCTCAGTGCTCACAGTTCGACTTTTTTTTTCTTATCACGCCCCCGGGGAAACCCAATCTTTCTGGATTCAGACGATTGTGTTAATTTCAAGACTTTTCTTCCTCGTCACTAGTTTGCCATTTGCTGTGTTGAACTTCGCGGGCCTTATAACATTATGTTTCTTCCCCACGCGGCGCATCACTACCAAAAATTCACCTCTTCTTGCGCCTTTCATTTGCTTCCGGGTTGTAACGCGGGGATTATTTCCCGAACTCGTTCAAAACAATGTGGAAATTAATACAGCGACTTGTTTAAAATGCGGAATAGCGAAGTTCATGTTTGAAGTTGTAACTGACCGGCCGATATACCTGCGTAAGAGTGAATATACGTTTGAGCAAGTCGTACCACCCCACTACCAGACCCAGAATAACAGCTTGTTCAAGGCGCGGGCCCTTCACTATTGCAATGAGCCGGAGATAAACCAACTGAGTCCGAATGACTGGATAGTTCACCTGGACGAAGAAACGGTACTCACGGAGGACTCCGTCATTGGCATCTTAAACTTCGTGTCCACCGGGGACGCCGACTTTGGACAAGGGGCGATAACCTACGCCAGTGGTCGAGTGGTTAACTGGTTGACCACACTGATGGACGGCAACAGAGTGGGTCTTGATTACTGCTATTTGCGCTTCGCACTGAATGTATTGCGGCGGCCTTTATTCAATTGGAAGGGATCGTACATGGTGGCCAGAGCGGGGGCAGAGCATGATGTGTCCTTCGATAACGGAGTGGAGGGATCGATCGCCGAGGACTGCTTCTTCGGTGCGGTTGCTTCTTCAAAGGGATACAAGTTTGGTTTTATCGAAGGAGATATGATGGAAGAAAGTGCTTACACTTTGGCCGATTTCATCCGCCAAAGAAAACGATGGAATAAGGGAGTGTGTCTGACGGTGTGGAGCCCAAAAATCCCCATTCGCCATAAGTTAGGGTTAATGCTGTCTTCATTTGGTGTCATTTTTCTTCCATTCATTACTTTCGGAATTTTCTTGGACATTTTAGTAAACGTGCCAAAGCTGCATATCACGGATCAAGTACTGAGATTCATACAAGTTATTTATACTTACATATTTGTCTTTGGGAATTACACCAGCATGAAGAGAAGTCGAATCCACCCGGTGAAGAGAGCATACATTTCTCTCCTAGTCACGCTGCTCATGCCGGTGTGTGCTGTTTTGGAGTCTATTGCATCAGTATGGAATTTAATGACCTTAGGTGATATTGACTTCTACATCGTGCAGAAACACTCAGGGTTTTATCTGAAGGACAATGGAGCATTGATTTGAATATATGTAAATTAGGAATATGCTATAGCCATTGCTATGAAATTGTGTACCAACACCTTCAAGGAAACACTCACTTGATTTCTTGCCTAAAACAATGTTACGCCCGAAACAGCGTTGCGATTGTAAATTTCCGACGATGTCAATGACGAATTGTCAGTGCAAGCGCACACGTATACATATATACGGTGCGAAAGGTTACCCTGCATAAGGTGAAACTTCGCGTGAATACGGTTGTTTATGTATATTTGTATTTACAATAGTAAGTTAACACATTATTTAGAATGAATGAATGATTATGGCTTAACGCCACATGGGCAATATCTCAGCCATATCGTGACGACACATTATTTAGATTCGGACGGGGAGATCTGGGTTCAAACCCGGGTCGGGTCATACCAAAGACTTTAAAAAATGGTACATCCTGCTTCCTCGCTAGGCGCTCAGCAATAAGAGGATAGAGGGTGGACTGGTCGGCCCGGTGTCAGTGTAATGTGACTGGGTGAGAGGGTTTGTTGGATGTCTTCGGCAAGTCGTCTCGGTAAGGCAGCACCAGATAAAAGATACGGTGGAAATCCTTCCTGCACCAAGGAGACACCGCCTTCGTATAAGTGAAATATTCTTGAGTAGGGCGTTAAACAATAAGCATTCATTTATTCATTATTTAGAAGAGCCGACAAGAAAAAAATCACATGCGGTACAATGTGTGCATATGTACCTGGTATCTCCTGTCGGTAGAGGTCTACTTGCCAGATGACGTGAATGATGTTATTACCGATGGAAGTTTTCTAAATACTGGGTTATCCAGACCGACAACTCCCAAACATATAATTTACATACATTATATTTTTTATGTTTTATATTTTTATGTTTTTTTTTTCAATTTATATGCATTCTAACTTCATACAATGCTACCACTGTGGGTTGCAATCTAGGTGTGATACAATGATGCGTACACTGTGTGATGTGATGTTAGAAATATTGCCTAAGAAGGAGATACGTCTCCAGCACATTCTAAACAGAAATGATCCCAGTTCCTTCGTCATACGTGATATATGATTTACCCATTGATGGAGAATGGGATATTGAGGAGTCCATTCGTCCAAAAAGGAAAACATTCCAACACCGGTAAGCCCCAAAACACGTTTTTACAATTATTTATCCAACGACTATCGAAATGGTTGACATTGTGAAAGATGGGGGAAAAAAATAAACTTGAAGGCAATGACACGCGCGATAGGTAAGTTGTGGTACGTTTTGTTTAGTAAAAGAAACAGTCCAGGATGTCAATTCATGTGCATCATTCAATGGTGTGTATTCTATTTTTGTATTTCTCTGCTATGAACTTTGCAAGTAGTGTTAATCAGTGTATTTCACCAGATATACGGCCACATAAAAAGCTCTTGCTTCTTATTACCAAGAACTAAGAATTTTCCCGTGCTCAAATTTTTGTCGGTCTATTTTTTACATTATTCATCCATTTCCAGTTAAATTGTGCACAGTTTTTGGAGGGTTTCTAAATATTGGGCTATCCAGGCCCAAAACTCCCAAATATATACATACATTATATTATATGTTTTATATTTTTATGTTTTTTTTTATTTATAAGAACTTCAAACTCATACAACGCTTCCATTGTCTGTTGCAATGTGGGTGTGACTAAATGATGTGTAAACTGTATGATGTGTTTTTAGAAATATTGCGTGAGACGGAGATATGTCTCCAGTTCATTCTAAAAGCTCGACTAATCCTACTTCCTGCGTTAGACCTACGTCGAGATATCAGCTCTAAGATACCTATACGAGTATGTAACAAATGTATGTATCATTCCTTTCTTATTGCCTGTCCACATCGCTCGCATGACCGTTGATTAGGTCTAAAGCCTCAGTCTCACTGGATCATGGGATTTCTGTGCTGTGTGATTGATGGCGATTTGGCCGAGGTAAAACAAGTCGTAAATGTTGGCTACTAATCTTTATTACCAGTTCAGTACTGCGGTTGCCCTTTAAGACACCTGGTAGAACATCTTACGATCGCTTGTTCGCGTGGTCGTCCAATCGCCGATTATTGGAGAAGATCGATGGCAATATGAATCATAGCTAATTCGCGAGTAGTGGTGGCGGTGAGCCACTGGTCTTACGGTCAATCGTGCGGATCGGCGACCAATCGTCGGAACACCAGTCGTCAGGTTGCACAATCGGTTTACACGACCAATCGTGCGGACCGGCTGGGGGAGCAGCAGTCGTCAGATGGCACGATCAGTTACACGACCAATCGTGCCCACCGGCAACCGTAAGCGTTGGGGGAGCAACCGCGTCAGGTGGCAGAGTCCGTTACACGATCAATCGTGGCTACTGGCGACCGGCGGTCGTAAGCGTTGGGGGCAACACCAGTCGCAAGGTGGCACGGTGAGTTACACGACATCACATTGCAGTTTCCATCGCAATGCCACAAGGTAGTGTCGCTCTTCTTTAAGATTACTGACAGTCCTATTTCTTCAATATCACTTGCTAGATACAATGCAGTAGTAACTAACTGCCTTGTAAATTATTGCTCCCAAACTGTTACCAAATTGTCGTGGGCGTTAAACAAGGAAGATGTACGCTGGCTATAAAATATCACACGTGTGTGATCTGACGTCACAAAACACATATCAGCAGGATGTATATGACTAACATTAGGAAAAATACACACAAAAGCCTTCCGGGAGAAATAAGTTAAATTGCAGGTTGTGAGAGTAATACGTAACTTCATGGGTGACTTGCTGCCATTTATGCATTTCCATGGAAATAACTTAAAAAAACTGGGGTGAAGTGACAAAAGGCCAGATTTCAAACTGTTTTGTGCCAATTAGCACACTGTCGTTGCTGACTTGCATGTCGGGGTAAACTTGTTTTATGCAATATATACGTTGTTGAGTTGAAAATCGGATTGTACTTGTGTTACGCTATACACCATGCTGATTTGCGTCTCGGATGGTACTATTTTTACAGATTATCACGACTAGTTTTACGCTGTACACCGTGCTGACTTGGATGTCGGATTATCGTGGCTAGTTTTACACAGCTTACAAATTCAAAGCTGCATATTTACGCAAGCGAGTTATTCAAACAAGGTGGACCTTTCTGCTACATTTTCACTTGTAACTGTTTCTTCAACCTGTTCATGTCATCACATGATTCCCGCGTCTGGTGGCCAAAGTCCAGACGGGGAGATAAGGTTGACAGTGGAAACAGCCATAAACAGTGTTTTGATCTGACAGAAATAAGCGGAACGCTATTAATGTAAACAACGCTCGATATTTAATTTAGATCAAAGTCACGATAAGATGCACATACCATATATCCTAAATGTTAACCATGCTGTTAAAGAATCAATCACAACATAAAACAGAAAGTAACCAGTCGATTTTATTCGGCAGCGAGCTAGGTTATCAAAACAACCAGTCAGACAATCTCATCAAATTTACCCTCACTCACAGAATATTGACTACTTGATTTGTTTTTCAGATTTGTATCTTCTGTCCTCTATCCTCCCATCCTTCTATCCTGTTGTATCTTCTATGCCACGTCCCACACAAGCCGGCAAACACCTGCTCTACATTTTTAAATAACATTGCTCCCGAGAGCGGGCGGGGGGTGGGGGGAGGCATAGGTGCTCTTCAAATGTATGACAAAAAGACTAATATCACTACATGAACATAAACCAAGAATGAAGGGTGTCTAAAGTACCTCGTACATAAAAGTCCCTTTTTTCTGATCAAAGGTAGACTACCAACTACGCCCATCTGTATATATGTGTATATATGCAATGGAAAATTACCGGGACTTCTGACAATCACAGAAATCTACACCGGCAAGGCAACAGATACCAAACAGGGAATAGATACTAAACATCAGGTTTTAATTTTAATGGTCTGAAAACTTTGCCTGACTGATTGATTGCATGATGATTTGGAGTTTACAGACACTGTGGTGTACATTTTTTATAGAAAATCAGTAAGTGCTAATCAAATTGAAATAGAATACCCTTCTTTTAAAATGTCAAATAACAAAGTTTGTAAACAGTTATGAAGCAATCTGAATTACAATTCCTTTCATTTGTATGAGCTACAAAAATCAACAATGCTCAAGCCCTGTCCTATATAAATATTAGTGAATGAGTCATGAAAAATAAAACACGTGGTTAGATTGAAAGGAAATTTAAAAAGTTAACACTGAAGATAAAAGAGCATACAGATTTTGCACATTTCCATCTTATCCTTGCCAAATAAAACTAAAAGCTAAGTTGTCGGCTGACTTTAACTACCGAGACTCGGAGGACCGCTCGTTGATTACTCGGCTCTGGCCGGAGTTTACCGACCGAGACTCGCAAGTAAACAACAACACCATAACGGGCCCCCAGAATTATGACGTAGTTATCAACATGGCCAATCCGACGCGAAAGACATTCTAAATGGATCTACCATCGAGCAGTATGGCACCCTTGTGTATTTACTAGAGGCTGTGCGACCAGACAACACGGGACAACGAACAGCTTAGACATGTTGGTCTAAGGAAATAAATGTGTTATTGTTACCAACATCAAACTGAGAGGAACACCGCGATATGTTGGCAAAATACGGCTGCAGGCAGTATGAAAGATCTAGGGCTTAACCTCTACAGATAATAATCGATGGGTAAACCCGCTAGAGCTCGCACAGCAGATGAATACAGAACTGCAGCTCCCCTTTTCACATATGGTACGGATAGGCGGAGAGCTACAGAGCGAAAACTATCATGAAATAGGGCATTTTACTCAGCTGATTAGACACGGATCCTTTTTTAAACAATATGGAAAGAAAGCAAGGCCTTCCGTTCAAGAAAAACGTTTTGATGGCTCTCTGGGCATCTATTACATTTTGGACAATGTTGAATTTTGGCTCAGACCTCGTTATTTCTAGACAAAATATATACAGGATTTATGATAAAGCTCAAGTTCTATATGAAAACGACATTAAGGTCGAGATGGACAAAGGTCTCCATGGTCAATTCTTACAGGAAACAAGCTAACTAACCGTCAGGTGCCCAGCTTAGGAGCGTTTTTTGCAGGACACGTCTATAAATCAACTCGTCTTACAACAGAACCTTGGCACACATATATAACTGATGGAACTTCATTATACATATCTTGACAAGCAACCGCTGCATGTTATTCTGTAGTGCAACTTCCAGGTCTCCCCTCCTCTGGTGGTGGGAAGTGGGTAGGTAAAATCTAATCCAAAATCAGGCCAAAGGTGGACCTTAAAATTCAACAACTTAATTGTATGTATAGTACCTCCTCGTCCGATTCTCAAAACAAAATTTTTTCAACATTGAACATATTCTCTTCAACACTCTATCAACTCTTCTCTAGCTCTCCTATAATAATATACTCGTAATTCTCTTGTAATTAAATCTAATAATGTACACGCAGCATACTTATACACTTTTGCTTGTATAAGCATACTACAATAGTATATACTGTATGTCCAGAGTGTGTTTTTGGGGACTGGTGAATTAGTATACAGGTGAAGATCTCGCCACCAGAAGCGTTGTGTTTCGTGAGACAATACACTTCCCTTCAGGTGAAATTCGACAGCTCCATCTATGAACTGAAATGTGTTGCATAGCAGAGAGAGGCGTGTGACACAGAAAAATCAGACAGGACGACAGAACCAGTCATGCATAATCTTAATGATTACGCATGAGTGTTTAAAAGAACAGATCACATTTTTAGAAAGTTCGCATCACCTGAAAGGCAATTTCACAATGATTCCAAATATTTTCTTCATTATTTTGGGACATTTTTTTTTACAATGATTTAAAGGGAAATAAAGATTGAGGTGATACGATGGACTTCTTGGACCGCACATATATATAGAGGATATTGCACACTGATTGTTGAATACCGTAAATATTGTTCGAGTGAGAGGTGGAAATGAATGTTCCACAGCATCCCTTGGCTTGTCGTACAAGGCGGCTGAAAGGGGCAACCTGTTGGCCGTGGGTTGCGACCCGTGATGGAGGAGGACAGGATCCTGGTGGGTGAGGGCGGGTTGGTCTTGCGAGATACTCACGCCCAACACTCTACTTCGGCCCTTGCTTCTCCAAAGACGGACAGTCGGAGGGCCCGCTACGATCAATCCTCTGGTCACGCCAGTCCAGATGTCCGGACATGAACCTTCATATATCTCGCTATAGCATAAATTTACCACTTTACGTGTTGGACGTTTTTAGTGAGATGTTCGGATGTCTCGGTGGTGGCTGTAGAATCAATGGAGTGGGCCGTTTCTAACTTATTAGATTCGGCCTGCTCGAGTATGAGCGAAAAATCTATCTTATCGAGGATGGCTTGGAACTCTCGTCTCTTTTTGCTGGTTACTCACAGGAGGGGTTCGCCACACATGTAGTGGCACTCCGGAGTGGGCGAGAGACACGGCGCTATGAATCATGAAATCGGTTCGTTATGTCGTCTTCTAATTCACTCTGCAAATGTTTATAACGTTTCCTGAAAGGTGCACGATGCTTTGTCCTCGCAGGCCACGTCTTTGCGTGGTGCTAAGAAGAGGGAAAACGATGTACTGTGGGACTATTTTGACACTTGTGGAGAAAGCTGGTTTACTTTTTTTAAAATACTATCAACAAAAGATCAGGAAAAGCCACCAACTAAAATAAAACTTCGTTTTAGGAAAAGGCACTGAAGCTTGCGTCAGTCAGGTGAAACAAGTCAAAAAACTTAGATCTGGAAATGTTTTAACAGAATGTTCCAAAACGCAGCAGGCTAATAATCTTTTGTCTTTGAAGAGTATTATGAACCTCTCCGTCTTCGTGTCAAACCCATGAGTCTCTTGACAGCAGCCAGCACGCAGCAGGCTAATAATCTTTTGTCTTTGAAGAGTATTATGGACATCCCTGTCTTCGTGTCAAACCCATGAGTCTCTTAATAGCAGCCAGGGCGTGGTTCGTGACAGGAATGGTGACTTGGATGATTTAACAGAAGAGGAGATCTGCGCTGAACTTAAGACAAACAGTGCGTAACTAGGGTGAAGAGGTTTGTGCCTAAAACGGACGGCAAACTCATAAAACTAAATACATATATTTTAAGTTTTAATAAAACAACTCGTCCACAGACAATTCTCATTGGCCCCTGCAGTGTCAGAGTTGACCTGTATATTCCAAACTCGACTCGGTGTTTTACATGCCGAAAGTTCGGGCACGGAAGGGGCCAATGCAGAAATAAACTTATCTACTTCCGTTGTTCCCGAGAGAGCCATGAGGGCTTTGATTTACAGAATACAGTTAAGTGTTCTAATTGCAGTCAGGCCCATATGGCTTCTTCTCTGGACTGCCCTCATTACCAAAGAGAAAAACAGATTACAGCAACAAAGATTAAAAACAATATCACATGTCAAGATGCCCGTAGAATCCTCGTTCCCTTGCATAACCCTACAGAAACATCCTCTGCGAGTGTGTCCAAAACTGTCTCCATATTCATTGGAACGCAGACTGTTATGATCTGGCCCATCTAGGTTACTACAGATTTCCTCTCATGTTGAATCATCTGATGTAAAATTACAGAATAATATCTCCACTCAAACTACACCAGTTGACAAATCGAAAAACTCAAAAAAGTCATCTAAAATAATCAATAATAAAACCAAACCCGATAAACATTGTGGCTCTACAGAGCGTCCCTCTAAGGCGAACAAGGATCAAGTCCAAACTAACAAGAAGTTTGAATCGTCGGAAGACCTTACTCTTTCAACTTCAGGTGTGGACGTCATGCATACATCGCCCACACCGAAGAAAAGTCGTCCCCCGTCCAGACACAAATCACCGATACGCCTCCCTCCATAATGTCTTCCTTAAAAAAAATTATACAGTGGAATTGTCGGGGTCTTAAGGTAAATGTTGTTGAATCTAGCTCGTTCAATCTTTAAATCCAGTAGCCCCTTGTCCTCAGGAAACTCACCTGAAGACACCTGACAAATATATAATATCTCTTCAAAATTATACACTCAATACCACTTATTCTAACGAGGAAGAGCGAGCTTGTGGCGGCTCCGCAATCTTCGCGAATAATAATATAATTCGGAGCCCTGTAGCTCTCGTTACTGAGCTTCAGGCTGTGGCCGTCGGTGTTTCTTTGTCGGAAACAATTACTTTGTGTTCGGTATATATTAATCCTCATTTTCCTTTGTCAGTCTCTGGATTACATAATTTGAAAGAATATCTGCCAACCCCTGTCAAAATTATGGGGGATATTAATGTCCATAACGCCCTATGGGTCAGTAATGATATAAATAGTAATGGCGAACCATTAGATGATTTTTTTATCGAAAGAGGAATTGTGTTATTTCAACGATGGTTCTAATACCTAATTACATCCAGGTAATGGTTGATATTCAGCTATCGATCTCACTATCACGAGTCCATCACTTTTTCCGAATTTTTCTTGGAAGGTGCATGATGATCTCTGCGGCAGTGATCATTATCCAATTGTCCTAGAGCATCTCACTTCTAATTCTTTACAACGTGTAGCTCGGTGGAATTTCGATAAAGCAGATTGGATGGCATATGAGATGTTCTGCGAGGGTGACATCACTCCACAGAATCTCAGTGCAGATAATCCTTTGCTAAATTTAATGAACTTATGTTAGCAGCAGCCGATAAAACCATACCTAAGACGTGGACAAATCCAAAATCCAGAAGTAAACCCCGGTATGATACTGACTGTCGTAAGACCATTAAGGACCGTAAAAAGACTGATCGAATTTTGATCATTGTCCTAATAATAATAATTTAAGCCATCTGGTTCGTATATTTTAGTGCTACGGCTCGTCGATTAATTAAGTGCAACAGACGATGTTGTTGGCCGAACTTTTCAAGCATTACGCTAAAAACACCCATGCATAAGGTCTGGAACATGGTTCAGAAGCTTAGGAGCAACTACGATAAGACCAAAGTTCAGCATTTAAAAGATGGTGATACTTTATTAAGATCTCTATCTGATATAGCCAATAAACTGGCTGAAACAATAACTCAGAAATCTTCCGCCGACAATTACACTGCTGAGT
Organism: Acanthopleura granulata; assembly: GCA_016165875.1. Lineage (NCBI taxonomy): Eukaryota > Metazoa > Mollusca > Polyplacophora > Chitonida > Chitonidae > Acanthopleura > Acanthopleura granulata. The sequence continues at coordinate 6,876,526 of JABBOT010000005.1, read as the reverse complement.
TTCAGCATGTTAAAAGACAAAAGGAGAAAATTACATTGCCTTTTTCTTCTAAGAATCTAGAAGATTATAGGCGACCTTTTTCCATTGACGAGCTTAAAACTTCATTAAAAAAGGCACACGATATTGCGTGCGACCCAGATAATATATATTGTAAGCGTCTGAAGCATTTACCATCTGAGCCCTTTGAGACTCTCCTGGACTTACTTAATGATATTTGGATAACTGGTAATTTTCCGCCGTCATGGAGGGAGGCGTGTATTATTTCCCTAAACCGGGAAAGGATCCGAATCCAAATAAATAGCGTCCCATAGCCCTTGTCAGCTGCATCTGTTAGACTATGGAACGGATGACAAACGATAGACTTGTTTGATTTCTTGAAACCAACAAGCTTTTATCTAATATACAATGTGGCTTTCGTCAAGTTCGATCTAATTTAGATCACCTTGTTCGATTTGAAACTTATTCGTGATGGTTTTATTAATAATGAACATGTGGTGTCTATATTTTTCGACCTTGAAAAGGCCTACGACACCACGTGGAAAGATGGTATTTTAAAAGGCCTTTCTGATATGGGATTGAAGAATCGATTACCTCTATTTATATCTCAATTTTTATCTGATCGTCAGTTTAAGGTACGGGTGGGGTTCACTGTTTCTGACTCTCATGAGCAGGAGATGAGTGTGCCCAAGGGTAGTATTCTTTCACAACAACACCAGCATAAAAATGAGATCGAGAAATGCGCAGTTGCCAATGATTTTAGATTTTCTACGTCTAAAACCGTCGGTGTACATTTCTGTACCAAACAGAAACTTCATCTAGACCCGGAGCTTAAATTTTGTGGTGAACGAGTGAAGATTGTTTCGGAAAATAAATTTTTAGTGTGTTGTGTTAGTAAAGTTGTGTCTAGCACCGATTGGGGTGCTGATTGATCAGTTTTGCTTAATGTATATTGTTCTCTGGTGAGGTCTAAATTGGACTATGGATTCATCATTTACGGTCCCGCTAGGACATCATATCTTAAAATGTTGGATCTGGTTCATCACCAAGGTTTGAGGCTCAGCCTTGGTGCTTTTAGAATTTCACCAATAGAGTGTTTATACGTAGAGGCTAACGACCTTTTATTTATATCACAGGCGTGTAGAACAGCCTTCAATATGCTACTAAGCTTAAAGCACATCCAACAAACCCTGCCTACGACTGTCTTTTGAATCCATTACATGTAGACAAATATGTAAATGTCCTAACAAAATCCCTTCATTCGGCGTTCGTGTTTGGGACCACATTGTGGAAGCCAACATCAAGCTTGAGGACATAGCTCCGCTTTCTTTTCCGGACTCTTCTCCCTGGCCTATTCCACAACCTAAATTGATATCTGATCTCCGTAAACATAACAAAGCAAATACTAATCCTCTGATAATTCAGAAAAGTTTTACTGAGATTAAGGCTAATCATTCGGATTATAAATTTATATATACTGACGGGTCATAGGATGGGGACAGGGTTGCAGTTGCAGTTGTCTTAGAACAGCAGGTCACATGTCTTCGTCTTCCATGTTCCTCTTCAGTCTTTTCTGCCGAGGTCAGAGCTATATTCCTGGAATTATGATATGTTTCTTCTGGGTGTGCCCAGAGGGCAGTGATATGCAGTTGTCCTGCCTTTTGGCAACAGGAAATAATAAATTTAAAAATCCTTTAATATTAGAAATATCAGCCATTCATAATTAAAAGAGGTAAAGGTGCTTTACTCTGTTGGGCACCAAATCATATTGGTATCCATGGAAACACAGTTGTAGTCAGGGTAGCGAAGGCTGCCCTAAATGGACCTGCATTTCGGGTTAAAATCCTTTATACTAACTTCAAATCTAACATTCTTAAATATATTCGTCGCCTTTGGCAGGGTGAATGGGACTTGCATGTTCATAACAAACTGCACACTATTCACATTGTCATTGTAGCTAATTCTTATACTCTTTGTATGTCTGGCCGAGACCAAGTCGTTTTAAAAGGGGTGTTGTGTTGGGCATTCTCGTCTACACACAATTTTATACTGGATGGGAGCAGCGCTCCCGAGTGTGTTGGATGTGATGCCCAATACGGCATCAAACATATCCTTACTGACTGTGTGTGCTTTGAACATGTCTGGGAAAGGTTCTATACACTCGACTCTATATTCCATTTGTTTGACACCGTCGCTGGCGATGCTGTCATAAAATTTTTGAAGGCCGTTGGCCTATATCATAGGATATAATTTATATAAAGGACATTCATTGTATATCATATATTATGTGTCACATATAATATATATTGGTTCAGTTTATAATATAAAAATAGCGGTCTTCGATTTTTAAGTGAAGTTAGTTTTTTAACTGCTTTTAAAAAAAATTCTTCTGTTTTATTTTGATTTTGAGTGTTCATCACATAACGTCGAAAACTTAACTGCCTCCTAGTTTCAACATGCTCTCGCCACGATATGGCTGAGATATTGCCGATGTGGCGTCAAGCCATAATCATTCATTCATTCATTCTTGCGAGACGTGAGAATGTAGCAGTTGAGTAAACTTGCATTATGACCTCATTCCGCAGAGATCTGATTGGGACTTTATAAAGTAAAATGTTTCGTTTTTGACCCCATGACGTCTGGGTGTGAAATATCAAAATGTGATATTTCACTGCAGTGAAAATAACACTTTAATGAGTGAAGGAAATGCTGGGATTTCACTGAAGCATAAATAATAAATTCGCATGTATACATGCAACTGCATAGTGATCTGTCTTGGACAAGCCAGTATTACACGTTTATTATAACTGTATGTGAACGTCTGATATGGAAAACCCTACATGCACTACAGGTTACATACCGGTGAAATATGAAACACAATACAGCAAAATACTGCAAGAACAATCCTACTTGTTTGAAAAGATTACCTCTAATCTCCGTTTTCTTTATCTGTCGTGTTTGTTTTCGGTCGAAACGACAGCTTTCTACTTTGAGTGGACAGTTGGGCATTTCCAGAGGCTAGCGCGTGCAGTGTTGACAGTGGGCAAGTGAACGCAGCAGCGGAGGGGTAGAAGGCTGTTTAATTTGTTTGCTAATTTTTCAGTGTAATAAAGGTTCAAATAGGTAGAATAGTAATAACGATTCTTTTTGTCAAGACATTTTTGTTCATTTCAGCCGGGTAAATGAAGAAGAGTTGAAATTTTAGAACGAGGCGTAATTCAGTTAGTTAGTTAGTTATATGATTTACGAATAAAGATGTTGCAATGCGGATGTTGCAATACAATAACTTGTATTACGCAACTGTCTGAAAGCATTCACCCATGAAGACTTTCGCAATGGTCTCTTATTCAATGCACTCTCCACTGAATGGTTGTGAAATGAGTTGTAATATCCGGCAATGTTTTTGCTCAGCCTGTATATATTACACAATACAGAGCCCGGGTTCCACCCACCACAGGACTGACCTCCGTCGTATACGAGTGAAACATTTTTAAGTACGGCGTAAAAGACTAATCAATAAATAGATATTACATAATTTGAGTCAGGCCGACCTGGTACGGCTCAACAATTAACATATATACAGTACTGTAAAGCAACCGAGGACTGACAATATTTATACCATATAAACATACCAGCAATACACTATAAACTGAAGCGTGTTATAAATATGTGTGGTCTTACATTAACAGATGTTATAAGAAAGGGAGTAAAATCGCACCGAAACTGAGAGTCTTTTCATTCACTTCATGACTGGAGGGTTGATAATATTTATTATATATACATTACTGAAATAATAGTATTTCCTTCACCGATAAGTCTTATTTTCACTGCAGTGAAATATCACATTTTTATATTTCACACTCAGACGTCATTTTATTATTTATACATCATTGAAATCCCAGTATTTCCTTCACTGATAAAAGTGATATCTTCAATACCACTTTTGTTATTACATTTTAATATTACACTGCTGGTGACCTTCACCCATGATCCAGATGCCGTGACGTTAAAAACACTTTGTTTTTATGACCTTTCAATTTGAACTCACTGGGATGACGTCATAATACGTCTAGTCAATTGCTACATTACGGCGTCATGCAAGAAGACACGACGTCATACTAGACGTCATGTACACTGGTATGACCTCACGCTACTGACAGGTCTTTGAATGCCTTCAGCTAAAAACATTGCTTAAAACTTCATTAAATGCACAAAATCATGACATTGTAAATGTATAAATAATAAATAGAATATTGCACAGTGATGGATGAATACCATGGTATTCAATCCTCACTGCGCAATATCCTCTACTTATTTCACAAAGTTAAAGTCTAGTCTCAGCGGAATGACGTCATAATGCAACCTCAACTGCTACATTCTCAGGTCACGCAAGAAGACACAACGTCATATAACGCGTCATGTACACGACGTCAGGCTCTAGACATGTCTGTACACCAAATGGTGATACTGTCAGGGTATAAATAATAAAGAGAGCATTACACATTGAAGGCTGAATATTTATGGTATTCAACCTTCACTGTGCAATATCCTCTGTTTATATCATGCATAGCAATATGCCATGAAGGGAAATTCTAAAAAATTTGAGTTTCGTTTCATGCACAAGCGGGCATGGCCCTATATTTACAGCTAGATGTTATATTTATTTCCTTACTTATTTATTTCATTGGTGTTTTACGCCGTACTGAAGTATATTTCACTTTTACGAAGGCGGTCAGCATTATGGTTGGAGGAAAGGGGGCAGAGCCCTAGGGAACCCACGAACATCCGCAGGTTGGTGGCAGGCCTTCCCACGTAAGGCCTAAGAGCAAGTCAGCATGAGTAGGACTTGAACTCACAGCGACTGCATTGGTGGCCTTAATGATATAAGAACAACATTATCTGTAGTTTGGGGGAAGAGAGGCCATGGGGCTGGGGGTCAAACAAAACTGACTGTGTATTGAAAAATAAACCAAACCCGAGATGTATATGAGTATGCAAATCGCAAATTTCCACATAGCGCTGGGCGGCCCTTGAAGCTCCATCATTGTTTCTAGGACGCGTCAATCAAGATGCATATCCACCCGACCATCTCGTGTTTTCGTATTTGTTTTAGAATTTTCTCAACGGTGTCAGTAAGGGGAAGGACACCCAAAAGGTTGAACAATTACATGTAATAGGTAATTGACCAGTTGTTTAAAATTATTGTTCATGGAGTCGTGGTGTAAATCAAGGCAAGATTTGGCGGCAAATCCTACTCCAAACTTCTGTGCAGGCGAAGACTATGGCCCAAGACTAGGACCCAACTAAGGGTATCTTCCTGGTCTCCCTTTACATAAACGCAGTTCTTGTTTCAGTCAAACGAAATCAATCAATTAACTCACTGCAGAATTGATCTACTTGAATAACTGTTCAATTTTATAACTTAAGCAATGTCTTTTTATCTTCCTTTTGTCCTTTTTGTTCCTGACTGCTAATTATTCCAATTTTACATCCATTATTATACTAGCTCATATAGCTTAACCCACCTGCCCCCTCCCGAGCAAATGATTCTCATCTATTCAGTTTCTGCAGGCTGAATATTTCTGAGAGTTGCCGATCAACCATGTCTCCCTTCCACAAACTGTATGCTGCAGTTAGAGAGCTGGTCGGATCAGTTATCGAATTCGTTACGCTGTCAGATATCGACACGTGACTTTGGGTTCTAAGAAACTTGAGAGAGTAGAAATACATTGTAGCCTCGCTTTAATACATTGTTTAGAAATTGTTGTCATATGAATCTGGCGATTGACCTTCATGTATATTAGGTATCCATTTTTCACAACTGTCAACATCCTGTTTAGGTGAGATAAGCCATGTACATCTTGAGTACTAGATTCAGGATGGTATTCTGGATTTTCCAGTCTGCAAATGCGTTTGCTTGTCCTTAATATTTTTTATTGTTTGGTTGGACATATAAGCTATGTAGAACAAAAACGTCAGTGACTTGTAACGCGTGACCCCCAGTTTTCGACCTCATGGGTGTATGATGCACGGGAATACGCCAACCCTTTTGTTCTTGTAGTAAGAGTTGAGAGATGCTTGTCTGGTCTGGCTTATTTTGACATTGGCGCCCGTTCAATTCCGTGCAGGACGTCCTAAGATATAAAGATTTTCACCCCGTCTGTCAGTCTGCCAGACCTGAACTCACAGCGCCCGCATTGGTGTAAGGCTACTAGGTCATTGCGCTGCGCTAGCGCGCTGACCGATTGAGCCACGGAGACCCCTCGTTAACAATAAAATGCGTCGGGCTTCCTCGTATATTGCTGATAGTAAATACAGATTTTATCAGTGACTGCAGCCCCGATCCGGCCTATAAGCTGGTATATTTACAGGTAAACTCGAGTTTCGGACCCCTGTGTTCAATTTTTAGAAAGCATTATGGTTGTCTTTGTCCCCATCTGAAATGAAATTCAGTACATAATTTTACCATAATGACTTGCAAGTCAAGATGCGGCTAAATTATGGCGGTTTTTGTCCTTTTTTTTTTTCTTGCTGAACTTTTGGTATGTTTCGTCCATTTTCAACACAATCATGTCTGTTTCTATTCTGGTGTAGATATTAACCCAGCTATTATTCTGATTGCTCCAAGCAACAGGAAGCATACACTACTTTCACAATGCTTGTGCTCAGTTTGCAAAACTGAACTGTATTCCGCATGATCCAGCAATTTAACTACGCTACAGCTGTCGAGTTTACGGGGTACCAGGCAAACAGAGGTCCACAGTCCAGTACATTTTCCCCGAACCAAAAATATCCCTTAATCAAAATCAAACTGATATTGCATCCTAAAAGGTATGTTGATTGCTTGGGTTCAACGGTTTCGTTTTCACTGCAGCATTCGGAGACAGCTTATGCACAGCCTTAACGTTCTAGACTGCTATACAGAACGCCAAAGCTGATGTAAAATAAATTAACAGGTGAATGAAGTCAATGTGGAACAAGGGCGATAACTCTAATGAGACATGTCGCTGTACACCTACCAGCATGCTTAGCGGGAAGGCCTTAAATTCGGTCCAATATATGTGTTCCAAGCAATACCAGTTGGTCCAGTTTCTGCAAATGTACCGAGTTAATTCAAAGTACAAATACAAAGGCTACCCGTACATACAACTACACTAAAGGTTATCCCTGTTGAGAAGTGAAAAAGAGATTTGTGGCCGTTTTGGAGTATCAATGCTTGATCATTTATATATGCTTATATTATACACCAGTGTGAAGGCAAAATATCAAGGAACACTGCCATGTCAATGTTACGTGAAAAGGATCTGTGGTTGTGAGTGATCTAGGCCACAGATGGAAGGGAATACACCAGCGGCCATGCGGCCGCCAGTCAACCCCCCTCTGCTACGGGCCATTTCGGTCTGACGTCTGTTAGCAATTCCTTTCAGCATATTGAATACGCATACAAATGTTTATCGTTTCGGACTAGGCTCTGTAGTAGCATTGTAACACAAACAGGAAACAAAAACTCATCGTTCATCGATATCGGTACAGTCCGATCAAATAAACCGCACATATTACATGTATATGAGGCATAGCTCTGCTGAGCTATGATTACGACTTTACGCTACAATTAATCCAATTTTGATGTAATAACAACGAGATTCTGTTTCACACAAGCGCCACCACAAAAATACTCTGCCTTCCCATTCGCAAGTGTCACTACCGCGTAACCTGCATGACTTCACTACCTTGAGTGCTTAGTATTTGCTTTTCATTATGAACATCTGAGGAAGAAGTATTCATCTAGTGATGTCATGCCCGAAGCCACTGGAAAAGAACGGCCCTCATTCCGAATCACGTACACCAGCACATAAACTAAAATTATGAACAGAACTTGTCCAACCCCAAACGATCAAATTCAATTCATCCGAACCGCCAATGGAGATCCCAGTCTGACTTGCATCCCATATTCCCGCGGTACATTAGCTTTCGTTTCGGACATAACTTGGTAATCATGGAAAGCTATTCTGACAAGCCATGTTTTCAAAAAGCCATGGGATTTTGCCCTTGTGTGAGTGAACTTGACAAGTTAAAATTTCGAAGTTAAATATTATGGGCAATTTCAGGTGTAAGAAGTCAAACTTTTAACAAAGATGCCAGATATGGACACCTCTGGTTTGTAAAGTGTTCCACTGTAAACTCGAACGGTCGAACCCAGGCGGTAAGGGTTTCAATGACATTTCAAGTTTTGACCCAAGTCTGACTTGACTTTGTTGAATCATCCCCAGACTGAGATCAGATGAACACCACGTCCAGCATACAATGCATCTCAAAAAGTTTTCACTATGATGGCGATCAGGTTTATCGGTGGAGTGCCTTTAGAAAACCCCCGACATTCAAGAAGCACCTGACAAAACTTTTGAGTCAATGCTAAAACAAGAGTTGAATTTGAAAAAGCAACCTCCCTGATGGAATCAGGTACCGACAGTCACAGCAATCCTAAGTGCACTTTCACAAACGTATGCAAGTCATATTTTTCTTGTAAATTTCTTCATAAAAGACGTTGACTATATCACGTTGCCGTGATGGCAAAATTACGAGGAAAGATAAAAACAACTAATTCACGAAAATTGGTGAAAATGCGCCCGGCGTTTTCATTACTTGAGCCAGTTTGGCCCCTCCAGAACTTGCGTTAACTTCAATTTGCTGGGAATAGTCTTTGAACACTGAATTACAAGATCAACATGCAAATTGGTAACAAGAAACCCAGTTGCATTATTTCCTTGTTGTCACGACACAAGAAAAAACAGTTCGCATTTAAGTTTTGTTTATTATTGTCAGACCAGATTAGAAAATTGCCCTCCTATGAAGAATACAATCTGGTCTCACACAGACAGGTGAGTGTTGAAAAAACTGACAATTTACCAAGATAGAGTATAAGTTTTCAGTGATAGTAACAGATTTAAAACCATGGAGTCATATCCATGTAATGGAATAAAAGTTTTCTTCTGACATGTTCCAAATCAGGAACCCATCCAAAACTTAAAACATTTTTGATAGCCACTGTGCTTAACAACCTTCACTAATCCAGTGTGTAAGAAGTTTTTTGTGCTCAACACTTTTCATTGCTTGTTTAGAATGATCACAGCTTAAAACGTCATGGCATTGATGTGGTCCACATCAACCTTCCTCAAGCATTCTTTGTCATTTGGTTCACAATCGCTCACTTTCATCTCCTCTAGACAAGTATAAAACAGGTACAAACTTCTAGGAGGCTAAAACTGAAATGTACAATACTAAAATACTTCTGTTTTACATTATATACACAAAGCCATATAACTACAGCAGAACACAAAATGCTATAACTGTACAAAAGCCCAGAAGAAACAGAACTCAAGATTTACAATAGCACAACTACATTCTGTCAGGTTACAGTCCTTACTTCATCATCTATATGTCCTTGAACACACACTATCATGTTGGCACATCAGCTTACCCTAAAATTCTGCCTTCTTGCTTCAGAAACGAAAAGACTTCCACACATTTGCACAAATTACAGTTCGTTACCAATTTTCCATTTGTTCCAGAAAACAGGCTAGGTCAGTAAAGTAGTACAATGTTTGCTGCCTTACAACTTTAATTCTAACCTCAACTCTGAGCGAAAAACCCAAAATCATTTTAAAAAAAAAAAAAAAAAAAAGAACAAAACACCTGTGGTTCAAAACTGGCATAACGAGTTTCTCGTGTAAAATAATAAAAAACAGTGGCTGATGTCCTGTCATTCTATCAGTTGTTCTTCCTGAATTCTATGAGTGTAATACTTTGTGCGAAAGCACGTTTTTCATTGGTTGGTTTCTACCAGTAGATCTGTGGGGAACTAAAAGTTCATCTGAGAAAGAGTGAGAAACCAACTGAGTAGGTGCAGAGAACAGAGAACTTGCTCAGGTGGCTGAAACAGCTTGGACTTGCGAGAAGCTCATTTCCTCAGGGTCCTGTCGAGCCTCTGAACTACACGACGGCCTCACATTCACCAGCACTTGCTCCTCCACCGTATCCTCACTGTACAGTCGTTTGATACTGTCATAGATTTCATCCACCTCTTCAGCCATGAGATCAACTTTGCGTTTGTTGGATTTCACCTTTGGTCGTGCTAGGCTGGAGAACCTATAGCTGGTCTGGAGCTGATTTTTGCTGGCCAGACACTGAGCCACTTGTTCCCGGCAATGGATAAGCTGTTTACTATCCACCTAGAACAATCAAACATGCTAGGTTAAGAAAATATAAACCAAGATTAACAAATCTGAACCTTGTACAAGGAAATGAAAAAACGTAAATTTAATTCTCCTTCCAGCTCAGTTTCATACTAAAGACATCACAGGATGATAAGCACATCAATAACTCCTTTAATTGTTTTTAAAAAATTGCATATATCCAGCTAAGGTGATCACATATAGCTCTAACATTGGCACATACCATTATTGATAAAAATGAACAAAAAATAAACTCTTTATCAAGAATCATTTTAATACAGAAGGACATGCAATACTGGTTGAAAACATGATCTACTATTACCTGTTTCTGTATTTACTTTTGGACTGGACTCTTACTATGTCATGAGGTGAATGGATTCAAAATTTCGAGCAGTGGAGTTCTATTAACTCTTAATACGGTTCTACTCTCAGAGGGGTTAATTTCTTGGAGCTATCTCAAGCTTACCTAAAACAATGTTCTTACCTGGACCATTTTTTGCAAATTAACTATGGTTGGAAACCAGATGGAGGTAAACTGCTCTAGTTCCAAACTGACCAATGCTAGAGCCAAAACGACCGGTGGAAATAGCATCAGAGATCCCTGACTCAAACAAGTGAGGAGCTTGCTGCGGAGGATGCTGATGTGCTGTGATGGCGTCATGCTGCTCAATCCATCAAGCAAGTGTGGGTTGTTCTTCATCATTATCACATGGATCTGCAATGTACACCAGTTGTAATGTTAAAGAGTCATCTTCCAACGTTTTTTTATCTCCCCTGTCACACAACAGCAGCTATGATGTAACTCAAGGTTAACTTTTGAGGTGTCTAACAATTGAAAGTGGGGCCTCTCATACTGAAGTAGGTCTATGTCGTATCCCGGTCACGTTATGATAGTGATAACTATATTCTACACAACATTTTTCTATAACTTTGATCCTTGCCATTTTTGGATGAGTCCCTCCTAAGCTTAGCTTACTCTTAAAAAAGCACCATTTAACTGGGAACACTACTCTGTGCAGCCATATCCCTATTCAGCACAACTTCAAGATATTTCTATACATTGAGTCAATATTAGCATCAAGAAATCAAATACTAAATTCATGGGTCAAAGCTCTGAAGTACCAAACATTCCACTTTCTTACATAAAAACAAACATATTACAACTTGACACATCCTAGGTATCCAAACAATACAACCAGCAATATTTCCTATCACACATGCCAACTCACCATGTGAAGGAAGTCAACAGAGGTCACACAGTTGATACTCCAGTTCAGTTTGTCTAGAACTAGCCGCTCCATACGACAAACCTCCGCTACAGTGCAACCACTCTGACTTCCACGCACAAGATCCGTGGTGCTAGGAATAACCTGCAACAACAAAACCAAATGACACTGTGAGTCTGGTGACACAAACAATTATACATGTAGCTGGAATTATCAACAGAATGTCAGTGCTATTTAGGTATGGGAATCAAAGTTACACACACAAACACACAAAAAATTCATGGGTTTCTCAATACTGCAAATCTATATGACACCTGACTCACCTCATCCTCCTCTAGTGTTTTGGCTGCCAGATAGTAACAGCTTATTGCAAGACATCTCAGATACTTGGGTCGCACCTAAGGACAAAAATACACAAAGATAATGTATTAAACAATGATCACAACATCTGTGAGAATAGACATTTCGTATACCAACCCACATCTGAATCAATTTATATTCATTTTGTTCATGTGACAGTATGTAATCATTCAGGAACAGAGAAAATACCAAATGACAAACAAGAGAGATGTTGACATACCTTTACCAGCTGAAGGAACTGGTCAAATATAGCAATGGCTAAACCAAGGCTTTCTGATGAGAACTGAAAGTGATGGTTTAGATTCCGCAGCCATGATACTGCTTCATTACGGTGTTCCTCACAAACTTCCTCCTGTAACATAAGAACAGCGAAACTGTATATACTTTGTACATTTATGGCTTTTACCAGTACACTACATGTGTAAAAATGAAGATTTCTTCACAATATTCAAAATGACGTTAACTCTGAATAATGATGCAGTTTTACAATGACAATTAATACACACCATGGTTGTTGTACGCCTTCGGAACACCCTTGGCTTCCATTGCTCTTTCTCTTTCTGAAGGGCTTTCCCAAGCATCACTGAAAGATGTTCAGCATCCAAAACACTCTGAGGTTGCATCCTGCACCCCCACATCTTGCCCAGGTGCCTGAAATAACAGGAATATAGACTTCACAAATCAAATCAACTAATGTCAAATGAAAGCTAACTCAGCAAAAATTAAGGGAAAAACACGCATTGGACAAAAATACTCTGCACGTATAGTAACTAGAATTCTGTCTTCTGAAATCAATTTAACAAGCTCATCAACAGGAACTGAATTAGTGAAGAAAAACAAACAAAAGCAACACCTGAGCTAACATCAGCAAATCTACGACTGTGTAACTTGGGCTGTCATAGAGCCCGCCTAATATCTGTCAACTATCAACGGTCAAATATGTGATTAACAAAGCCCCTTGCTGACATCTCCGTCCTCCACAGCTGACCCACTTTTTCTCTCTGGCAAGAGTTCCACTATATGATCATTCCCACTGCTGTAGTTTACATCTCAACACTATCATGCATCATGAATATAAAAAGAGATATTCTTTAATCAATAGGATTTTGTAACAAGGCTAATCTGTGCCTGTTGTCAGCATTAAGCATAATGATTGAGTCAGCTGTCCAAAAAAAAAGTACGCCCGGGGATTTTGGTGGAAAACACTGGAAAGATTTCTTAATATTTAGAAAAAGTAACACTTACCTGACTCAAGACAAGACAAGGCCTGGGAACCAAAGAGCTCCTCTGGTTCACTGGGAACTGCGCTTTACATTGGTTTCTCTATAGCTCCATTTTTGACGGGTTCTTCAAAAAATTACGAAAAGAAATGAAGGAACGAAATAATTAGATGTCTGCGGAACTACATTCAGTCCCTTTACTGACGTCAGGTACAAATCAATCCACCGCGTACCCGGCAAATCTATTTTTCCACTTTACCCTCCTCCCTATGGTTAAATTTTTCTAAAAACTTTTCATAAAGAGCTCCCATTTATTGCAAAATGCAACACAAGGCCAGTCTGGCGCCCCACTAATGACGAGGTTTCTAAAAATCGGGGAACTTACCTTCTTGTCGGAAGAATATTTGAAGTGCTCAGGAGGTCAGGAATGCGGTCATAGCTGTCAAATGCTGAGGTCAGAATTACACTGCAGCGCAATGGCCGTTTCGTAGACGCTTTTCGATTTCCTAGAGATCCGCAAGAACACGCAAATTACAGTAAACGTCGAATCGTCGCACAGAGAGGTAAGAATTTGCATTCCCTGTATGATTCCTCATTCAAATGAGCTGCAAAATGAGTGACAATAGCTTCTCAAACAATGACATTTTAGACATCGACCGCCAACCAATGAAAATGCACTTTACAAAAGCTGGTTATTGGCTCGAACCAATAAAATTGCCCCTGATAACGCGGACCGGGCGCCAACTTTGAAAGGCTTTTGTCAAAAACCTAAGATTCCTGCTGTCAATTTGCAAGACCCTGGAGGGCAATTACACCGGACGTGCATGGTGAGTTTCATTGTTATTAGTTTGTTGTGCATTGTTCTTAGTTTCTACGGAAAATCACGTCTGCTCTGTGGATTGCAATGATAAGATTTTCAGGCAAGTTCCTACTTTAATATGACAATTGCATCGTATTATTTATTTTTAGGAAAAATATTACGAAAATCCCCTGCATTGAGGCTGTAATGAATTTGATTTCTGCTTCTATTGAGTTTTTCTTCTAAGACGGGATCGATTCCCCACGGCAAAGTAAATTTGTGCATTTTTATGTAGCAGAGGGTTTGGTTAAATCTCGATTGTTTCATTTGTGAAGAGCATCTCATATGGGAGCAGCCTTTCTGTAAAATCTCCCCATGGTATAATCTTTAAAATGACACAAGTGAACAAGTGCAAGTAAGTTATTATGATTGTGTACAGCTCAGAGGGTGTCCAATAGCACAGTGTCTAAAGCAGTTTCTTTAGGCAAGAGGGGAGATAGTACTGTATGTGTGTACTGGTGTGTCCTTTATCAGAAAGACTTAGACCTCGATCATTGATGATTTCTTTCCATATTCCTGTGTCCACTACTGGGATTTGTAGCATCAGGTACGTTCATTCCACCCTCCAGTAGGGACTTTGTTAAGTGTTCAGAATAGTTTAGACCTTAATTGTTTTATACTGAATTCAGTTGCAATTAGACGTGTTAAACAAAAGTGATGTGGTTAGGACTAACTATTGAGATTTGAAGCTTTGAAAAGTACATACAGGTTGGCTATTTTTGCAGCCTGGCATTTCATTAGTTTTGCAAGAGCAAAAAATACGTTAGTTGCCATTTGTCCTTTTTGTTCCCAGTTTACAGGGATTTGTATGAACCGATCAGATGATCTCTAGAATTTAGGCCAGCATTTTCATTCATCTGTTAGTGTATTTTCAGATATCTTTTATTTTCCCAGGTTAATGCAATTACGAGGATCCCAGTGACATTGCTGCCGGAATAGACATACAGGAAAAAATGGAGTCATCATAGGCTGATGTGACACTTTTGTGTGTTATACTGTGTATTGCTGTGTATAAGATGGTTAACAATCAGAACATCATCAGAGATCAGAGGCATGAAGAGAGTTGGACGGCTGACCAAATGGAAGTTTTAGAGCAACTACAAAGGCATGTTCCTGTAAACCACTGGGAAAAAGTATGTTGTCCGATTATACATGTAATTAACTGTTCTTATGTTTACCTAAATTAAATAAAGAACTCTTCTTCAGCCTGTAAGAGGATGAAGGAATTCAAAAGAAAGAAGCCACAAATAATGAACGTTACTGTTACAAGTCATAAAAGCTGCTCTATTTTAGTTATCCTAGTGCAAAACTTTCACATGATGGCTGTTTTGTCGAAAACATGAAATAAATTGTGTGTCTAGTTGGTGTTGCAAAAGCAGCCATATTCAGGGCTATAGTCAATGAGTGTAATGTACCCAGAGAACCACCACCCTCTTCAAACCTCTCACAGTGCTGCTTTGTGAAAATGCTTTAGATATATGCAAAAACGGGCCCTCTGTTTGAGGACAAGGATGCAGGCCAAGCTCTCAAACAGTTGACCCAACCTGTTTTCTTGCATATATCTATAGTATTTATTATTATTATTATTTTATTGTTAAGTTTTTTTATTTCCTTACAAACACATCAGAAATCTAGGGGAAAATGTTAATATATAGATATTTTTACCTGTCTTTTTTGGTAAAATAATGGAGCTATAACTCCCTCAACTTTGTCGTCTTGTACAAATCCAGCCTTTTCCTGATTAGTCATACCATTGTAAGCCACAGGTGATCACACAAAAAGTCAGATTTTATCAAGTCCTACCTGAAAGCTCGAAAGTTTTTGTCCTTTTTCCCTCAGCCGCGAGCACTGGATAAGTTTGAAGAAGTCACATATTATTGTTGTTTTTGTGTGTGTGAACTTTGGCATTAGAGTTGATATGTTGCGATTTAAATTTAATAGAAACACAGGATATGTTTGACGACCACCTGTTCAACCTTTATTTTTAACGAGTCTAGGTATCACATGCAACGTTGTCTAGGTTATTGACGGGAAAGAGAAACTTGCTTCGTTTGTTTTATATGTCTATGCTTCCTGTGTTAAATATTTTACTGATATAATAGAATGTTATTTTAAAGACAGACAAAAAGTGAAAAGCTGAAAAATTTACTGTTAGTTACGTTTAATGTCAAATGTCTACCCCTGAATATTAGTTTGTGCGCCCGTCATTAGTTGGAAATCACTAAAAATCCACCGTGGTATTGATATATGTTCGCATTGAGGAGAAAGGCTTTGGTGCGCCCTATACATCACCGACTTTTCAAGGGCCCTATGAAAGAAGCGTTTTTATTGGCTAAAATGGCCTCAAACAATGGCTGCGTTAAAATGGAAGGTGTGTTTTCTATATAACACAGAAGTTTAAACATGTTTTTCTGGCAGAAAAATTTTATATCATTAATAAGCAAAAGTCTTGGGATTCTTTTAATCCTGCGTATTATTGATTTGCTGCCTCTTCCTTTAAGTACTAGTATATGTATTGATTCAAATGCATTTTTTAATTGGTAACAGGTTGTAGCCTTGTTAAATCGTATCACTAATATGCATTCATGTAATTCAGGAATAATTTCAGTCTTTGATCAGGTGAAGTTGTACAGCCACAAGGCAAAGAAATATAAAAACTCCAAACTGGTCTCATAAAGGGTATTACATGTGGCCAACGCAAGATTCAGCGTGCACCTTGTACGAATTATAACATGTTCAAGATGGCCTGAATGTAGCCTATTTTTGAGGCAATCAAAGCATTGAAATGAGCCTGTAGATGAGTACATTCAGTACAAAAACCAGACTGCTGAATGCCTTCCATATGATGTTTAAAGGCCTTTATAAATATATTCGCACCTAATTACAAGGCATTGTAGTGAACATTATGATGTAATTGTCGCTCAGTGTCTGTTTTTTTTTTCTGTTGTAGCTATTCAGTTTGGTGAAGAAAGTTGCTGAAGATTTGAAACACAGATCATGTGTACAACATGTGGAAAAGTACCATGACTTGGTAATTACCTTTTATTTTACCATGACTGTGGAAATTTTCAGTCTTGTGCATAATTTACATTCAATGTAAATGCAGTTACTCGTAACTTACCATCATGTATGTGAAGGTTTTATAGGGAAAAACATATTTGGTGGATATCAGATTTTAAGTGGAATGTTACATGTGCATATCATTGTTTCAGTCTAGTCCAGACAAGGCTTACCTGAGAAAAATGAGGGAAATAGCTGTATTCAACTTGCGTTGTTTGAAGGCTTTCTTTTCCTGTGGCCCAGAAGTTCTGATTTCTGCAACATACATGCTGGATTGTTTTCTGTCAAAAGTGAGAGTAAGTATACACGCTTGATCACCTTTTCCCTATTATGTACAGCTGGCGGCTTGTGAGACTTTCAGATGTGAAGGGTGTGTGAAGGATCAGGATCTGCTTGCGTGTAGCCCTTTTATTGTTACAAGTGCATATAACTGCCATGGTGCTTCCAGTGCTAGTTGCTTTCATAGTTGCACACATGTAATTCTATGAGTGTTGTGAGAATCTGGCATAGAACAGTTGGAAAACAAGCTCTTTGTAGAAAACACAATGCATGAGCTCTGAATGGTCCATTGTTAGGCAGAGTTGACCTGAAAGAATTGATGGTCGTACTCAAATTTAGGTGGGATTAGTCCCTTTAACAGATGTATACACGTACATGTACGTAATTGTTGGGAATGGTTATACTGTGATAAAGGTACAAATGGGGTCAGTTTCTTTTTTCTTTTTTTGATTAAATAATGCATGCAGAATTTATTTGAATGTAAATTGTATGGGTAAGTAAAATCAGTGCAAGAGTAATTGTTTTATTCCTGTCTAACTTAGGTCCAGACAAAATATATGTCATGTTTGACTGCAGCATGTTTTGGAATTGCTTC
Source organism: Acanthopleura granulata (assembly GCA_016165875.1). Classification (NCBI taxonomy): domain Eukaryota; kingdom Metazoa; phylum Mollusca; class Polyplacophora; order Chitonida; family Chitonidae; genus Acanthopleura; species Acanthopleura granulata. The sequence continues at coordinate 6,858,698 of JABBOT010000005.1, read as the reverse complement.
TGACATCCACGTCTCCAGTTCGGTGAGTATATCTAATATGATATAGTGTAGGAAATCAGTCATATAACATATATACAGTGAAGTGTAAACTGTATTAAATGTCAAACAGCCTTCATGGCTGAAGGGTTACAGTGCTAGCGTGCCTTTCAGTAGTGCAATCACTGTGAGATCTGCTTAAGCCCTGCTTCCTCTTTAGCCATACATGGGAATGGCTAAAATGCCAGCATCCTGCATTTGATTGCAGGTTTCCCTGGGCCTCTGCCTTGTTTCCTCCTACTATAATATTAGATGAGTGAAATATCTTGACTTTGACAGGAAACACCTTTCAAATAAATAAATGCAGAGGTGAAATATTAAATTTCAAATGAATATGTTGGCAGTTTTTCAGGTGTCATTAGGACACCAGGAAGCCTCCAGTGGAAAGAATAGTGATTTTAATGAGCTTTTTTTCAGCGTTAACATGTCATTCATTTTTAGCAGTTTAATTGTTGATTATCAGTCCAGTCTGTCTGTTATGTTGACATTTCAGACATCTCCATCGCCGGAAGAATTTTCCCAATTGCACCGAAGAGCATGGTCTTCGTCTGATTTTATCCGCATGGAGAATAAGGTGATGGAAAAGCTGAACTGTAACCTGAGCCCACCGGTGACATCTCTGACGTTTTTACACAGCTTCTACGAGATGATCTGCCTGGTAGATCAACAGGTCTTCAGCAAGAGCCTATGGCAGCCCTTGACATCTAAGTTGGAGGCCTGTCTCTCTAGCAGCCAGTTTAACTTGTTTCGAGTAAGTTGCCTTGGTGTAGGGTTTTGTAATCAGATTTGTTGTACGTGAATATTGTTACACAGATATTGTCTAATTTTGATGCTGAGGAAGGAGTTGGCAAACAAATTTTATCTGATTATTATTTGTTTTTTGGATACATGTGTATCCACAAAGATGAATAATTTCAGCTAATACCTGAAATGTTACAGTTTAACTTCTGTCAGCAGATGGTGAGTCTAAACAGGAGGCATATTGTACCTGTTGTTACTGTCTACGTAGATATAATGAGTTTTAACTTTCCACTTTATCTCATTTGTTATCATTTTTTCAGCCCTGCACGCTGGCCCTGTCTGTACTAGATGTTGTTCTTCAGGATTTCTGTGATACCATTAATGCAACAGAGGTTGTGAGAGCAGTGTTCATTTTGCAGGCATTTTGTCAGGTAAGTTTAAGAATGGCTTGTTTACAACAGACATAAGTTTGCTGGGAATTTATTTTGATGGTCAGCATTTGAGTAGGCTTTCGGTCCTTTATAATGAAACGTTTGTTTGGGTATAACAGTAAGAAGATGTATCTGGTGTGTATAAAATGTGAAGTTTGTATTTGCGGCATTTCAAAACCAGCACCTTTAAACTATATATTTAAGACATATCTCTGCCATATTTATCACCCTATTTATGTGTCTTCTAGCTGCTTCAGGTAGAACTTGACTTAACTTATCTGTGTCTGACTATTAAATGGTCAACATTCAACATCATCATTCAGAGTGTGTTGTTTGCACAGATATCTGATGCTGAGCTGTATGAATGCAATGAAGCTGTTGTGAGCATGCAGAATAAGTACCACAGTCAGAAGCTCTATGTGAGGAGCAGTCTAAGAAAGCGAGTCCGTCCCTTAATCCCTCGTCCCTGTCTTCCTGCTATCCCAGAAGAGGCTGTCATACAGTCCTATGCAGCAGCTGTGCGCTTAGGGTGAGTGAACTGAAGGATTCACTATACCTTAGTCTACACACACAGAAACTGATTTAGGTACATGTAGTCGAGTATTAAGCTGATTTCAAACTTAAAACTACATGCGTTGCCAAGCTTTGGCATGTGTTGAAATAAGTCAAATGCTACTAGTTTTCGATTCATTAGCCCTCAGATTTATTTTTAGCATTTGAAGACAGTTAGCCTCTTATTTATTTAGCCTCTTATTTATTTCAAGTATATGAGGAGGCAGCTCTTAGTAAATTAATTTTGCTGGCTGGAAATCTTTTTGTGATTATTTGGTTATTAGATCTTGAACGTATATTCAACCCCTTTTGTGGATTTTAAATTGTTTAAGTATTAAATTTAAGTGATATTTTATTTGTAATTTTGGTATTCTTCACAATTATACTTAAAGGGGTCTTACCCTGTACTTGGAAAGATGCTTCTAGACTAGGTCTACTTGTAGAAAATTCTATTACCTTTCCAAAAAGTGACTAAGATTATATATTTTCGAAGTTTTCTGAGAGGAACCTATCTTATATAATAATTTGTTACATGACTAATCTGCATGACAAACTTTTGACCTTAAGTTTTTTGTGTTTTGCAGCCTGAACTAAGCAGAGGAGAATGGTAAAGACTCAGCAGGGAATATGCCAGCACAGCCAGGCATGCTAGCATCACTATAAGCTGTTGACCTGTTTAATAACTAAGATGTAGACCTTGCCCTGACACTGGCTATATATGCCATTAGTACGTTGTAGATTACATGTTATATTTATGGAGATCTCCAGAACTAATTTATTTTTATACTCAAATCTACAAATGTTACAACTAAAGTATTTAAACATTGAATGATGTATAGCATTTTTTGTTGTTCTTTGTTTTAAAGTCATTAATATCAAAACACATACAATACATCATGTTGTATTTTTGAAATAATGTATTAAAAATATCTTTAACACTACTGTACATGTAACTGTGTTCAAATCATATCCTGATCTACAATGCACAACTAATATATGTATTACCTTGAAAAGTCCCTTACTGTCGGTTTATTTCTGTAGAACTGTAACCATACATCATTACCACGTATAGATCTATCATAAAAGTAAAAACCTCATTAATGGTGAAATGTTTGTACTTTATTTGTAACATCATTTGGCTGACTGGTTTTACCTGTGGTGGGACCAGCTAACTTTGGTACATGCATGTGTAGGTTGAATTGATGTAATCAGCATTGTGCAATATTTGTTTTGTAGTGAAAATTTAAGTTTGTTCATTTGTTAAATGATATGCTAATAAGAACAGCTGACAGTATTTTTTGCATATCTTTGTTTCCTCTTAAGAGTTTTTTCTGGTCATACAATGTATATTTATGGTCAAACTTCATTGCGGATAGATGGTCATAATTTTGTTCATTTTGCAATATGTACTACTTTCTTGAATTGTATAATTTAATTTTCCAACGTACTCGCTGTGTAATGTTGAATGAAAGATAAAAGTTTTGAATATTATAGATTATTATTGTGTAAATTATATTCCAATGGATAATACAGGCCCCATCACATACTTTTTTTTTAAGGAATAAATCTTTTTAATGCCATAAATGTGTCATAAGAGTTCTTAATATTGTCTACAGTAATCTATGAGGAAAAGGTACCTAGCTGTGTACTGCATACATTCATTCAGAGGCCAAAATCTGGATTTAAAGATATGGGTTTAAATTTAGTAAGTTGTCATGCTTCATTGTCACAGGAAGCCTTGGTGACAATTCAAACTAAATACACACACATTCAATGGCCAAAATCTGGATTTAAAGATATGAGTTTAAATTTAGTAAGTTGTCATGCTTGATTGTCACAGTCTTCAAGTCTTAGTGATAATTCAACGGAAATACACACACTGCTGACCATCTGACACAAATTCTGGTAGATATAGAGCATTTCAGATCGTCACTGTCAAGCATCTCAATTTAATCAGACCATATTTTATAGACCAGAACATTTAACCAGTTCAACTCAGCTGTGTTTTTTCCTCTGACCACATGTATTGGGGATTTTTTTAATCCTAAGGCAAACAAGCCTGTCTAGTCCACTGTATATCTGGCATGTCTGGATAAAACACTGTTTCAGAGATCCAAACCTGTTATTTTTCACCTACTTGAGCCACATGTACAATCTCTGTTGCTGTGGAATACTAGTATTAGCTTTGTACTTGTGGGATATATTTTGCACTGATAGGATTAAGGGCAACTTGGAACCCAGAAAACGACATTGTAGATGAAGCCCGTTATAACATCTACTACAGGATTACAAGCATTACATTGATAACGAGGCATTTTATTCGTACCCATCGTGCTTCCCCACTTTAGGTATGACATACTTAACATTAAATAAGGAAATCCTAAGAACCATAAATGTAAAAGGCTTTAGTTGTATTTGGGTTGGAGTACAGCTGGATACAATTTGAGGTCGAGTCTGCAGTCACACATAAGAGGCAGCATGGTAAACACATCGGGGAGATGCAGTTGTGAGAGGACTGAAAAGTTCAGGCTAGTTCACTGTGGAAGTATCAAGCAGACGAACATACCCATGAGTGACAAAAAAAAAAAAAAAAAATCAACAAAGCACAGAGCATATACAACCTAGGTCAGGGCTCTCAGTGCTCCTACATTTACTGTATTTCTGGCAACCAAAGTTGTCCTATGTTTTGTAAAAATCTATAATTCCTGCATTTTCACTAATGCGAAAAATCATAATGTCTGGCAAAGCTGCTGTGGCTGGTGTTTGCTTATAATTTGTAGTGTCCTATCTGAACCTCACTTCCCAAGTGGCCTATTGTCTTGAGATGGCACTGACTGGCAGTCCATCCTTCCATACAATGCTGATCGCTGATAAGCAGTGACACATGTGAACTGTCTGCCAGTACAATTCTGATATTGGTAAGGCCACATAGGTTGTGTTGTTCAGATACATCTTTAAACAGTTAAGATACATATGTTTTGTTCAAACCCTTCTTATGTTTTCCTATAATTCAGCACAAAAATTCCTATATTTTTCTGACATTTTTGTCAAAAACCTCCTATATTTTTTTCTAGTTTTTGAAAAGGAGTACTGAGAGCCCTGCTATGTACACATATGTAATTTTCAGACCTAGCTTTTTCATACAAGTATATAATACCAAGGACTAATAGTAGATAACACTGCAAACGCATATTCCTTCTTTGAAAAATTTAGGAAAGCTTTGTACGACTCTGGTACAAGTCCCAATATTTCTTATTTTCTTTTTTTCGCCGGAAAGCCAGAGAAAATGTCAAACGTTGGTCTGCAGCCGCATGCTCCATTGCTAAGCCGAGTAGGCTCCCAGTACTGGCCACACCGCCAGTGGCTGCATGACCGTGCTGTGGTGGAGGTGATGGTGGTGCTGGTGGTGGGTGGCTCTGTACTGGATGTCACCAGTGTGGTGGTCCCCTCCTCCATTGTGGATGTATCGGCTGTTGTGGACCGAGGCTCTGTGCTCTCTCCATCCACCATGGCTCTCAGTCTGTTCACCGTGGATAGGTCCAGTCCTGCCGTGTCTGTGTCTGTTTCACCGGTCGGGTCATTAGCTGAGGAGTGGAGACCATGCCTGGAGGCCGAGCTTAAGACGCGATTCTCACATCTGCAAAGTAAACCAGTATCGGTATCTATAAAAGACAGACATAAATACTAGAGCAGTTAGAAACGTGAGGGCTGTGTGGGTGGTGGCTGTGTGGGAGGTGGCTGTGTGGGTGTTGACTGTGTGGGTGGTGGCTGTGTGGGTGGTGGCTGTGTTTGGCGGCTGTGTGGGTGGTGACTGTGTGGGTGGTGGCTGTGTTTGGCGGCTGTGTGGGTCATAATTGGTTGTTGTAGGAAGAGGTGGGAGCCCCACAAATACAGTATATGTCTGCAATGTCAGCCAAGTCACATCTGAAAAACTTGTTTTACGGTGTTATCAGATTACATGGACCATGGCTTAAGTTTTCACCTGTGTTGTAACCTATGCAAATCCCAGTTAACACATATTACTTATTTCTGTAGAGCTTTAAACACTGATACTCACATCAATGTGAATAGACTGTCAGGTCCACCATGGTGAAAAAATAAGTTAAGCTGGCAGGTAAACATGTATGTGCAAGTGTTTGTTTTGTTTAATGCTTTGATAATCCAATCCCAAACATCTGCTGAGTCTGCTTGAACTAAGGCAGGTTTGTCATCTACAGTATACCATGCACATACCTTCACACAGTAACCTACAGCATACGTGCACCTGCCAGCACATGCATGTACCTACAGGTAGTTTGCATTCGACATTAAGTAGAGACGGGAAGATCAGCAACACTAATTCCCTGCTCTCTTGGTAGGAGGGGGGGACCTAGCTAGACTAGTACCACTTTTCTGAATGGCCTCATGTGCTAACAAGGCAGCCCCTGATTATGTGCCATGCTTAACTCTGCTCCCTTTCACCTGACACAGAGCCAGCCATGAAGGACCAATACCAGCAGGGTGTCAGGGCAGTCAAACCTCTTGTTAGTACTGTCCCTTGGGTTATTGGCCTATTTTCTATACCCCGACATTAAACTTGTGGCAAAGATGTTGTTTCTTCTGATTAAGGTAAACCGATATGCCAAGTTCTGTTGTGGTCTAAAAATTATATTGAGAGGTGTATGAACACAGTTCCTTTAGTACATGTTATTTTTTTAACAGTTTCATACCAGCTCTGTCATCAAAGCAGTCACTTTTATATACATGTGTTTAGTTTTTTAATTAATGCAGAGTTTTCGAGTTACATCATTATGACAACACAGAGAGGTCACTTTGTGAAATAAAGCCATGGTGTGGTCAATTCCCTATCATTCAACATGGCAGCAGATGTGATATCCAGCATTGCTGGAAAACACTTTTGGGAAGTTTTATTTCATTGTTTTTGATAAATGTTCAATTTTGTATACACCAGCCCATGTTATATTGTGCAGATTGACCCTACTGTGCTGTAAAGTGGTGATGTCACATCACAAAGGGACATCACGTTGCTGTTGTAATATCACTTCTTGAAACTTGCATATTGGCCTTGATTTCCCTGAAATAGTTTGTTTACTCCGCCTTGCTGAATGAGGACTGTGTTAAAGTTTTTCACTCAGCAGGTTTTCCTCCAGTTGTGGGGCAGGTATATGTGGCAGGAGCTGATTATGATCATAGGCTGTATTTGAGCTAAAATTTAGCAGACGACTCTTGCTCACTTTGCCTGATACTGAAAGTTTTATTGATCTTATTGCTTTGAGGTTTGTTTGGAAGGTAGGATGATAATGTAAGTTTCAGAACCAAAAGGTCATTATTTGCCTCTAAAAATATACTTTTTGGGCAAAGTGCTAGGTCAACTACAGTACATTGAAAGCCAGGGCGAATACTATGCCGACTGTTGTTAAATGTCTTCAGAATACAGGATTACAGAAGACAGCTATCATATTATAACCCAAACAATCTCTATGATGATGTTTACCTGCATGTGTCAGTGTTGAAGGCAGAAATCCGGGAGTTGCAGTTAGTGATAGTTGGGCACAGACACTGGCATGTTTTCTCGTCCCAGCGCTTTGGTAGAAGGCAGTTAGATTCTTCATGGGCATTCTTACAGACACAGCGGCAGAGATCGTCATCGTATCTGTCGTGGATTCTGTAATTGCAGTCTTCAGGCATGATGCGACATCTTGTTTCACATCTCACATGCTGCACCATTTGTATTGACTTCACTTCTCTGTAGTCAAAGTTTACAGCACCGAGTTGGAATCTGCCGACAACAATCTGCAACCCAACAACACAAGAATCTATAAATTTTTTGACAGCAGCTTAATACCATACTCAAGAATTTTTCTCTTGTACAATGATAGTTTTACAGGTGATAGAAACCAGAGTTACAAGGGGAACTGCACCACAGGTGACATACAGATATGCACAAAACACTAGTGGAGGTGGTCTTCAATGAACTTTGGACTGCATAAACAGCTACACACCCTCACCTGCTGACTGTCACCACAGTCCCCCAAGCAGCGTGTGGAGAATATACAAACGTCCTGTCCAAGGGTGCCTTTGAACCCACGCCTGGTTTCTACTAACAATTAAAAGGCCACATAACCACTAGACCATGGCTCGCTGACAACAACATCAAGGTAACCTCGTATATCTTGGGAGCACGAGACACGAATGTTTGAGGACAGGAGCCCAACAGGACAATCACCTTGAGGACATCAGTCCTTAGGACACTAGCTTGATTAATTCTTAATTCTAGACAAGTCCACCATTTTCTGTTTGGCTCTGAATTATTTTGAATTTTTTTTTCTTATTTGACTGTTGTAATTACTTTGCTCTTGGTAATGTCTTGGAATATTGTCCTATATGCCTTGGTGAGCCACCCTTTTTGACTGTATGAAGAATTAAATCTAAATTTGTCCTGAACTTCAATGCTGTAGACGCCATTCTGGACATCTCCAGGAGAGACACTTGTACAAGGTTGATAGCAGATCATCAATGGGCCAATTCTGTACAACTTCCCCAGTCCTTGTAATCACCTTGCCTCCAGTCACTGAAATCAATGATGCTGGTGTGCTGTGCTTTGACCTACCGATTTAGGAACGTACTTGACCTGCACAGGAGCGCAGATCTCGTGCTCTGTGCCGGCGCAGCCCGCGCAGCGCTCGAGGAGGACACAGGTGGGGAAGCGTAGCACGTTGGGATCGGGGTCTCGGGGCACCTCCACTGTCATCAGGTGAGGAGAGCAGATGTCAGGCTGAATGGCAGTGGCCAAGATGGACTCTGCAATAGGACCAGAGCTGAAGTCAGCAGATTTCCATGCAAATTGTGTATGTAAGCAGGAAACAATTAAGTCCAAGTTTATTATCAGCTCATAAACTAAGATATTCAGGTCAATTCTGAAGCATTGATGCTGATGGAACAGTAATAAGAAATAGATTTCTTACATGCAGGTAGAGGTGCAACTGATTTACATCTATTATTTAAAGATTTATTCAGTGGTCTTTAAACTTTTGTAAACGCTGATAAATATGTAAATGTCACATAATGTAATAAAACGTAATACAATGCACAGTACAAATGCTGTGAAGAATATATTTATCCCCATCAATCAAATGCACATAAACAACTGATTATTTGTTGCAAGGCAGAAGGAGCCTACCTCTGGTATTGGGAGGAAGGCGACCTGAAAGACAGGAAATGACACAAAATAAAATGCGCTATGTGAAATCAAAACTTTAACTGAATCAGAGGGCAATAACTTTATCCAACAATATATATGTACTTTAGAGCACCTCCCAAAAGAGTTATTTAAAACGTTCAAACCATACAGATTCATCTGTTATGATTATCAGCATAATGCACAATGATAAAATAGTTTTCCCAAACAAATGTTGACCTAAGATTTTAAACTCAAGGATCGCTCTGCAAGCTAATTAACATATTATATCACAAATTAAACTGAGGCAGTACAATTTTTCAATAACTGAATGAACAGCCTTGTGTGTACAACAGAAGGTTACCTGTGTCTTTTCACCCAGGTATCCCATCCATGCTGGGGTCAGACGTCATAGCTTCTTACACGCAGATCACAGCTGTGCGCAAACATACATGCAACATAACATGTTAGAGGAAAGAGGATTGGTTAGTGGGATTCAGTGGGTGAACTGATGGCATTCGTGAGGCAAGGACATACATATACATGTATGTATAAATTTCCACCATGATGATGAAGGCGTTATTAAAACAACAATCTGACAAATCAAACCCCTATACACTAGAGAAAACTGTTGTACATGAATTCTTAGGAAAATAAATTTACTTATGTATTTGCTGCACAAGTTTGTTTACTGTCCCGTACTTTCAATTTGTCACCTAATTTGTACATTATTCTGGCCTATCACAATGGAACCTAGTTTTCTTGTAGAGCAAGACATCTCCTTTAATGTTGCAAGAAGATTTGCACATGTAATGTTGTCTCTTACAAATGACACCTGGCATGACACCTTACGTGACTGCCCAACTGAACAGGACACCCAAAATGACACCTGACCCAACCTAATTTCCCCTGAATTTCGAACTCCAGGGGAAGAAACCATTTTAATAACTATATGTAATCCTCCTGGACATTTTAGTCTTGCACTATAGTGTTGGACCTGTAGCCATACATGCAGTGTTGGGGTCAGATCCTTCTGACGGAGATCTCTCTGACACCCTACCTACAGAAAATAAAGCTTTCAGAACAGTGACATGGAAATGTCATTAATCATGTCAATTATTTATTAACATTAGAATTTTGTTTTGATGATGTAACTTCTGAGTGAAAAGACACAGCAGTGTGGTGCAGATATGAGCAGGCATGATTACCAACATACACTGCCAATAACATCACAGCAACTGTCATCATCAAAGCATACAAACCTACACATGGTTAAAGGAAAATTTATACACAGGTGAAAAAATATTATATATACATGTTTATGCGATGACTTACATGAATATGGTAATTTATGGATAGGCCTTCACTTACGCAGCTGGCAGACATGGTGCAGTAGTCTGCAGGGTAGCTGTGGCAAATGTGTTTGGTTCATGAGAGGAATTGCACCAGGGTTAGATGGTACTATCAAGAAAGTGTGGTGAAGGTTGCTCATAAGACAGTCATGTAATTATTTTATTGTTGTCTTATCTCAGACTCGAACAACAACAATGGTGTGCACTCCCATGAGACATGAACATGATTATTTAGGTGTTTCACAGCATTATGCTGTCTGCCGTTCTCTTTACTACAGACAGAATCTTGCATTTGAGTATCCACTGCAGAGGTTTTTCTAGCCACTTTCTCGTGGTGGTTAGCACATATCAGAAAATTGAGTTTTACAGACGTTTTGTTTTGAGTATTCATGAAAAGTTTTTGATACATTGGGTATGAAAAAATATTGAGTTTTCTGATTTGTTCAAATTGAGTTTCTAAAAAGAAATTGGCTAGAAAAAACCCTGCAATGGGACCTGTACACATAGCTAATACACTGCCTTAAGGCCTTGCCCGTAGCTGATCATCCAACACGGGTACAAATATACCAATAAATCAAGTGATACCCTCATGCTCGTAAACATACACTCTAAGAGGATAACTTTGTACTGGCTAGTAGGTACACCCAAAGGTACACTGTTTAACCAAACATGACAGTGGTATGTAACATAGGTGAAAGATTTACAGGTAAGCTGGAAGGTGGGGGGTAAGGGTGTGACCCTGGGGGACATGTGAGCTAGATGGCCATTAGCTGAGGGCCAGCCAACCATGCAAACTAGGACAAAAGCTCAGCTGAGGTATTGAAGGACGAGATTTACTCAGGCTGACTAGTGAGGCTTAACATGCTTAAAGCAAGCACACAAGTTTGTTGCTGACTTCAAACAGGTACATGTCTGTCATTATGTACAAGTACTCTGGCTAGAGAACCATTCTTGTCATAACCAACTGGCCTCTGTGTAATTGTGGAAGCATTGCAAAAGAGATATTCTCTACGAGTTAGAATTGTCAGAATAATAGATAGAGTATGTCAAAGTCCACAAGAGAACAAAAAAAAACCCTGCTAACCTCCATTCATAAACCTGAGCCACACGCCACAATTTCAGTTTGGTGTCAGCAGACTGTATATACAGTAAAAGCCACGTAATTTTCACAATGTTTGTACATTGTAACGATCAGCTAAATGTAAGATATACAGGCTTAGGAAGAATCACTGTTATTAATTTGCTAAGATAATACATTTGCATGCATTATGAATGTACATTTCAGCATTACCAGTATTATGTAATAAGAAGTTCCTACCAACGTTTTATGTAATATGATCACAGAAAATGTTAACAAACCACAGATTTAGGAGAAGTGAGGTCACAGATTCAAATTCCACTGTTGCTGACTTTAAGCCAAGAGGTTTGGGAGGTACAATGTCATGAATGTACCTGGTCAGAGAAATGGTATACTCTAAGGACTTTTGTTACCTCCACTCATTCATATCAACCCTTGTTGCTGTATTGGAAATTTCTCGGGTAGGGCATTAACACCAATGAAATAAAAAAAATAATATAAGTACATAAAGCAGACAAGGTTATTAGAAACAGCTGTAATTTCCTGGCAAAGACTATCATGTTTATCACACTGCCACAGGTCAAGGGGTCACGTGCAGAAATGCACATGCAGGCTTTGTATTACTGTATTCAGGTGATTAGTAATGACTTATATATTATGCCTAACATCATATATTAGTACACTGGTTAACAGGTTTATGATGCATATGCACTTATGTATTCTGTATTAATGATTAATGCAGACATGCAAACATGGGTGTAAGCCCAGTTGCACGTGGTGATACAGTAATCCATTATGTTTGATCTTGGTCATGTCAATGTCTGGCACACAAAAAGGTCACAGGTATAAACATAAATGAGTATGGTTTTTTTTAAAGTTTTTTTTGATGAAATGAAAAATTTATATGAAAACTTCCTACATGTAGCTTGACTGGGTAGGAAAAAATGAGAAAAATAGGATCATTTGAGGGGGATTTTTTTTTATTCTGACTCTGGAAAAAGATAGGGAATGAAAAGAAATTAAGTGGAAAGAAAAATACGAAGAAATAACGTTTAGTCAAAATACAAATACATGTATAAACTTTTCAGTCCACGCTTTTCTGATGGGTCGGCTGAGTTATGATGAATGAACATATTTTTGAGGATGGCCTTGGTAGTACACAAACGTGGAAGCACATTACACCCCTGATAAACCAAATATATATACAGAACCCGTATACATACAAACACTTAAATCAGAGTTCATCGTGTTTATGGGCATTACAACAACCAGCTGTTACCATTGACAACATCAGATACATGCACACATACACGTAACAAATGTTCGACTGTGTGCACAATAACATTGTGTCCACTGTGACCATGCCGCCATCATGAATACAACGTGAGTATCACCAGACACTGAATGGAGGCCCCACGCTTGGAAAAAAGAACTTTTTGGAGAGCAGTTAATGTTTTGTATAAATACGGGTGTTCCAGGTATGATGCCAGGTTTGGCCGCTCACCTGAACTGCTGCATTCCTGTCCCTGTTCACCCACACCGCAGATGGAGCCGTTGTTAGCTGATGAAGAGGACAAGTGACAAAATCTGATAAAGGCCAAATAAATATCTACATATACATATACACGTGCATGGATATTGTTTATCCACATACATCCAATTTAGCATAAAAAACAGCTTCCGCAAAATCTTCTTTCAAGTTGAATAAATAAATGACAATGACTTATGGCTACCTTTGCAATATTGCAGCCACATCATTGTGAAAATATTCATTGAAATTAATCATTAAAATACGGTAACATATTTCATAGATTAATTTCACAACAGGCTACGATCATACATAAATATCTACATGTATACAAGCAAGTTAAGTTAGTATTAGTGATAAATGTTTAAAGCAGTTTTGCCCAACTCAGAGGGCAGCTTAGGTTAACAACAATACCACAGTTTCATTTAGCGGTTAATGAAAAGGATGACCTCAAAAAAAAAAAAAAAAAAAGCTAAAGAAAAACTGAGAGCTTTACTTTTCACTCTGCTACAATATCAAAAGTGTAAGACATTATCAGATGATATCCGTGCAGGTATAAAAGATGGATGTGTAAGTTGGAGATTATCTTATGTACATATACAGTTACAATACAAATACTGTAAGACAATAGGCTAGGCCTTGTCAGATAATTACCCAGAGGGTCTGTTTCGGGAACTCTCAGGAACTCATCCACAAACTCCTCCAGGCTGATCTGATGCAGGCGCTTCATGATAGCAGCAGGCACCTATGGTAGTGGGCACGACAATCAATGACCATTATTGCATAAAAACAGCATACTATGATATTAGGAAACATTTTGTCCCCCCCCCCCCAAAAGGTGAAATGTACTACATTTACCATGAGAATGTAATTGCAAAAAAAAAAAGAAAAAACAAACAAATAAATAAAAATACATGTATGTGCACATGTCTATCAGATATGCAAATTTTGCTCCAAAGCATGATTTTCCATTACATTTATGTCAATATAATCCCCCGTCTTGGATATCAACTAGGCTGAAATTTGGAAAGATATAAAGAGGAGTAAATCAGGGTTCACATGTACTTAAATATATCCTTTAAAGAGGCTCTCCTCATACAAAATATCCAATGGACAGAATTTAAAAGAATATTACACTTATAATATTTATCAAGCTAAAATTGTTTGCTTTTTCTTTTTTCTTTCAAAAAAATCAAGCAAGGGCTGGGTGCAGGAAACTGCACGGATAGAGCCTGGAGATAGCCAGTAGGGTACCCTGCCCTTCAGGGGATTTACAACTGTTGAATAAAGCCCCGAGTATAACCTGGCATTGCCCAGATCATACGGAAGTCCCTATAAATGACACTGTCAAAGAACACCTGTCATCTGGTCCTGGTCATGTCATCAATGGTGGGAAATCACAGGATGACAAATTCCTGTTTGAACAGAGTCACATGAGGATGATCTGGTGATCCCAGGCTACTGGGAAACTCACAAAGGTTCTGGAGTCCTACATGTAGCTTCTATCCTGACTATAAAGTACCTACCAGGGAGTACTTCCTGGTCCTGGTACCACACAGTACCAGGCCACACCAGCTGTGTCCGCCATCACAGCATCTCATTGTGGCTCGACTTTTTCACCCAAGTCAACAGATGGACGAGCTTTTATTAGAAGGCATACTAGGCCTACCCTGTACTGATGCATGTACATACTAATTTATTTTAGATAGTAAAACACCTCTGCAGTTTGAAGTGCACTTGAGTTAAGTTGGAGGCCATGCAGTCTACCATTAGGGTCTCAACAATAATACATGTACCTTGTTTTATTGTCAAGACGATAATTATCTCATTTCTGACAAAGTGGGTGTGAGGGACCTGATAATTTAAATTTCTAGCACTTGTCGGCCTTTAAGTGAAAAAACCATGTGAAAAGGCTTTCCAGAGTACTTTCCAGAGCTGCTTGCGGCAGCTAAAAAGGATGTACAAACATCCATGCCCATTTCTTACAGCAAAATTCAAAAGTGTCACGCAGCTGGTGTTTTTTTAATTATTTTTGGAATTTGTGGTACATGTATGTCTCTACCTTCCACCCATTCCGAACATGCAAAACTTCAGCCCTGAGTATTTAAGTCAGCTTCACCGTCATACATTAGGCAGAATGCTCTCATATGACTTAATCCATTTATTGACAAAAGATTATTTATTTCACTTCAACTATTATAGTAAATTACCTAAAATTTCACCTATAAACAGAGCTGAACACTTTGCCTCATTGTGAATATTCACAATCACTCTGACAAAGATGTTTTTAGGTTTGTTTGTAATATAAATACTGATACTACCAAAAAACACCGCAACAGTTTAACACCAAAACTAATATTCTATGACATTTATATGACTCTAAAATGCAATATTTGGGGGTGAAGTCTGAGGTCATTTACTGCATGTACATAAACACAAATACTTGTTTTCTCTTAACTGCGATGAAAATGATTTCAGTCAAAAACAAGGCTGTGTGCGTATATATATTTAGCTCGGTATTTTGTAGCTAGGTGACCCAAACCTATATATTTATACTTACTGCTGCTGGCCACTGGTCCTAATTCTTATCACAGCTATGAGGGATATAAAAATAGATTTTGAGTCAACTGATTTGGACTTAATTTTAGATTCTACACTATAACGTTTTCACCCATTTAGCATATATCTGAAAAGGTAAATTTAGACATAATTTATGCCGCTGTAATATTCTGATCAAACAGGGAGATAAAAATCGCCTTGGCTGGACAACTCTAAACCACGATCAAGAAAAAGTGTGGTTTTTGTCAGTCTAGACAAAACAGATCCCCTGAAGATATGTGTCACAAACCCCCCCCCCAAAAAACCCAACACTGTTTCAAAAGGCTATGAACTGCATACAATACATACTTTACATTTAAAGTCAGCCATTTAAGATGTTCATGTATGTATCTACTCTTTCTATTAATGTAGAGTTGAGTGGTTATATATGTATGTTTTATGGCGTAGGCGGGGGATCAGCCTAATGCCTAGTGGATAAATTACTATTTAAAAAAGAGTACCGCAGATTTTTAAAATTCATCTTTGATTGTTATCTGAGTTATCATTTAAAGTTAAACCTTTCAAAACTTAAAAAAAAAATTGAAACTTTGATGTTCTTTTACTACTATCTTTAAAACTATAAAAGATATCAAAAATTTGTGGGACCTTTTTTAGCTTAGGTATTTAGCTACATGTGTGCCAAGTTTCACAGCATTATGTTGAAAATAAGCAAGAAATAAAAGTATTTCACCACACAACCGTCTCAAAAAAATACAGAGAGAAAAAGACCAAAACGTTTGGAGGAGTATTATGTGTGACAAAAGTCGTCATTAATTATAGAACTGCCCTGCCTCCAGTTAAAATATGAATATATCAATCTACTAACATTAAGTTTTTAAAACTTGCCATGCTCCATGAAAGTGCAGAGGCATGCCTATTCACAGCAGGTAACCACCCCCTTCAGTGAGTTAATGCCCCCAATCAGGGTGAACTAAGAAAACACAATTGCCTTGGTCCACAACATGTTATACTTTTTGTCAAATTTAAGGTATTTACAATTCGAATTTGGTTTTCATCTTTAATTAAGAGGAAAGATAGGAGAGGGGAGAATAAGAATGTGAAATAAAAAAAATTTGACAAAATTTCACCCCCGAGGGTTTCTAGTATCCTTAAACATTACAACGGGCTATAAACCAAAAAAATGTCTGGTACCATATGCCACACTAAAGTATTATTAACTATGTATCGTTAAAATTTAGTTATGATAATGGTAAGATGAAGGATTTCTGAAAGAGTTAGACAGGACGCAGGAAACCTGATTTGGTTTTGTGACGTATACATGATGTAGGAAACTTGGGGAGGGAAATTTAGACAGTCAATAGCTTCAGCAGTCTGAGTGGGAAAGCTGACAATTTGACATTCACAAGAAAAGAGGTCACACACATAATTTTGTCTTGGGCAGTTTGTTCTTATAGCTGACCCATGACACCACAAAAACACCCCACCTCCCACCTCCTCAGTAACAGTACCCCTTTGATGTTCAACTCTAATGCCACAAACATAAACCTCTGCCTCAATTTACTGCCATGCCATGTACAGCAAAGCTGATCTTCTCAAGGTCTCATGTCAGTGGGCATGAGTCAACATTTTCACTTGACAGACAGTGATATACATACTCTGTATAAAAACAACTAAAGCCAAACCAAATGACAACATGTCATGATGATGAATGAAACATGTCACTTGCACAAGCTCATGTAATTGCTTTCTTGACATAAATGACAAGTTTTTGGTGAACATACATGTTGACCTGTTTATTACAGAGCCGGATTATTCTGATCAACTGGTCTTGTTTACAAAGTGAAAAACACCCACATGTAGTATCCAATGTGTAAATACTTAGCCTGGAAACACATGTACCGGTAAGCTACAGAACAAAGAAAATGTCTGACACCCATTAGTACATGTATTTTGACAGGACTAACAGTTTTGTACAGGATAAGTACATGTAAACCCTTGGTAACATTTTTAGTGATGTGGGTAGCTAGGAAATGTGCCAATTATGTCACAACAACAACAAAAATTATTTCTAGGCTCAATGTACTCAAAACTAACAAGGATTAATAGGTCTGGCACAAATACCTGTTATTCCATGTACCATGATCAGTATAAGAGACAAGAGCAATTACTGTAGTGGACACTCTACTTAGCCAGTAAAGAAAGGAGTATTAAACTGGACACTCTTATGCAATTATGTTAAAGACAACGGTAAGTATTCAGCTGGACATTCTAATACCATGATGATAAAGAGAGCAGCAAGTACTGAATTGGACACTCTGTTCAGTTAGCCAGCAAAAAAGGATTATAAATTGGACGCCTTTATGCAATTATCTTAAAGACAAGGACAAGTACCTAGTTGGAGGTTCTGTTAACGTGGTCAAGATAAGAGTATTAAACTGGATACTACAATTAGCAAGATAAAAACAAGGGCAAGTGTCTATTAAGCTGCTAAAGACAGGAGCAAATGATGAAATGGGCATTGCATAGAGCTTGTAAAGGTGAGCAAGTACAACAACGGACACCCAATTCAGCTGGTTAAAACTGGAGTACATGTAAGTATTAAATTGGACACCCATGGACAGAGCAAGAGAGAGAACTGGACACCCTATTTAGCTGGCACAGATTGGACACCATAACATGTTACAGATTGGGATACTCTTTGGACAGCCTACATGTCTAAATCCGTTTAAGACAGGAGCAAAGCAATGAGATGGAGACCCAAAAGAATACTCTTTTTTTACTCTTATTTAAACATCCCTTTCAAACCTAACAAAATCACAATAATATCACATTAATAAGGTCCCCACAACATGTTACCACCCTGTTGGACACCACATTAACATGTTAGCCTGTCCTTAACAATTCTTTGTTAGAAGTACCCAACCCTATCAGAATAAAACAGGGTATGAGAGTAAGGAGATTTCTTTGTTATTTACTTAAGAACAGGGCCCCTTTTCAGAAGGTCGGTTGTGTTACCCCCAACTCACGTAATTTTCATGATGGCCTTGACCACACAACAAGACACCCTATTCACCTGATAATTATTTATTTACTTGATTGGTGTTTTAGGCCATACTCAAGAATATTTCACTTATATCAAGGTGGCCAGCATCTTGGTTGGAGGAAACCCCTGGGGAAAACCCATGACCATCCTCACGGACCATCCGCAGGTTGCAGGCAGACCTTCCTGGCCATGTACAGGCCGAGCACAGGAGATGAAGCCAGCATGAGCTGGACTTAACCACACAGCAACAACGTTGGTATTGAGTTGATAAGGACAGAAGTACTAAATCAGACAGAGCAGACATGTTGAGTTATATATCCTCTTAGCACGGCAGAGGTGACTAAAAATGTCACTTTCTTTGACCTGTGGTTGTAGTTAAAAATTCAACTACAGTTTTACAAAAAAAATCAATATACATGCAGTCTGAATTCTGGCTTTTAGGTAACATGTCACCTTGTAACATGCATGTAGATCATGTACAAATGGATCACAGAGTTTATGACAAACAAAGCATACCTACTGAAACATAAGAAAAACTGTGATTCTTCTAATGTGTATTTAATGGGAATTAGTTCGAACATATTTTAGTTTTCGTGTACTTTGTTCAACAGATGTGACTTTCTTAATGCAATTGTAATCTCGCACAAAATCCAACATTTAATCAAGAGGGCAATGAACGAAGCATGGGACATAACTTCTCAGATAAATGATACAGCACTAATATATGTAATCTATCGCCTTGAATAAGGGGAGGTAATCCAATGGCTTCAGCTATCACTAAATCCTTTACTCAGGTTAAACATATTACACATAAAAGTACTGATTCGATTTACTCATTTAATTGAATCATTAATTATTTAGAATTAACTGGATGTACCGGCAATACAATGTATAAAATTTAATTAAATGAAAAAGAACAAATTTATAAACACATGTAGTCCTTTAAGCTATCTTTGTTGATAAGGTTTTCTGTAAGAATTAAAGTGCATCAATGAATGTTTAATACAAAAAAGATTACTGTAATTCAAGTTTTTTCACTTTCAATTTTCTTATACACGTAGGCAGTTGTTAGAAGCTACATTTCAATCTGCACTCAACACTACATGTACGTATATATTGGAAAACCTCGTACATTTTTGAACTCTTACTTGGTGTATGACTAAGCTATGCTTGATCCAGCTTGTCGTTACCCATCAGACAACAGATTTTAGATTCTGAAGCTTTGTGTAAACCAGTAGTTCTCGCACAAACTAACAGCAAACAATTTGAGGATTTTTTGTAGTGTTTTCCTCCTGACATAAAGGCTATGACCCCAACAAACTAGCCTTCTTGGACTGTGAACTGTCCCAAGGACAAGCTGATGCAGCAGCTCCCCTGCTGTTGGTGGGGTCCTTTGTTTGTTAATTATAATACTCACAGTTTGCTCTAATGGTGAAATTCACAGCTTGCAATATGACATTAAACACAGTTTGTCATTAAGTGGTAAAACTGACAGAATGACATAATGCTAAAATGTATAGTGACAGATAATTTAAGGCAAAATTAACTTGCTATGGCAGCTGGATGAGTATAGTGGAAACCTTGTTAATCTCTAACAGTTTTGGTTTCAAAACACAAATAACACAAACATGTACATTATATGGTCAATTAAAAGAAAAAGGGGGCCTCTCTTGCTCAGTTGCTTTTTGGGGCTAGAGCAGTGTAATAACCCAGAAGCCTCCCACCAATATGGTCGCTGTGAGTCCAGCTCATGCTGGCTTTCTCTTCGGCTGTCCGTGGAAAGGTCTGCCAGCAACCTGCGGATGGTTGTGGGTTTCCTCCGGGCTCTGCCCGGTTTCCTCTCAACATAATGCTGGCCACTGTCGTATAAGTGAAATATTCTTGAATACTGGGTAAAACATCACTCAAATAAATAAATAAATAAATAAATCAAAAGAAAAACAGGAAACAAAGTCATTCATAAAAAATAACACTGACGTTAATGTAATAATGGAAATGGATGCATTACACATTTTACTAAATGCACACCACAGGGTGCAGCACCACCTTCAAAAATTCATACTTTACTATTTTGCTTGAGGTACAAAGTATACAGTAACCAAATATGCCTTCTTATAGATTAATATATATATATATACAGATATATATATATATATATATATATATATATATATATATATATATATATATTTCAACAAGTCATTATAAGTACCATGGTGTTATAAATTCCTGGCTAAGGCTCTGTTTACATGTAGGCCTGTGGGAAATGTGTACCGGATATGCCGGAAGGAAGAGTAGTTTGTGCTAACATCCACTCTGACATCAGCCAAAAGACCCACTTGAGAACTGGAAGTGACATGGCTGGTTACTGTACAGCTAATGCTGGTGAGATACTGAGGTTTGGATTGGCCTGGATCAATGACCTCTGTGTGTGTGGACCAGTCCTCTGATCCTACCCAGTAACACAACACCGTACATACTGTATGCAACAAGTCCTGTTCAGTACAGATGATAGTCACACACACGGTCTAAGTGTATAGATCATGCTTGATATTCCCTTACTTTCAGTTCTTTGAATAAACAATGTCACAAATGCAAAAGTCTGTTATCAACAAATGATGATTTTACATGTGATTTATATTTTTTACTAATACGGATCCAAAAAAAACAACCCCAAAAAAAGAAAACAAAACAAGAAAAACAATCAAAAAACAATTCAGCAATGAAAGCAAAAACTAATAAAAATCTGGAAATGAACAATTTATGACCAAAGTTATGTGATCTTAATTTCTCAGGAAATCAAACTTTTATTTAGCACCGGTAAAAGAAATTTTGAATATCACATAGCACTAAATTACTTTGGGTAGGAGAAATGTAAATGAGTAACACAATATAAAATGACAGAATCAGTGACATTTGATGATGCGGTGATTAAAAAGCTGTCATGGATCTTCAAATCACGGAAAAAAAAAATAAAACCAAAAATCACAACCCCTAACACTATTGTGACAGTAACTTCATCAAATATGTTATGAGAAAAATACTTACTTGTGCCTGGCTGCTCGTTAGCAACGCAGAAACGAAAAGCAACGAGAGTATGTCAGTGCACCGCATTTTCTTGTGTAAACTGATACTTGTTTATCCCGCCCCGCCTCTTATAAGTTTACGTATCGCGAGAATACGCGAGACCCTAAACCGGAAGCACGTTGTCTCAAAATCACAACAACAACACAATGCACAATTCACAGTGTTTACATTCTCTCACGAATGTTCTTCTTCTGTCGAAGATAACTGATACTGTTGTTGCGCACAACGCAGCTGGACAATGGAGCTAGTCTACAAAACGGACACTAATGGATCGTCGTCCACAAAAGCAAAGAAAGACTGGATTGTGGAAGACAAACCGTGTTTATGTGTGTCAAACAGAAATGCAGTGGCATTCAGCGTCAGCGGAGGGTCGTCTGATGATAGCTACAGGTACCTCAGACCATAGAATCTCACATTCATGCACATGTTCAGCTTTTGCAAATCTAGACTAGTACGATGTATATGTAATCAGATGTCACGAGGTGATGCCGGCCAGGATTTTCGTGTGATCTAATTTTCAGTTTTTGTTTTGTTTTGTAAAATGTTGTTTACAGGTATGTTCTCTGTTCATATGCATTACTGCGATATTTACGTGAACGAGTTCAGCCGTCAAATATTCTTGAGTACGACCTAAAACATCAATCAAATAGGTCAATCAAATACACGTTACTTGTACTTGAGTGCAGCATGTAATATTCCAGGTGTCGTCTTAGATGGACTAGGAGTGTTACATTAAAATTCTGAGATTTCTTGCAACAGTGAGTCCATGCCTGCCTCTCAGAAATAATTGCTGCACATTTCTGAATACCAGCCCAATGGATACTAGTGGCATCTCTTTACTCATGTTGTTTCTAGTGCCATGTGTAGGCACAACTTAAGAGGGGCATAATTAATAACTATTTGGGTGCCGGTAGGTTTGCCTGCTCTGAGCACTGTCTTCGTTGAGAGTAGGTCCATCGAGTTGGCCTTCACTAATTCAGAAGTCTGCAGCGATATTTTTTAGAGCCATTAGGTTTTGTTACAGAGTAAATCTGTACTGGTACACAGATGTAGGGAGAAGTCTGTACTCAAGTAGTTATAGGTGCTTGCCTTTAAAGCAAGGACACAAGAGATGCATGTTAAATCCCACTCTCACTGCTTTTGGTGCCTAGTTGAAAATGATTTGTGATTGATGCTCGTGTAGTTATTTGCTTAAACCTCTTAATCTGGTTCTCAGAGACGGTACCCTGCTTTCTTTTAAAGAACTCTAAGTAGGTTACCTGCAGCCTGTGGTAGTACACAGTATTTGTCAATTAAGTAGATTATTGTGTATTTCAGAAAGCTAGAGATAATGTGAAATGGGTTAAGATCACTTCTCAGCTATCTGTAAATTTCATAATTCCTGCTTAAGTTGGAACCATTCTGTACTATCACCTAAAGTGTAAACAAGAAGGTCACACTTGCATCCAATCAGCCAATGGTATAAGTAAATTAAACCAATCACAATGCCATACATTATTTGGAAAATTCTCTGTATTTTCAGTGTGCTGCAGAGAGAATATATTGTTTATGCATGTGACTTAGATAAACCTTGGGATGCCCATGAAGTTGTCACATTGCCCTCACGTGTGGTGGGATTGAAATGGGACATCAAAGGGAGTCAACTTTTGGTGTCTGACAGCGATGGCTACTGTCATGTCTTTTCAATGAAGGTAGGGAAATAGAAAACATGCTTCAATGTTTGGTATAATGAATTGTTGAACCTGGTGCTATCAGGCACATAGCTGAGCTCAGAACAGTGAAAAATTTTATATGACCAGTGTCATTTTGATACATGGAGTTTTGATATGCATTTTGATGTCGTCGAAATTTTTATTTCAAGCATAACAATAGTGTTTACATAATGATAGAGTTAGATGTACGTTGTGTTAATTGTTGAAGGGTAGGAGTGCTATAGTGTTAGTGACTGCTTCGAACCGCCATTCACCTTTGCAGAATTGCCGAACATTGTGTTCAGGGATTTCACATCCGGGTAATACAAATATCGGACTTGACTGTGGAGTAATTAAAAAAAATGACACGAAGTAACTATATTTGAAATAGAAATGATGATTCGTGTTCATTATGCTAATTGTGTTTCTACAAAGTCAGTGTTAAATTTGAGTCATATTTCTTGGCAAGAAAAACGGCTAAGGACATGTCTGAGTCAAGTCCCAATTTCGTTCTTTTTCTAAAGCCCAGGCTTTTAACAGTCAGGTTATGGTTTTTGATTACTTTCAGTTTTAAATGGCACAAAGCACGGTGTTGTGGTTGTGACAATTAATGATCAATTGATTTCGTTCATCAGGTAAAATTTATAGTGTATGTTTCAAATTGAAGCCAGATAATGTTCTTTTTAGACACAAAGATGGATATTGATTTGAATATTTTCATTTCATTGACGTCATGAAACTGCCACGTGATTCTTGGGGTTAAGTCGTAAAACGTTATATTGCCGGCCCACATGGCCTGGAGATAGCAGTGGAGTGTTTGACTTGTTGAACTACTAAAATGTAACAAGTTGAAATTAATATTGACCATAGTATTGACCATAATACTGACCATAGTATTGACCATATACTGTATTATGAACATACAATGTTTATATTGTCTCCTGCTTGTATGTGAACAGGCAGTATTAAATATTTTAAGATGTTGTGGTTTTATTTCATAGGATCACTTGTTAAACAGCTGGAATAATCTGGGAAAAGTCCAGCTTCCTTACGAAGATATTTTGGCACAAGCATGGTTTCATACTGGAGTTCTGGTGAGTTTCCTTCCTTTATGGTGGTTATTCCATTACAAACATAATCAGAGGGGTGAAATGTAGTTGTGATAAACAACCCATCATGAGAAAATAGAGGATATTGCGCAGTGAAGGTTGAATACCATAAATATAGTTCGACTGAGAGATGGAAAGCATATCATTCCCACCTTTTATGAGAACAATATTTATGGTATTCAACCATCACTGTGCAATGTTCTATTTATTATTCATACTTTAACAATGTTATGATTTTATGTATTTAAAGAAGTTTTGATAAATGTTTTTAGCTGCAGGCCTTCAAAGAACTATCAGTAACACGACAACATACATAAGTGAAATATACTTCAGTACGGCGTAAAACACCAATGAAATAAATAAGTAAGGAAATAAATATAACATCTAGCTGTAAATATAGGGCCATGCCCGCTTGTGCATGAAACGAAACTCAAATTTTTTAGAATTTCCCTTCATGGCATATTGCTATGCATGATATAAACAGAGGATATTGCACAGTGAATGTTGAATACCATAAATATTCAACCTTCAACGTGCAATGCTCTCTTTATTATTTATACCCTGACAGAATCACCATTTGGTGTACAGACATGTCTAGAGCCTGACGTCGTGTACATGACGCGTTATATGACGTTGTGTCTTCTTGCATGACCTGAGAATGTAGCAGTTGAGGTCATTATGACGTCATTCCGCTGAGACTAGACTTTAACTTTGTGAAATAAGTAGAGGATATTGCCCAGTGAGGATTGAATACCATGGTATTCATCCATCACTGTGCAGTATTCTATTTATTATTTATACATTTATAATGTATTGATTTTGTGCATTTAATGAAGTTTTAAGCAATGTTTTTAGCTGAAGGCATTCAAAGACCTGTCAGTAGCGTGAGGTCATACCAGTGTACATGACGTCTAGTATGACGTGGTGTCTTCTTGCGTGATGGCGGAAAGTAGCAATTGACTGGACTTGTATTATGATGTCATTCCAGCGAGCACAGATTGAAACGTCATAAAAACAAAGTGTTTCATCGTCAATGTCATGGCGTCACTAACATGGTCACCAACGGTGTAATATCAAAACATACCAACAAAAGTGATATGTAACTAGTGAACTTTTATGAGTGAAGGAAATACTGAGATTTCACTGATGTATAAATAATCAAAAGAAATATCTATGCAAAATGGAGGAACAACACAACCACTCATCTTCCATTGATTTGGTTTTTGTCTTCCTCACCTGTTGCACTCCTGATATTAAAATGTCACCCAGCCTGTGCAAGGTGCTGTTAAAAGACATTATGGAAGAAGGACACAAACAAGTATTTCATGTCTTCTCTTCATTACAGGCCTTTGTTGTGCTGCAATGGAGTTTCAGGAGGTGAATTCCATGGAAAACGTTTTGTCTGTAAGGCTGTCAGAGCTGTGTTACATATTAGTGTTTCTTAAACTACAGCATCTTCATGACAATCAGTCAGATTCAGTCCCAGCAGGTGTCCTTGTTGTTCTGCATATTAATAGTTTTCTTTTACTCTTGCAAGGTAAACCTCAATTTGGAGAAGAAAGATAGCCTAATATATTCTGAGAAATTTTCCCGTGTCCAGTTTTCTCCCACCCTCAGTAACATTGGAGGGAAAGCTGTGGATGGCTTTATCATTGTGACAGCTACAGGCTTGGTAAGATATTCAGGACGACAGATTTACACCTGTCTCGTCTCTTTCAGTTAAATGTCACAGTTCACATTTCGTTATCATCTGTGGCTGTTGTAAGTATTTAACGTTTTTTTTTTTTTATGGTATTAACACAAAGGAAGGAAACAAATTATCTTTTCTGTGGCTTAAAGAAAGGGTGTAATATCATGATATGTTTTTCAGAGTAACATTAGAGCTTGACAACATTGTGTTGTTAACTCTGAAGGACCTGTTTACCTCTTGTTATGTGTAATGGTGGAAAGAATGGCCATGTAACAGCACCTATGTACCTTTCTCATTTCATTTTCAAAGTAATGTTAACTGAGCACATAGTTACTGGATGCTTATCTTTATATTAGACCATGGCCAGTTTAGTGCACCCAGCGGGACAACCCATGGTGACCACCCAAGAGAGTTTAGGTCCCACACACCTTCGCATCAGCCTGGCCGATGTGGCACACAGGCAGAACGGAGAGTTTCTAGTGGCCGTCACTGACGGTCAAGTATCTGGGGCTGTCCAGTGCTTCCGCATTGGACTGACTGCTAATGGTCTGCTGTGTCAAATCTCGTGTCAGGCACAGGCCAGCCTCTACGTCAAGGACACTGGCGACACTCAGTGGAAGGACTCGCGAATCACCCACCTCAGCTTCGCCAGCCCAGAGAACAGTGACACGCTTCTCATTGGTCACAGCGATCATGTGAACAGCTGCATTGAGGTCTGGCAGCTCATTGATCAGACGTTTACGCTGCATAAAATGTTCCAAGGTAATGCCAAAGCGGACAGCACCCTGACGAACGCTAAGTGGATGCACAAAGCGTCTGTGTCACACACCTCTCCTCTTGTCGCCATGGCAACCCCTAAGCTTTACGTCAGCCGCTATCTCACCGACGCAGGCGGAATTATCGCCTACGTCACTGCCACGTACAAAGACGGCATGATCAAATTGCTCCACAAGCACAAGAACCAGGTGATTTCTGCCTCCCCTAGCGACTCTCAGCAGTCCCTCACCTCTGAGAAGAAGGGACGAATTCCGCACTTCACGGCCTTAGAGCAGACGGCATCTGGCTGTGGGCTGGTGGGAGTACACGGCAACACTCTCTACCTGTACCGCTCACTGAACCTGAGGGAGGGGTCAGTGCAGTTCCCCACTCATCATCTGGTCTTCCTTCTGGAGTACTGTATCGTCTCTGGCTTTGACTGGTGGGACATTCTGCTGCTAGTTAGGCCAGGTAATCACATGGATGAATGAGAAAGGATGAATATTTGTCCTCCAATATGTCTTAATATTCATGCCAAGTCAAATATCATGTTGATTACTTTTGTGATGTTCTGTGTGTTGGGATTAATATCTGAGATCAACATTAAAAATATGCTGGCATCGGCAGGGTTTTTCTTTTTAGAAACTCAAATTGTACAAATCACAAACTCAGCATTTTGCTTCAAAATGTATCGAAAACTCAATTTATTCATGAAAACTCAGTGTAAATTTTGTCACAGTGGTTACCACGATGAGAAAGAGGCTAGAAATACCCCTGAGCGAGTAACCCTACCAAGCCTCCTAAAAGGGCCCTACTACAGTGTTTTTGTAGGAGTTTTGATGAAAATTACTTTTTTCTCTCTCAATTTTAACTTTATTAAACTTATTAAAATATATTTTTCTTTAGCCAGAACAAAAACAATTTGTACTAACTTACACCATTGTTTCTAAAAAGGTTGGTTTGCCCCAGAGAACACTTATTTTGCATGTTAAAAACTCACTTGTACAAAGATTTCAACGGAAGGAATGCACAGTGGAATATTTTCCTGCCAGTTTAGATTTTTATAAGTTAAAATCAAGTAATTAGAGACAGTGATGGAGATATACCCATTCTGTATTTTCCTTTAGCAGATGGAACAAAAAAGCTTTGCATTGCAACATGGTAGGTTTGCAATTTGGAGATGTTTTTCACACCGTGTTTACATGCTGTTGTTGTTACAGGTATCATAGAGGTTGTATGTCAGCGTCTGACTGATGTGTTCAACAAACAGCCACAGAGCATGCAGGAGCTCCTCTACAGCCGCTTTATGAGCGTCAAGTTGTCATTGTATCAGAGCAGTACGATGACACAGCTAAAAGCGGCTGACTGCCAGGCTAAGCTCATGTTGACAGGTGTCGCACAGGCCTTCATCAAAATTCTCCGCCCTAAGATTGTGTCTGCCCAAGACAAGGTAAATCCTCAACATTTCAGCTGAGTGACATGTTCCACAAGATCCGTGGCCATGACAGCAGAACTGGTGCCACAATCCAGCTTCCATTTTACTTATTTATTAATTTATTCGATAGTTTCGTGGCGTGCTTTCCTCTCTGGCTGTGGATTTCCCTTGAGCTCTGTCCAGTTTCCACCCAACATATTGCTGGCTGCTGTCATATAAGGGAAATATTCTTGAGTACGGCATAAAACACCAGACAAATAAATAAATAAATAAATAAATGGCATGCTCAATAATTTTTCCACTACGACGGTGGTCAGATTTATGGAGGCCAGATTACCAACCTTCACCTGACAAACCTCACCTGACAAACCTTCACCTGATACACCTTCACTGGACAAACCTCACCTGACAAACCTTCACCTGACAAATCTCACCTGACAATCCTTCAGCTGACAAACCTCACCTGACACACCTTCACCTGACAAACCTTCACCAGACAAATCTCACCTGAAAATCCGTCACTTGACAAACCTCACCTGACACATCTTCACCTGACAAACCATCACCTGACAAACCTTCATCTGACAAATCTCACCTCACAAACCTCATCTGACACACCTTCATCTGACACACCTTCACTTGACAAATCTCACCTGACAAACCTCACCTGACACATCTTCATCTGACAAACCTTCACCTGACAAATCTCACCTGACAAACCTCACCTGACACACCTTCACAGACAAATCTCACCTGACAAACCTCACCTGACACATCTTCACCTGACAAACCTTCACCAGACAAATCTCACTTGAAAATCCGTCACTTGACAAACGTCACTTGACAAACCTCACCTGACACATCTTCACCTGACAAACCTTCACCTGACAAATCTCACCTGACAAACCTCATCTGACACACCTTCACTTGACAAATCTCACCTGACAAACCTCATCTGACACACCTTCATCTGACACACCTTCACTTGACAAATCTCACCTGACAAATCTCATAGTGAAAGCTGCAGACGTAATTCACTCATGCAGCCTCACTGGTGAAGGGTCTGACAGTTACATATGTACAGTAAGCCAGAACTTTAACCATCTAAGCCAGCGAGATCCCTATAAACAGACAATATGCAGAAGATATTATCATTGCCTGAAATAAAAATTAATATTCCTTCTAAGAAACCAAAGCATAGCAATTGGAATCAATTAAAGAGGCATACAAATGTAGGATGGAGTATACAGGTGTTTGATAAATTTTTTGGTCTTGCATAAACACTATTTGAACACTGCCAATGTTTCAGAGTCCCGCAGAGCGTTTGTCCACCGTCTGTAACAAGAATATGATGGAAACAGACGTGGACAAGATCATCCCGCTTCTGGAGACCAATGAATTCATCGTGGATTCCAGTAAGTTCTCCGTCCCCTAATGTTACTATGTTGTTTGTCATATTGTGAACAGTACAGTGCTTTGTAAATCTTAGCAGCTTTGCTTTAAGATGCCTTGTTACTTAAGATCATGTAGAGATGAATGGAGTAAGTTCATGAGAGCATATTACGTTTAACATATATGCACAGGTATTAATGCATATTGCTATACCAAGTTTGATTCTTGGTTTCCAGTGGTCAATACACAATGGCATGGTATTCCGCAAAATATGATGTACAACAGTTACTAGGCAATGTCCAGCGATCATTCGCTAATAGCCAATGATTTCCTGTGTTTGTACGGTTATCTTAGTTCGTTTTTTAATATCAACTTGTTTATTAGGTAAACAATCCGAGGATGCCTTTCTCATCTAGTGGCGACATAGTCCAGCAATTTAGACTTCAACTGAGCAGCTCATTTCTTTACTTTTTACTTCCACTTTCTTTCAGTATAATAAAACACATGTTCATACTGTGTGATGTTACATCGGGAATTCTGAGCTCTAGACAAATGATGCTCGCTTCTCTCGAGCTCACTATTCCTGATGTACCATTCCATGGCGTGCAGTATCTGTATAATATACACCTCACGATATTGTATTTTCTCTGCCTGTCCTGTCTCACAGCTGTTCTCCTGTCCATCCAGCACCTCATGCAGTGGGTCAGTAGTTTCTGCCTCCACTTGCTGACTGTCGTCCCTCACTTCCAGTCCTTCTCTAACTTCCCTGGGGCCACCATCGTGCGAGACCCGCCCTGTCTGAGCCTTCTCCGCGAGCTTCTGGTCATCATGAGAATATGGAGTATGATCAGTTCCTGTCAGGCCACGTTCGTCGTCCCTAGCAACGTAGACACCCTGTCCCACCTCTTCAAGCTGATCACCAAAGCCTGGCTGTGCTGTAAAGACGGGAAGGATTTTGATGAGAGCCTTGTTGATGAGTGCTGCCTGCTGCCCAGCAAGATCTTCATCCCCAGCCTTGACCAGAGCTTTGGCCACACCAATCGCTGCGAGTCGGTGTTTACCCAGCCACACCCTCTATACTTCACACTCTCGGAGGAGCCGCAGTTTATCCAGGACAAGAGTCGTGCCCCGCACATCGCCCTGCCGGACATGGTCGTGGAATCAAAACAGAAACATGACATCATTCGCCACACGCAGCTGGGTGTGAAGTTTGCGGAGCCCATCAAACAGTGTTGTCGGTGTGGTTGTGTGTCACAACTTCAGGCCTCGGCTAAAGTGCCCATACTGAAGGCGTGGGAACAGGGCTGGGCACGCGGATGCTTCTGTGGGGGGCACTGGAAACTGGTTGAAGACTGAAAGATGAAGAAAGTCCTGACAAAATGGAACTGGAAACTGGTTGAAGACTGAGAGTCCTGATGAAAGGGAACTGGGAACTGGTTGAAGACTGAGAGTCCTGATGAAAGGGAACTGGGAACTGGTTGAAGACTGAAAGATGAGGAAAGTCATGACAAAATGGAACTGGAAACTGGTTGAAGACTGAGAGTCCTGATGAAAGGGAACTGGGAACTGGTTGAAGACTGAAAGATGAGCGGAGTCATGATCAATTGGAACTGGAAACTGCTTGAAGACGGAAAGATCAGGGGTGTCCTGATTAAAGATTGAAGTGAAACGACTTGTGGAGAGCTGTCTCGGTGGTGAGTATGCCAAGCTGCCCAAAGACCATGGTAGGCCTGCTTTGCAGGGATGCACTTAAAACTGGCTGAGGCCTACTGTAGAAGGAGTGATGTCAGATGTTCAGAGATATGTTCATCAGCATTTCAGCACTTGGAGGCATGAATGTGACTAAGTGTATTCAGGAATTTGCTGTCTAAAAATGGATTGTTCAATGTCTGTTTACCAAGCAAGATGTGAAAACTGTGTTCCATGGACAGAAGTCAGTGTTAGATTCAAACTATATACTACTCGATGGTAATGCCTCATGTGCAACTGAGCCATCTCAGATCAAGGGACACAACTCTAAGTGGACATCCAACACTGCTACAGTGACTTGGAACGGTGGGCACATGGTTATACTGCAGCCCCCATTCTTTTCCTGGACCCGTAAAACTGCATGTTAAAAAGTGAAAAATTTTTGAGTGTAGAATGAGACATCATTCAGTTAAGTAGATGAAATTGATCAGTGTGAGTGACCATGCCATATTTCCATCTAGACAGGGTTATAAAGTTTATGATCTCTTCAGATATATCAGGTCAAACATATTTGTTGCCCTGAATGTATGTATACACATGCTGTTACGACTGTTGTGCGAGAATAGAAGATAGAAGATAGACATTTTACTGTCATATATCCGCGTACGAGTCAGATACATACAAATGTACGTGGTTACTTGACTACAGGTGCTAGGCTTGTGCAACGGAGAGGATGGCTGTATTATGGATGTGTGTTTGTGTTAAAGGTTAATGTTTCATGATCTGTTTGTGGAATCAACGGAAAAATGTACAGAATCTGCTCTTTTTATGAGCATAAACTTATGTATTTTCTTTCGATACTTTAGTACTTATACCGGTATATAAAAATGACGACTTGATGTGATTTAATGCATTTTATGATTGGGTTGCGTGCTTTGAGTGCCGGTGGATGGTGTGTCGGGTGTCTGTATGCTGTCATTGGGAGGGATGGTGTGTCGGGTGTCTGTATGCTGTCATTGGGAGGGATGTTGTGTTGGGTGTGTATATACTATGCTTGTGTGCCACGCGGTGTTCTGTCAGATGTCTGTATGCTGTCATTGGGAGGGATGTTGTGTTGGGTGTGTATATACTATGCTTGTGTGCCACGTGGTGTTCTGTCAGGTGTCTGTATGCTGTCATTGGGAGGGATGTTGTGTTGGGTGTGTATATACTATGCTTGTGTGCCACGTGGTGTTCTGTCAGGTGTCTGTATGCTGTGATTGGGAGGGATGTTGTGTTGGGTGTGTATATACTATGCTTGTGTGCCACGTGGTGTTCTGTCAGATGTCTGTATGCTGTCAATTGGTGGGATGTTGTGTTGGGTGTGTATATACTATGCTTGTGTGCCACGTGGTGTTCTGTCAGATGTCTGTATGCTGTCATTGGGAGGGATGTTGTGTTGGGTGTGTATATACTATGCTTGTGTGCCGCGTGGTGTTCGGTCAGGTGTCTGTATGCTGTGAATTGGTGGGATGTTATGACGGATGTTTGTGTATTGATCCACATACGGGTCGATAGTTTATATTATATTTGGGTGTCAAATATGATGTTCTGTCAGATGTTTGTATGCAGTGATTTTGTGGGATGTTCTGACGGTGGTTGGGTGCCGTGGGGTGTTCTGTGACTTAGTGGTGTGTTCTGTCGGATGTCTGTGTACTATGGTTGGGTGCCGTGGGGTGTTCTGTCAGGTGTCTGTATACTGTGATTGGGTGGGGGGTCCTCTCTGATGTCTGCATACTATTCTTTGAACATCTCTGTACTGTGATTGGGTGAGGTGTTCTGTCTGGTGTCTCCAGCATGGCACTTCAATGAGGCAGCACTGGGTGTATGATAATGGACAGGTTGATGGGTGAAGGGGACATGAGTGGCTGGCTAGAGTGCACCTCTAGCCAGCATGGTACCTAGCAAACCTCTTGATTTAAAACTGCAGCCAAGTCAGCGAGAGCTGGATTTGAACAAGACTTCCCTACAAAAGGAACTTGTAGTTGCATCTGACAGTGAGGACCCACTGAATGTCAGACGACAGCTTGGGCTAAATGCCAGGTCAGCCAAAGATTGTACAAGGATTCCGTGCCAGGTGAAAATGACCTCGACAGAGACATACAGCAGAATTGGAGTTTTGGTTGTTGTTCAGACATTCCAGTCAGAATGCCACAGAACTATGATACATGCCCTTCTCTGGTCATACATGTAAACTGTTACATCATATTACAGTCTTTCACCTGTCCAAACTGGATATGACTTCTACTACCTGATGTGTATTCTATGCTCCCTATAACTGTTTAACGTCACTGCCACTACAATCAAACTACATACACAGGAAGTTACATGCATAAATACGCCACAAAGCTCGGGGGATGAAGCAGAATGTGAGGTTTCCTTCAACCTTTTTTTGGCTGTCAAATATGAAAATGTAAAAAGAAAAATGATATTCCACTGCAGTGAAACAATATTTTTATCATAGAGAAAATCCTGGGACGTCAGTGATGTATAAAATAATGAACAGAAGAAACCCACTCCTTTGTACACCTTAAATATTTTCAATACTTTATTCCTTATGAATGACATTAATTCATGATTGCAACCAGATAACTACACAATCAAAGTCTCTGGTAAAAAATATAACCTTTATAACATCACGTAAAAACACTACAGATGGTGTTAACGAATGACAAGCAATGACAAAAGTGAAATGGGATTCATCTCTCTCAGTACATGAAAAAGTCTGCTATATTACAACAGATTTATATATACTCGTGTGGGAACCTTAATGATGGCTTGAATATGTACAAACTTAACACAGGTGATGAACAGGTGAACGTATTTCATGGTACCACAACCTGGCCCCAATTTCTTCAAGAATACAAAATAAAAACATGACATTACTCTACAGGAGTACTTCATCAAACATGAATAACTAAATTTTGTTGAACGTTGGAAACAGAACTTCTTTTCCTATGGCTATATTAACAAC
Organism: Acanthopleura granulata; assembly: GCA_016165875.1. Taxonomy (NCBI): domain Eukaryota; kingdom Metazoa; phylum Mollusca; class Polyplacophora; order Chitonida; family Chitonidae; genus Acanthopleura; species Acanthopleura granulata. The sequence continues at coordinate 6,824,339 of JABBOT010000005.1, read as the reverse complement.
AGCACATTTCCTGATAAAGTGAATTTCGACGCAAGGACTTGATCGTCCGTCAAGAATGATGATAATAACGTCCCCAGATCAGTCCAAATTTACCTTTGCTGTATAAATTCACGATTAGCCAATCCATGTTTTTTAGTAAGGCTACTGATGTTCAGCACAGTGTCATACTGTAGAAACCACACATAATGGAAAGACAGCCTGTCAAGTGGCAGAAAAAGATGAGAGAGTTGGTAGAAATGGTGCTCATGACAACCACGGAAGTCACAAATATATAAATGGGCATCAGATGGGGACAGAATGTAAAATGTACACAAATAAATACTTGAGGGATCTTGAGGAAAGAAATCATCCTGATGACAGACATATTATATACATGTAACTCTGTACACAAAAACTGAAGAATGCACGAGAGAACTTGGAAATTTGGTAGAGGACCATAACGCTTCGCAATTCACTCACTTCTACTTAATGATATTAACTATATGAACATACACTATGAAAGGTAAAATGCAACACAACAGGTGTATTTAAGAAAAAGCTGAACTACACTAAACATGCCAACTTAAATGTAAAAGCAACAAGTAGCAAGTGAACTAAGCAACTGAGCTCATGAATAGCAGAAGAAGTGTAGGAAGTGACATCTTGTATACACAACTAAATACCCAGTGCTGTAGCAATGGAAATATCACATGAAGAAATGTATGCTATAGTCTGCAATTTAGAGGGTGTACAACTGGTTTAACAATTACCGGGCACGCAATGTGTGTCTGGGACCTTTTCCGTTCATTTGCAAGTGAAAATTTCTGAATTCAATGATGAGGATTACCATCACAAATCATTCCATAAATATGTAAGATTTTCAGGACCTGCTTTACTCAAAAATTCTGCGCACCTTTTAAATCTATGTGTTACCAGTATTATGGTGGGAGGAAACCTAGCAGAGCCCATGGGAAACCCACGATCATCTGCAAGTTGCTGGCAGACCACATACAAATAAACTGGTCAGTTAAATGCACTGTAAAGCTTACATTTGCTTACTGATCAACCTAAACTCACATCAAAACGACAAGCCTTTCCACGTGAAGTGAGCAGCTCTTCTCTCACTCTCCACGTACCACTGTCACGTGTTCAGAGCAATATTCTTTCCCATGAGTCAGGATTCACTGTCTTTTCATTTCCTCAGGTACAAGAAAGCATCACATCACACATGTTCATCAATAAAGGTTCATTTTTCAGGGACATTTCCAGATAGAATCCAGTCGTATGTATCACAACACATATTCCATGCATCTTTGAAACCACACTTAATTCTGTCCAGTTAAAATTTTAAAAAAAATATCCTGCCTATTTCTCTCAGAAGTACATTTAAACGCTTCTGCCTACGACTGCAGGAGTGGGACCAGTTGACGTGTGTACAATAATGCAGAAATATCCCAGGGGTAAAGTGAAGGCATACAACTGTAACCAAGGAATAACTGTCTACTGTCCTTTCCAAACCAGCCATGGTAATCATGTAGCCCAGGTCTATACTACTGTAAAGATGTATAATGGTAACACTGGAAATATCCTGTTATTGTTTTATATATATGAACAGGACGCAATGACTTTTAGCAACTGTACTGCTTTACAAGGGAAGGATAGAAGGTATGGTATTGGACTGGCATACTGCTTTTCTTTAACCCATCTAATTTGCATACATGTATGTTGCAATTTGCCAATCTTCCCAAACATGATGTACACGACGGACTAACTGACTTAAAACAAAATTACCAGGTAGATTTCCCAGTTGATAACTTCCTAGCTGATCTGATCACACAATCACTGTAAACAAGCACATTAATGCAAGAATCTCACAGACATTTCTGTACCTACACAGATGCATGCTAGAGGTGTTTAAAACTGTAACGTCACTATCAAATATATCTCCAGAAGTTGTGCTTACGAAGAACAAGGATTAGTAGTGTATTCTGAAGCCTTGAGTGCTCAGCATACATTCAAATGGTGGTGAGGACATGTTATGTAGTTATATCAGATGCTGGTGAATCACTGCCACAGTACAATGGTCACCGCCAGGCTGCCGTGAATCACTGCCACAGTACAATGGTCACTGCTGGGCCACCCTGACATCAGATGAGATGCTGGTGAATCACTGCCACAGTACAATGGTCACCGCCGGGCCGCCCTGACATCAGATTAGCTGCTGATGAATCACTGCCACAGTACAATGGTCACCGCCGGGCTGCCCTGACATCAGATCAGATGCTGGTGAATCACTGCCACAGTACAATGGTCACCGCTGGGCCGCCGTGAATCACTGCCACAGTACAATGGTCACTGCTGGGCCGCCCTGACATCAGATCAGATGCTGGTGAATCACTGCCACAGTACAATGGTCACCGCCGGGCTGCCCTGACATCAGATCAGATGCTGGTGAATCACTGCCACAGTACAATGGTCACTGCTGGGCCGCCCTGACATCAGATCAGATGCTGGTGAATCACTGCCACAGTACAATGGTCACCGCTGGGCCGCCATGAATCACTGCCACAGTACAATGGTCACTGCTGGGCCGCCCTGACATCAGATCAGATGCTGGTGAATCACTGCCACAGTACAATGGTCACCGCCGGGCCGCCCTGACATCAGATCAGATGCTGGTGAATCACTGCCACAGTACAATGGTCACTGCCGGGCCGCCCTGACATCAGGGGCCACATTCACCAAAGGTCTTACCATATTTTTTTGTCACAGATTTTATCATACAATGCGATCTACGATAATTTACGTTGTTGCCCATTTTCACAAAGCATTCTTGTGAAAGAGATATACATGTGAGGTACGATATCTCACATAATTGTCATACCCTCAAAATTATCGTATTTTGATCAAAGTGGTCCCAGAGTTTCACTGTTGATGGTCAGAGTTCCAGGAAATCACCACAACATCAATCTGTACGTGTGCTGGGATAAATGAAGATGATGGATCTGATTTAGTGACAATCACATTGTTAAGTGCACTAGGGATGACCCGGCTGGAAACTTCAAAAGTCACGACCATGGAGATCCTTATCGCATGCGCTAATAAAGCCCTGTCATATTGTACAAGTTATAGCAAAATGTATTATGTTGCCCATCTTTGTTGAATCTGAAGCGGTACCTATGTTTACATTCCTTCATAAATAAATCGGCTGCGCCGGCTACTGATGAATCCATCCTGATGTTTGAGCTCCTCGATGAATCTGTACCTATCAGTATGTTTGCACTCCTTTGTGAGTAAGTCCTGGACCTGTCTCTGATGAATCTATCCTGATACTTGCCCTCCTTGATGAATCTGTACCAATGTTTGCATTTCTTGATGAATATATCTTCATGTTTACTGCTATAGATGAATCTGTAACGATATTTCTCATCCTTAACAAAAATGTACAAGTATTTGCCAACCTGAATTTGTGCCCATGATGGCCAGTCCTGAAGAGAGCTGTACCACTGTTGGCCAGTCCTGAAGAGACCTGTAACACTGTTGGCCACTCCTGAAGACATCTGTAACACTGTTGGCCAGTCCTGAAGAGAGCTGTACCACTGTTGGCCAGTCTTCACGAGAGCATTACCACTGTTGGCCAACCCTCTACAGAGCTGTACCCATGTTAATGACCCTTGAAGATCTTTACCACAGAAGACAGCTAAAGACACAGCCACACTTAGGGCAAGTTTTGCCTGAGAATGGTGTGTAATATTTAATCACCATACACTGTGTAACCTGCTGTTCAGTGTCCACTGCTTGGCTGTGCACAACTGGCTTCCCATGGAAAGGACTATCAGCTGTTAACATTCTCATGTGTAAGAGTCAATCCTGAGCTTGCTTACTGTTATGTAAAACGTTTTCTCTCTTCACTTTCGTCTGTTGCGTCTTCGAATCTGGTAATGACAGACAGATACCATTATGTCACCTTCCAATGAGACAAATGCCTCAAGTTATCTACTTACATATTGAGTGTTACATCACAATACCTACCATGATGACACCTGCACAGGTAATTCAGATTGTTTTTTTTTGCTAAATGCTGGGTAATACTAGTAGTGAAAGATAAAGAAACTAGTTCTATTCGAGACATTTTTAAGTTTTAAATACGCCATAATGTCTGAGTGTTTGTTTCGTTGATACTTTACAATTTTTCACACAATATCTGTCCAAAGGTGCCACAGAGAAATTATACACACGAATGTGTATTTACCATGATAGAAAAGAGGTAAAAAGGACATGTGTCTCACTTGTATACTCTTTAATTATCCAGGTGCAGAGATAAAATTTGGCAGGATTTATGCAGAATTAAGAATTTTTTTCGCGCAATAAGTGTCTAATTTCCAGTATTATTACAAAGTTTACTAATTTCTCAGGTAATTTGGCTATTTTCAGATTCCTAACAGTTCTCTGCTTTCATCTCTGCAACTACCATGAATGCACATAACAGGAACATGTATGTACAGCCTACCACTAATGTTTCCTGTTCAGAGTTGTCTTCCCCTGCTGCTTCTATTGCATGGCTCAGAGCCTCCGCCTTGTCTGGGCCTTCCTGGGAATCTGTCTCTGGAGTCTGAACGTCATCTCCGTCAGAGGTGCCGTTCGCCAGTGTACCAGCCCGCCGACTGTCAAATGTGACAAATCAAGATACCTGTCAACCAACCTTATCTCAACAGAGTAAATCCATTAATAGGCATGATATGATACATTTTAATTATATGCTTCACTGATGTTTAACACCATAGAAGTCAAGAATTTTTCACTTAAATGATGTCAGATGAGGCCTTTTGATCGAGACCTCAAATTCCACCCTCTGCGGTCGTACATGGGAAGGCATGCCTGCAAATGGTCGCGAGTTTCCCCTCGCACTCTGCTCGATTTTCTCCCAACATGATGCTGGCCTCCATCGTATAAGTGAAATATTCTTTAGTATGGCATAAATCACCAATCAAATGAATAAACAAACAAATCAATTTCAACTCTAACCATTTATAACAGTTATTTACAATTACTGTAATTCTGAACAAAAAATCTGAGTTCACTTAAATGATTCACATGGCCAGTCCCATTCAAATGCTTCATACAATGTACCAACTCAATTCGCAGCAAGCACATGGATGAATAATCAACTGAACTGGCTAACTTTGCAAATTTTAATCACTGGTAATAACCCTAAATTTTGAATACCTTTCAGTTGAACCTATCACCAAACAAGTAATTAATGCCCCAATAAGGAGTTTATCTACCAACAGAATACCATTCCCAAAACAAAACAAACAATGTATAACTGTACATCCACCAAGTCCAACACCTTACTCGCTCCCTTGAATCACACAACACATGCTTTTTACCAAAACAGCCACACAATTAACCTATGAAAAAATGTTTCCTGCTCAATACATGTATGTTTTGTTATCTTCTTCATGTTGGCAGTATTCCATGTAACGAGACAATACGCTCTAGTATGTCACATTTGAACTTACACATGTATGTTTTGTTATCTTCTTCATGTTGGCAGTATTCCATGTAACGAGACAATACTCTCTAGAATGTCACATTTGAACTTACACATTCCGCCTGGTCACTGGTGCTTTTTTAGGGAGTATATCAGTGATTTTGGCTTGTTTTTTCTTTGAGGCTGTTGGTGATGGGGATTCAGAGGCCACACTGGACTCCTTTGATGTGCTTCTTGTGGGCTTCGCTCTGAGTACAAACGGAACAGTAGACACATGAGCCCTGCTGAAGGGCGAATTCCATGTATGCCTTATTTATCTTCACAAGAACAAAGCGAGTCATAGATGAGGTAATACTGGAGTGCATTGTGTATTGAGCAACTACATTCCACCATGCCACCACAAAGTCCCTGCACTGATACTAGCACCATTCAACAGTACGTTAAGCCATTAATGTGTGTGTAATTCATTCAGCTTCATATCTATTGTATTCACCCTATCAATGACAATGACCATTTACAGCAGACTAAAGCACCATAAACCAACAGGCTGTACTTAGAGAACAGAGCCCTGTACCTGTACACTGTAACACACGTCAGCCTGTCACCCTGATCTGCAACATGCTTTACATTTACAAGGCAATCCAAAACAAAGGTGGGGCAAACACAGACGTTATCTACAGACAACCTACGTTTTAGCCGCGGGGGACGGAGGTGGGGCTGATCGTAACCGTGATGACGGCCGAGAGTTCTGTGAGCTGTCTGTTTCAGAGGCCTCTTCTGAGTTTTGATGATCTGACAATCTGAAACAGACAGTTAAGTTGTTGGGTAATGCTGTCTCTTTATTCACTTATCTGACCATATTTTTCATACAGCATATTTTATACTGATCTACCACAGACCTAAGCCTGAACATCACAGCCTGTTTTGTACTGATCTACCACAGACCTAAGCCTGAACATCACAGCAGGTGCTCTGCTGATCCTGACTGGTGACTAATGGGTTTATTCCGCTAACACCTAAATACCCCCATGTGCTATAAGCTGGTATGATTAACTTTGATTACTGCCACACGCTGTTACTGTGTGTGTGTGTGGGGGGGGAGAGTAGGTCTACAATGGCTCGAGATTGATACATATCTATATTATGTCATCTATGTCTACTATGCGCAAAACTCAAACAAACTGAGTAAATTTCAGTGTGTCACTTATTTTTTTAAATAAGCAACATTTCAGACAATGTGATCGAATATATACAAATAATACAGTAATGATTAACAGATGATACTGAATACACATTTATACAGCAAGCACATCGCATTACATCGATCAGTTGCTTTCTTCACCGTGAGATTTAGCTTTCGACGCCAGCCCTCCCAATGGTTTGTTGTTCTTGCTCCCTTTATCCAAATTACAGTGATGTAGTCTACAAAGAGTCGAGCTGGGGCAGTGTTTGGAGAATCTGCCAGAGCTTGAAGCCAAACATCTTCAACTAGGTCTCTGGGCACTGATGGTAAAACAGCCATTCGTATCACAAATCGGTGCAGGTCGTCATCAGTCTGGTACAGACTGGCCAAACCTAAATCTTGTACTCAGTCTCCAGATGCACTTGGTATAATGGAAAAAACAGCCCTTAACTGGTATACCTGGGAAAGCTTCTATAGCTGCTCTGTGCATGGTTGTCGCGAATTCAAGTCAGACAGAAAGCGGATTGAAGACATGTCTGAGCTGGATAGCTGTATCTTTCAGAAGCTGGAATATCGGCCTATATGTGTCCTTGGTCTTATTGGGAAGCAGTCCGAAAACAAATGGGAACGTATGTCCGTCGATAAATGCATGAATCGTACAGATCTGCTTAAAGGTCTTTGGTGTAGAGCAAAAAGTCCCATCACAGAATACCTTATCTGCTGAGCACAGACACTGAAGATTGCTGGCTGTACCCAACAGAACTATCTGGTCATCTGTCCCATCATTCGCCAGAAGAAAAGGATTCCCAGCTTTTTGTTTCTGTCCAGGTTCCATGGAGGTCCACTTCATCCAGGGTTTTGGGAATAAATGGAAGGATTCTATTTCGTTGTTGGTATAGGACTGACTTTACAATGGTGAATGTAGGGAAGACTTTGGCTACTTCGGTCTCATCTGATCTTAGCATAGATATCTCTTCTGTATAAACAGACGGCATGGGGATAAGTTCATCTCTGGACTGTTTGCGTATTTTTGCCATAACATGCTGAAGAGGAGCATCTGTATGGCTGGGAGGAAGGATGTGGGTATTGGTCACATGAACTAATATGTCATTCTGAGCAGTCAAGCCAGACGAACACCCAGGTTTTGTACATCGCCACCATTCTTTAGGTAAATCATGACAGTTTACACAACACAAGTAGCCGGCATGGGAAAGCTTTCGCCCACCTCGTTCAGTTGGAACAAAGGATACCTCTGTCATTGCTGATGCCATGTTGATACTGCTATGAACGTAACTGTCAGAAGACCTATTGATATATCCTGGTCAAATGTCGGAATAGGAACAGTGTTCACTCAATTTCCTGGCAGAATTTCTTTCACTACTGACAGAATTTCATTCACTGCCTACCTCAGCAGTTTTAAACGGATGATCCCCATTTTCATTGTTTTTGCTAAGCTGTTACTAATACCCAGATTAATGGAAGGTGTGAAACCGTAGGCGTTAGCGGAATACACTGGCTAAAGGGACAAATAGCACTGAGGAGAGGCCAGCTATCAAGTTTATGTACATGTATATCCCTCTAACAAGGGAGACAAATCTACTTCCGGTAATATATCCTGGCAAGTGCAGCATTAACCTAGGGCTGCCTAAACCCTCATTTCACACATACACAAGGTGTGTGGAACAACAGTGCATCCATTAAATTAAGAGATAAAAGAAAATATGACAAGAAAAGTGTTTGGCAACACCATCAACTTTGGATGGTAGAAAGCAAGCATCAGGATCAAACTGGCTGTACTATCAGTGGGTCTTCTGCGAACTTTTTGAAATTGGCTTTGGTCGTAGACACTTCATTTTATCATAAAACCTGGTGTAGCCACTTCAGAACCTCTTCGCTTTAAACAAGTCTTCAGATTTAGACACATTTACGGGTTTTTTTTTTCACATTTATGTATGATAAAACAACTTGATTTCTGTCATTCATACTTCGCTTACACTTGCATATATGTCCATTATAGCCTGAAGAAAATATTTGGGCACAGTGCCCATTACAGAGCCTTCAAGTAGAAGTTTGACCACACAAGAAACATGCTGCTGCTAAGACGGCCATCACATAAATGTCCAGACCCTTTACTGCCATTCCTCACATAAGTTTGGGCTGGGTGACCTGAAGGGCTGTCCTCATCCTGTACACATGTACCGTAACAATGAATTCCCTCCACCAACTGGGAGGGAAAAGGCTGCTCTGTATGAAATGTACAAATACAAATTTTACCCATCACTCTTCATCCGCTTTCAAACATAATTGAAAAAAATTTTCCTAAATTTTAAGCCCTCCATCAATAACCATCACATCTCCCCCCACTCCCCCCAACAACAAACATCGGTCTTAAAATATGACTACTTTACTGAATAGGTGCATGTATATGTACATACGTGCAGGCTTTTCCATGTTGTAAGGCAAATGTATGGCACCAGATCTGGCCACTGAGTGTGTAACTTACTCTGATTGCTTGGCCAGCTCAGCGCGGGTGACTTTCCTGCTGCCAGTTTCCGCTGCTGCCGCAGCAGCACGACGCTTCTTCACCGGTGTGCTATCTGCACTCGTGTCTGAAGTCCGAGAGCGCTTGCCAGGTGAAGACGACTCCGGAGACTCTTCTGCAGCACGTTTTCGTGTCGCTGTAGCGCTTTCTTGTGAGGACTTTGCTGTCTTTTTCCCGTTGACAGTAGACTTTTTGGGGGAAGAGCTCCGACTGGAGGATGAGGACACACTGACACTGGAGCTGGCGGAATTTGCCCTCCCCACTGGGCGTCCGCGTCCTCTTTTCAGAGGGGATGCTTTCTTAAAGTTCACACGTATACTTTTACTTTGAGATCTAGAGCTTGCCTTTGATTGAGTGGCTTTTAACTGTTTTTGTGTTATGGGAGATTTCACGGGTGAGCCCTTGCCTTTCATCGGTTTCATAAAGGGGGCGTCACCCTTTTTTTTCACAGTGATAGTTTTTGCCCTCTTGCCTGAGCCTTGCTTAGGAGGGGGTTTCTCTGGACTGCTCTCCCCCTCCGTGTTTGAAGCAGATTCCTGGCCAGCTTTCCTCTTCCCCTTGTTCTGTGGTTTCCTGAAATTTCAACCAGGACAATAATGTTTTGTCTTCTATGAGGACTAGAATCCTATTCCTACACAAGTACATTCAGGCTGAATCTAGACTAGTCAGCAAAGCATACATATATCTAACTGGTCCGTGGCTTAGATAAGTCATTCATATTTAATAATCTGTCAAGAGTCTGGCTGAACATTCTAACAGTCAAGTGCAAATATAAGAAATAACTTAGGAACCAAAACACACATCTGCCTCAATTCAAGACGCCCAACCCGTTCACTCCAATGATCAGAAAAACAAACACACAGACGTACTCCGAAGTCAATGAATTTTTCAACGCTTACCACATGAAACCTCCAGGCAAATTTGTTTCAGACTGGCTTATTCATGCATCTGATTTGTGTTTAACACCACGATCAAGAAGTTTTCATTGATATGATGGGCAGTCTGGTTTATGGAGGAAAGAAATCCAGGGAGTGCCAGTGGAAAACTGCCAACCTTTGCCGGTTACATAACTTGTCTTGATTTCAAGTTGCAACAAAGCAAGAGCATGATCTCATTGGTCGAGGGTCGGAGATTTACTGTTTGACCTGATTTGAGCGATTCACCAGCCAACGGTGCAGTTGCCACAGACGGCTCATGACATAATATCCATATACAGAGCCTAGTTTTTGAACTGAAAATAAAGAAAGCAAACAGAGAAATGCCTGGTTTAATTAATGGTTCACCTACTTTTTTTTCATTTCTCTCTTTATTCTCTCCTTCTCCTCTCTTTCTTTTTCTCTTTTCTCTTTCCTCTCAGCCCTCAGCTTCTCCTCGAGGTCTTTTTTCTTGGGTGTGCGTGCTGTGAGGTTGATGACAGGTTTGGGGCTCTCCACAATGATGGTTGTGGTGGTGCCTGGTGTCAGGGGTTTGTAGATCTTAGACAGTCGCTGGGGAGCACTGGGGATTAAACCTTCAATAATCTCTCTCTGTCAACAACAACAGCAAAAGAAGAATACATGAAATTTGAAATGCATGTGCATGAATAAATCAACTCAGCAGGTCCACTGTTATTGTGTAATTACCACACAAATTTCAGACAGTGCTAATGTGTTAATAGAGAAGGGTTGGTAATAATGGCTTAGTCACAAATGGACCTAAGATGGCTGACAGCAGCTTTAATAGATTATGTAGAGTGATGAAAATCAATCCCCAAGTCAACTCATTGACTTTAAGCCCAAGGCTCGAAATACTTCTAAAGAGCTACATGCACACTGTGCACCTATTTTTCAGAAGTACATGCACCAGCTGAAAATTACATGCACAAATTATTTATGTATGTTAAATAAATGTAACTCTGAAGGTGAAATATCTTTTTCATACAACATACTGTTTAGGGTCCTAAAATGTATTTCTCCTGCAAATATTCCACAAAATAATAACTTGCATAACTAATTTACTTAAATGCAGCCATATGATCTATACATTGGAGTAAAATAGTATGAGAGGAGGAACCAGACTCTTTGCACACTCATTAGACAAGTGCAAGTATCTTCATTTAATTTATTAAAGAAAAATTAAGTTTACAGATGGAAAGATTAAACGTTTCAAGGGGGGTAACTTTTTTTACAGGCCTAATACTGCCTACATTTGTCTCCCTGGATGTTTATTTTTTAATGTAACGATGACAACCATGAAAAACATCGTAAAATGGGACGTGGTTTTTTGTCCAGTATAGGAGAAAAATGATTTTTCAGGAGTTATCTCATGCAAATCTGCTTGAAAGAACGTTAGACCTCCTTTGTGGATTTCTGTTAAGTCACATCAGTATGTCATGGCATCACTGTTGTTGCTATTTAATGAAGATGAGGCCAAAGGATATGAAAGTAAATTTGTTAACTTATACACAATTTAACTTATTGCATATTCAGCAGGTGGGGGAATAACTAAAAGTTTTTACTTTTCTGAAAAACTCATGCTTTCATCAAAAAAATAACTGAAATACACAAAAAACTGAGAACTCATGCTTGATTCCACTACCAACAAGTATTTAGATGTGAAAAGTCTGTGACCCAAATAGTCCCTCTTTTGTAATGGAGGTACATTCACTTCACGATCTCCAAAATTTTTTTAAATTCAATCCTTCAGTAAATGTCTCTTATGTGAAAGTCTCATAATCAAACCTGTTTCTAAAGGAAAAATTTTCTTGCTATGTAGCATATTAAGAATGCAAAACTGCTGGACAAAAATTCTTTACTGCTTTCTACCTCAAAATATTCATGTGCATGTCACATAAAAAAGTCGGGTCCACTCACCACTGAAGTCTTATTTGGACTCTTGAAGCCATTGTGAAAATATGTACTTCATAAGCTGAAATCTGTTAAACAAGCTGTCTTGTTCACATAATTAGGTTTGGCGGATCTGCCTGGATCCAGGGAACACCTGGATCCTCAAACATCATTTTCATGTCTGTCACCAATTTTGTGGAAGTGAGACAACTATGGTTTGAATCTTGTCGAGGGACAAATATACTTACTTGTACTTTCGGGGCATCAAATTGGAACTCCTTTGGTAAATAAGAATCTGTATTGCTGAAATCCTGCAATCAAAACCAGTGCTCTAAGTTATAGGCTTGGTCATCAACACTCAGTACTCCAACGTTTTCAATTCAACAAAAACTTGCGCAAATAATGCATCTATGTTACCTTGAAAAATGCTGAAACAGTATATTAGAACAAAGGCAGAGAAAACAAAGCTGTTGCGGGTTGATGCACACATATCCTTGGGTGACATCTCTGGAAGGATGTGTTAGGAAGCTTTCAAACCATAGAACACCTGGAAGGTAAAAGTTTCACAGGACAACCATTAGTGTTAATTTCCAGCTCCTGTGACCTGGGCCACACAAGCACTGTAGGCGTTACGTTGCCATGACAGCCACGTGCTAATAACTTTTAAGAGGGCTTTGTGCAAGTGGGTCCAGTTGTCTAAATGGTGAGAGGAGCTTCACAAGAAGCAGTGCTCTACTGAGCCATGATGTAGGACTCCCTCTCCACCAGACACCCACCTTATCGGGTTTGGTGAATAACTTTGACGGCAGCAGTGGTTCAGCCTTTGTCTCCTTCAGGACAAATGATGTGGTTTTCGTCAGCACTAAACCAAGGGCCAAATCACATACTGCGTATAGTTTCTGAAAGGAAACAGACTCTGATTGATTACGTCGTCGCAGATCAACACAACCAATTTGTGTGACGAGTTCTTCAGATTTGCAAGAGAAATGATCCTACACAGATTATGATATTGAGCCAATCAACACCTCTTCGCTCAGAGGCCTGAATGGATGAACGGAAAAAAAGCCACAGACATCCGCAGGTTGCTGGCGGACCTTCCCACTTACGGCTGGAGGGGAAGCCAGCATGAGCTGGGCTTGAACCCACAGTGACCGCATTGGTGAAAAGCTCCTGGGGCATTAAGCTGCGCAAGCACACTAATCCCATTGCCCATGGAGGCCCCCTCCCTTAATATTTCGTACATACAATACTTGCTAACACATAGGCATGAATTTGCTTTGAAGAATTTTTGTGAATGAGCAGTGTAGGTCGATGGATTACATTTGACATCTTACATGTATCATAATTACAGAAGAGAAAGTCGTGCATTATCTTACTTTGTTCATTTCTTCATCTTCTGGACCTTGTACATCTTTCGTCTGTTTAATGTTTTGTAACATTCGGCGGTAGAAGTTGTAGTTGTAATCATCATTCTTTGTCATCAAAGGTTCTAAGATAAACCAGAGGCAGCTGTAAAAAAGGAGAGAGAAAGTTTGATGTCAAGCAAAAAACAAAACATGTGCTGATGTCAAACAACAAAGAGAAAGTATGCTAATGGCAAACAACTAAGAGAACATCTGCTGGTCTCAAACAACAGAGAGAAAGACTTCTGATCTCAAACAACTGAGAGAAAGCCTTCTGATGTAAAACAACAAAAAATGTCTGCAAATGCCAATTTCCATTAACTTACTAACTTCCAGTACTTACTGGGCTCAGTACAGGTTTCATTTAATTATTTCATTGGTGTTTTACGCCGCCTCATGAATATTTTATTACAATGGGAGCCCACAGTAACCCATGACCATTTGAAGGTTGCTGGTAGGGGCAGCCAGTCCGAGCTGGTCTTAAACTCACAGCGGCTGCATTGGTGAGAGGCTCCTGGGTCATTACTCTGTGCTTCCACGCCAGCATGCTAACCTCACTGACGAGGAGGCCCCCAATATAAAAAAACTCTAGGTTAATAGTTTAGATGGGAGTTCAAATCCAGCTTTTGTAGGTTTCTGTTGCTTCTTTGGGCAATTTATTCAGTACCAGGTGATATCCAGTATTCATTCCCTTAGGGTTTCAAAGTATGGAATATGAGATTCTGGCCAAAGGGCTATTATCGACACTTGCAACCAGACCCGTAAGTAGGGTTAGTTTATAAACAAGCCAGCTAAGTAGTGACTTACTCCTTGATATTGGTGAGTGCCTCCAGGTGATCGTGTGTCTTCAGATCAGGGTCGTGAGCCAGCAGGTGCACTGTGTAAGGCAACACATAGTCCGGCAGCAGCGAGAACATCTTAGCTGTATTGCGTAAGCAAACAGGGAACACGTTACACTCAGCTGGTATGGGATATAACGCTGTAGGCATGAGTATTTCCTTTTAGAAAGAAGGCTTAGGTTTGTAAGTAAAGGATATTATGTAGAGAGAGGAGAAACGCGCTGCCCTTTCTATCCACCCTCGAATGGAGCAGCTCGAGCCCAACATCATCTTATCTGTGTTCTTCCAACTTTTCTACATTAAAGATGTAACTGTACAAGATATGGAAAAGAACATTTATAAGCCTAAATTCTATGTATGTCCTAAAAAGTATAAAAGATGAATCCTCAAATGCATAATTACACACATATAGGCTTTTTATCTGCTAAAGGGAATTTTGACAGCTTTGGATGAGATAAATCACTTCACACAGTGCCCAGCAACAGGACGTATATTGTGGAATTATCAGACCATTAACATTTGGGAGTACACTTACCCCCTGCTGCGGGATTCTGCCTCAGGTATTCCCGGCGTTTCTGTATATTTGCTGCCAAAAAGGATTTCACCTGTACGCGCCTCTCCTTGAGCGGGTCGTTCGCAGCCAGGGAGAAGATGCTCATGTACTCCAGGGGCAGACGTAATGATAACAGGCCCTTGTTCAGCTTTTGGGCAAATCTCAGCCTTACCTCATAACAACTATCCTGAAACACAGTGAGGCCGAACAGTCAGTTATAATTACTGTGGTGAGGAAATAACATCAGGTAACATGAGCACAAGAACATGTAAGAGAAACATCCTACAAACATTGTTAGCACCGAGACTCATTATACAGTCTGTCCCAAGTCATCAAACTCATAGATCACTGGATTTTTAACATTTACTTCTGGCGCAGACAGATAACCACAATCATAACAACATGATCTCTAGCCCTGATATATTACTCTGAAGTGCTCTATAGATTACATGTAGCCATATTGCCATAGAGCCAACATCACAAAATACAGCAAATTTCAGACAATTCCCTATCAGTTCCCTGATAAATTGATTCTGTTGTTCTGTTCTTTCCACTTTCAAATATTTATTTTTGTGGTTGTGTATTACTGATGTGCAAGGGGAGACAATCCATAAACTGATATTACGTTAATAAGCAGGGCCATGGTTTGGAACTGCTCTCTCGCGACGATGTCAGCATAGGCTGGCTCCTCTGCCATCTTCAGCATGCAGCAGCCCGCCTCAAGTCTTAGCCGTGCCAGCTCCGGTTTGCTGAGGGAGACACACAAAGCAACAGACAACTTGAGTACATTTCATCGCAGTTTATCAGACATACTTCTAGATTCTACAACACAGATGAGACTTCCATCTTCTCCTTTCAGGAGTGTAAAACTATAGTCAAGAACATGTGGACTACTTTCATAATGCAAAAACATAGTTCCTAGTGATAAAGAACTAAGAGTATCCATTCCAAAAACAACAGCAACTTGACTTTCAGTAAACTAAACTGGTCAGCATGATTACATATTTACTGGTTTTAATCCCCCCCCCCCCATGTTGCCGCCTTCATTTTTGTGAAATATTCTTGAAAATGCCATAAAACACCAATGATGAATACTACAACAAAGGGATATCAGTTCCTTCTGTTAGAATATTAACCATAAACACAAAAAAATTACCACATTTATTCCACACAAATGCAAAACAATAGGCAGAACAAAATGAGGTAGTAAAGTGTAGATTTCAGGCCTTCAAACTTGATTCTTTTTGTTTTCAGGGGATGAAAACTTTTCACCTGTTATTGAGATGATTCCCGACTTACTTGATCTTTCCATGTTCCATGAGATCTCCATCATGGATGATCACATTATGGAGCAGCCTTAGCGTGGAGGAGCCCGAGTTAGTGGCATTGCTCTTCAGGCCTTGCAGCCATCGCACTAACATCTTCAAAGCTTGTATCTGCAATGACACAGGCATTACCAACATGAGAATGACACACATATTTTACCTACAGGATGTTACAATTGCTTCCAATGAACAAACTATAGCCAACACGTTCATGGTAAATGTATAGTCAGAGATTATGACTTTGCTGTATGTTGTCAACTGTGCGCAATTAAAACTTAACCCCCCCCCCAAAAAAACACAAACAGATGGCTGTTATCTACACACTGCTATTGTGTGCTGCATTGTACTTACCATATCCCAAGAGTTTACATGTGCTCTTTCCAAAAGAAACACATAAGTGGACAACATTTGAAACAGTTCAGTTGCAGTCTACGATTTGAAATTTGTTGAAAATGACTTTTGTTCTGCAGCGGAGTGATTTCTGTTGTCAGGTATGTCCTACCTGAGTGTACATACCTTGGACTGGGTTTCTTCTGTGATACGGTGGTCTGAATACCAGCTTTCGGATGTCACCGGGCCTTCAGTCTGGGAGGAAGCATGGAAGAATGAGTACATCCATAAGCTATAAATACATGTAGACCACTAACAGGAGAAATTAAAAGCGACTGAATCATTATGGTTTCGCTACATGAATATGAGAGGCCAAATTTGAAAGAACATACAGAAAAAAAAAAAAAAAGAGTGTTTACTTTGTTTGATTTCAGGGCTCGATACAAATGTCAGGAAATGAGAGAATATCTCAATAACCTTTTAAAACAACTCATCCCTTGAGTTGAGCTCACAGGAACCTACATTTTCCAATCTCTTGTCACAAAAACTTACAGAAGTGGCAACATAAAGTCAGCAAAGAACATCATGTGACTGAGCAGTTGTGACTAGAGAATTGTAACAAGTCTTGCCCTGGCTCATTACCCTGTCCTGCATAAGCAGTTCCTTGACAATGACTTTGGAGACAATAGACTTGATATCTGAGGCGAATTCCTGAGGGCAGAGCTTAGCGATGTGACCCAGAGCCACGATGGAAGTCAGGTAGTTAGCCGAGTCTGGGTTTAACGACTTCTTGATGTGCTGAAAGAACAACACAAATCAGCTGGCAAAAATACTCCTTTTCTGTGAAAACTTATTACAAAATTATTGTCACATGTACATGATTTCACAAAGCTGCACAATGCGGAAAACACTTAAATCTTGCACACAAAGCATATAATTTCACTCCACACATCTTAATGAGCCAATTTCCACAAAACCTCCATGTACAAATCACGTGCTGTTTTTGGAGCAATTTATAAATGTTAATGATAACTGAAACCTTACACAAACCAATACCGACTGAAATGGATAATGTTAAACCATTTTAGAAAGTTCCATTAACACACTTTACACAGACACAGCTCTCAAAGTACAAGTACACATTAAGCGCATAAAATCAAATCAAGGATGCTACACCCTGTATCTAATAAGCCCCTCTTGCCCCTACCCGCTGCTTTTCCTTGCACAATGTTAATGGATGAACAGTGGAAATTGCCACCCTGCCCCCTCTCTTCTTGAGGTACGTAAATAAAAGTTACACAAGTCTTTGTGGGGAGTCTCACCTCAAAGACCTGAGTGAGAGCAGATTCCTTGTTCTCACAGATGACCCCGATACAGCGAATGGCGTGCTTGGCTTGTTTTGGGGTGCCCAGCTTAGCCAAGCTCTGTAACACGGGCAGCAGGCTCCTGAAACATAACACAAGATTACAATGGACAGTCACAGGACTAAACTCAAACTGCTGCATCACCATCAGGCTCAGCAAAAATAACCAAGAAAACAACCTTCCTCCAGAAACATAGAAAATTCCTTGTTTTATAATGATGCTTAAATTGGTTCCAACCATTGTAGTTTAGCCAAGAACTTAAATCTGGACACTAATCATTCAACATTACTAACATGATTTGTACAGACATTAAGATCATGAAACAACGAAAAATTATTTAGAATTGTTAAGAATATACAAATTTGATCAAACTACTGAAACAAACGTGATATGTGTCCCCTTTCCAGTAAGTCAGGCCTTAGCTTTGCTGCCTATTGCTCTGAGCAAATTAATAACGCATTACACCTTCAATATAGAAAAACTAGAAAAACTATGGTCAATTCAGCTCGGACCTGTGTCATCACTACACAGGCAAGGATATCCCATTGTTATGAAAGAATGAGCAGAATTCATGTTTATGAATGGAAAGTATGTACTCACGAGTATATGGAAGGAAACCGCTCCTGAAGATTGTGACCTGTGTTGGCGAAGATCTGCAGGGTAAGGTCCACTAGAAACACGCAGGAAAAGGGCATCAACACTAACAATCACTGCCACTTAGAAGTCCTTTATCTAACTTCCTGTGCTTCATGCTTTATTCCAGGGTAACTTAACAGCAACACATTTTCTCCTCAGCCCAGATGCCAAGGGTCCAGTGATAAGGGGAGATAACTCTGTCATTCTGACAAAGGCCTCTCACACTGATCAGAACTGTTTTAAGCCAGAAACGTTCAACACTTACGATTCTTAACATGTATGTGTAGCATTTATCAGCATTTAGCCAACAATCTATACCTTAAATTGTTGTAGATGTGGTGTTACATGGTTAAATCAGATTTGCCTACAACATTTTTGGGTACATAACACTAGCTATAAAACAAAGAGAAATGGCTACAACTGAGGATCTAGAAAAACAAAAGCCAGCCTGAAACCTACAATATAAGCTTCCTGCATTTACTTATATCTCTGATTGGTGTTTTATGCTATGCTCAAGAGTATTTCACTTTTATGACGCCGGCCAGCATTATGGTGGGAGGAAACCAGGCAGAGTCCACTTCCTGCATTTAAAAACTTGTGTACAGATAGAACATTAATCTAAAATCTATCTTATCAATCCTCACCTATGATATCATCTTCGTTCTTGAGGAACACAATCAGCTGACCAAACACCTCATCAGCATCAAAGTGTTTGGGGAAGGCCCAGGACAATGCCTATAACACAGAGCACAATGACTGTAACATTTGTAACCTGAATGATTATAATTTCATTTATGGTAGATTCAGTTAATTAATTGGTTTGGATTAAGCTGTGCTGACATATTTCCTTAACATACACTGGGGCCTCGAATTTACTCGGATCAATTTACGGTGAAATGCGAATCAATGCGTGGCATGGTATCCCCCGTTAAACGTTTTTTAAAATATATTTATACAGCAAAACTCTTGTTACAGGCACTTGTGAAGTTGAGTGTACATCAACATTTTAATAATGTAAATTCCCAAAAGGATAAATACACTACAACTTTGAATAGGGGAGAGTTAGGGTGTGCAGAACAAAGCTCCCATTCTCCTCATAGGTGATCAATTTTTTTGGTGAAATCACCATGACAAACTGACCTATGTGATCAGTGGGAGTGTTGTTGAAAATCTTTATCGATCTCTTCAGCATGAAAATAAAAATGGAATTATACATGTTTTGGAATCACCTTTGCTCCATCCACTGCTCGTTGGCAAGAATTCCCGTTTTCATTCTGAGCAATAAACACTTCAAGAAAATCCAACGATGTAACAAATGTCGCACCGCCATCTTTGCTTTCTTATGCATGGCAATGTGAATTTGTTCTTTTTCAAGACAATATGAATTTATGGTTTGAAAAGAAATACATTATTCCACAAAAATCTGAAGAATTATGGGCTACGACTGAGTATGTCTCATGTCACCTTTCTCACGGACAACAGACTGACGGATACCAAAGCAACTGACTATAGTGGGGCCTCACATGGTAAGTCACGCGTGAAGTACAAAACTTTATTGTGAGAACGTAACAATTTTGATATTGCATATTGATATTTTTTCTTAAAACCATTTTAAATACTCATCAGAAGAATTTGAAATTCCTATTTACATTTTGTATAGAATCATGGTCAGCAATGTCCAAATGGCTGTTTACTCTAGTCACATACAAATTACCTCGCTTGTCCAGATTTGATTTTTTGTGGATTTGATTACAACATGGTATGACTACTGTGGGTACAGATGATCAAGCTATTTCGAGGGAGCAGTGTATACATAATTTTAATGTTTCTTCTGCTACCCAAAAAGATTTTCAGTTGCCAGAGGAATGTCAGAAGTATGAGAAATTTTGAACAATTAAGCGGAGGGCTGTTAGATGTCATAAAAATCACATGATTCTGACAAGTCTAGCTCCCGCATAGCAGCAGAAGCGTCATTCTAACCATGCCTAGCTGTGACATACCAGGAGGAGCTGCATGCCTTTCTCGCCGGCCTTGGTGATGCCCTCGGCCATGTCGCTGATGCCCACTACCACGTCACTGACGTGATGCACCACCATCTGTATGGCCATCTTGTCAATCATCACTGGGGCTGTCCTCTCCAGAAGGGCCTTCACCGTTGTGTAGTACGTGTTCTGGGGATTAGGGTTACCCACCTTCTTCAGTACCTCTTTCTACAATAGAAAATATAACAGGAATCAATGGATGTGGTTTGAAGATAATAATGACCTATAGCTTTCATACTCAATACTAACTCTGCAGGACCTGTTCTTCCCCCAGAATGTCATACGCAATACGCGAGAGGCCCCCCCCCCCCAAAAAAAAGTGTGTCAACATAAGCGGAAATGTTGATTGTGTGGAAACTGATCTATGGCACCCACTGTTTGGATATACCATCATGTATCTGTGCGAATGGTATATGACATGTACCGGATGCCCTGAGAAAAGATAAGCAGTTTCAAAGAAGTGATGTGCAAAGAGTGTCATACTATGTCCCTATTTGATAGTGTCTGTGCAGGTATCACTTACCACAGCATCCTCGGCCTTCTTACAGGTACACTCCACCTGGCAGATCGTATGACCCTCCCACATTGTGTCACTATACTGAGAATCTAAGAGACATGATATCCTGACTCTGATGTTCTAACCACTAGGTGAGGGTGTCTGTGCAGGTATCACTTACCACAGCATCCTCGGCCTTCTTACAGGTACACTCCAGACTAGAGAATCTTCACCATCAGGCGGATCCTATGACCCTCCCACATCGTGTCACTATACTGAGAATCTAAGAGACATGAGATCCTGACTCTGATGTTCTAACCACTAGGTGAGAGTGTCTGTGCAGGTATCACTTACCACAGCATCCTCGGCCTTCTTACAGGTACACTCCGGACTAGAGAATCTTCACCACCAGGCGGATCCTATGACCCTCCCACATCGTGTCACTATACTGAGAATCTAAGAGACATGAGATCCTGACTCTGATGTTCTAACCACTAGGTGAGAGTGTCTGTGCAGGTATCACTTACCACAGCATCCTCGGCCTTCTTACAGGTACACTCCACCTGGCAGATCCTATGACCCTCCCACATTGTGTCACTATACTGAGAATCTAAGAGACATGATATCCTGACTCTGATGTTCTAACCACTAGGTGAGAGTGTCTGTGCAGGTATCACTTACCACAGCATCCTCGGCCTTCTTACAGGTACACTCCGGACTACAGAGAATCTTCACCACCAGGCGGATCCTATGACCCTACCACATCGTGTCACTATACTGAGAATCTAAGAGACATGAGATCCTGACTCTGATGTTCTAACCACTAGGTGAGGGTGTCTGTGCACGTATCACTTACCACAGCATCCTCGGCCTTCTTACAGGTACACTCCGGACTACAGAGAATCTTCACCACCAGGCGGATCCTCTGATCTTCCCACATAGTGTTGCTGAACTTTTTAAGGCGCTCCAAGGCTTTTGCACTATCAGGTAAACATCCTGATCAAAGCAACACACAAATGTGATTGGTAAACAATTCAGGTTTCAGATACTTACTCTCTTACTTCAAACAGAAGTGAAACGCTTGATCTTAAATTTTAATGCATGATGCATAATACAAAAAGGGAACATGAAATGCAAAGAAATGAATCTATTTTAACTATGCCCATCCCTGCCACACATATATTCCACTACAGCACTGCACAGAAGTCTTAAGAAGCACATAGGTACATGACACTTCCAGTCAACATACAGCATCACAGAATGTGCCTGGAGTTTGATCATGTTATCTTACATATGCTGAGGACCTTATAGTTCAACTGTATATTTCTAGCATTAGTGCTGATGAGAAATAACTTACTGGCCAGCATGACCAGTTTCGGGTTGATCATGGACAGAGTGGGAGCTTTGCCTTCATCATACAGGTCTTGATCCAGAAGATCGACTAGCTGGTCCAAACAGTTGCGCACACTACAACAACAACATACACATGCTATTGTACATCATTGGTAACGGTCTAATGGGAATGATTAATGAGACGCAAGTAAGGATTAAATAGATAACTACCTATTAGAGAGTGTCTGCTTCTCCACACATGACATTTTATAATTAATTGATTTATTTATTTATCTCATTGGTGTTTTCACTGTACTGAAAAATAACATCAGCTGTGACAGTAGCATGGAAACCAGACAGAGCCTGGTGAGAAACCCATAATTATCAGCATGTTACTGGCAAGACAGTCCCATGTATGGCGCAAGAGGAAGCTAGCATGAGCTGGACTTGAACTCATAGCAATCACATTGCTGACAGGCTCCTGGGTCATTATACTGCTTTAGTGCTAACCCCCTTGGCCACGGAAACCCCCTTCCCGAATTGAGTGCTGCCATATTTGAGCCAAGCCCCAGGTACGTGTACCTGTCAGCACTCGTTTCAAGACACGCTTCAGACAAACCTTGTAAACATTACATAACGGTACATGCAGGATTATCATCAGAGTCCGAAGGTGGATCGAACGCTTCTCTTACATGGCAGATGGAACAAACGAATCAATTTGTCATGATGAATCAATTTGTCTGGGTTGTGGTCAAGATGTTAACTTTGATCTCTACTGAATACAAGGTCACTTACTTCAGCTGGGCTTTAAGAACCTCATTGAAAGCTCTGTGAATAAAGAAGATAAATAATATTTAAACAATAGTCAGGTTTCTGTTTTGAAAAAGGGCTGAATGCTCATTATTAAAGAAATTTCTATCACAGTGTGTATGAATTTATTCATCTGATTGATGTTTAACACCATACTCAACAATATTTCACTATAAGACAGCGGCCAACATTATGGTCGGAGGAAACCAGACAGAGCCCAAGGGAAACCCACAAGTATCTGTAGGTTCCTAGAAGACCCACCCACATACAGCTGGAGAGGACGACATCCTAGTCACCGAGGTTATAATGCTACACTAGCGCACCAACCCCCTTGGCCAGAGAGAGCTTAATGTGTATTAAAGATAACTGCTTTCAAAAGTGTAAATCACTGGAATATGAAAGTAGGACAGGTTGAAGAGTGACACTGTCAAACTTACTTGACAGCATAGTCATCTAGTGAGGCATACAGCAGGTACAGTTTCTTCATCCTTTCCTCACAGGGAAGTGTGTAGGGCACAATACACGTGTTGAAAACCCTCTCCACAAGAAGTCTGACCAAAACCAAGTCAAAACACACAAGTTTATTCTCAGATTTATAGAAAAAGACAAAAAAAAAAAAGAAACTATTTCGACCAATCCTTCATATCTGTTAATTTTCTGTTGGTTTTTTTCCCTAGGGCATTAGTGGAGGGAATTAAGTGATCAAACTCAAAATCTCAAAAACTGTCCATCAAGCCAAAACACTTCCAGTTGCAAAATATGAGGTAACATGAAAAGAACTAATTTCATAATGTTCATAACAGTTGCAGACTCAGAGCATTAATGAACTTTCTCACAAGAACAGAATTTCCAGCATTACAGGACTTCAGATTCACTGGCATCAGGATACAGTTGTACTGAGAGTCACTATTTCTAGTCTCCGTCAGACAAAAGGACAAAAAACAAGCACAATTAAGAGCAGAGCAGAGATCTATTCACATGGCATCCACAATTTGCTGTTAGTGTGCATGTAAGGCCATCATACATGTTCATACAAATCATACAAATACATGTTCCATGGGTGTAACCCGACGGACCCTTCAAAAAAAGGGCCTACTCAAGTTTTTATTGGTATTCTGACAAAGGTTTTTTTCAACAAGTTTCTCTCCATGGTAATTTCTTTAACAACCCTATCTTTTTCAAGAGACACAATAAGAAAAAACAATTCCCTAGTGACCGACCCAATTCTTTCTGACAAGGTGTGGTTACATTCATCAAACAAATTTTTAAGGCTGGCCTAACATCTTGTACCTGTTTCAGCATACCCGTTCTATCTACATACAGTGAGGGTCAAACGGCTGTCTCTGACTGATAAGCTTGGACCCAGCCCCCAAGCACTTTGTGACGAATCTTGAACTGTTACACAAATGGGGACATCCTCACCTGTCGTCCACGCTCTGTTGATAGTAAGCATGTAACACCTTGTCCTTAATCCAGGTTACTCTCTCCATAAAGTGTGGGTCAAACGGCTCCTTCTGGCTGATGCGCTTGTATAAAGCTCCCAGGCCAAGCAGCGCCTCGCGGCGAATCTTAAACTGTTAAAAACCAGACCAATTTCTTATTAAATTATTCTCATACATGTATAAATTTACAGACAGCACACATAAAAACTCTAAAGACAGCACACACAAAAACTCTTAAGACAGCACACACAAAAACTCTTAAGACAGCACACACAAAAACTCTAAATACAGCACACAAAAACTCTAAAGACAGCACACACAAAAACTCTAAACAAAAACTCTAAAGACAGCACACACAAAAACTCTAAAGACAGCACACAAAATCAAACATCAATTCAGCTTCATCCATTCACTGATCAAAGGAGAGATTCTGGCTTTGCTGTCAACGGAATACATGAGGCATATCTGGGATCAAAAAAAAAAACATGAGGACATCAATACCTAAATCTACCTGTCATTCAACATCAAATTTGAATACACTGCACCTGTCTACACTAAGAATCTTGTCCATAACAAATGATTATATTATGAACCCCATTGTCTGAGACTAACAAAGAATATGTTCAGTTACTTTCTTAGAGAACCATCCATTCATATCTGATTTCAACACCAGGCGTCACTGTACATTATCATTCACGACAACTCAAGACGGCAGGATATTCCTGGTTACCTTCTTGTCCAGCGTCCTCTCCTTGATGAACTCCAGTAATTCATCGGAGACACTGAGGAAGTCTTTCTTGGCAGCATTCAGAATACAGCCCACCACCTCCATCCTGACCGTCTCCTCGGGGTCGTGCTGACGGGCCTTCAGGTGCTCTGTCAGGATAGGGAGGGAGATTTGCCAAACATATTTATTTATAGCAGTGTTACAATTTTAAAACAATAAATTGCACCAACATAATGAATGTTTTCAAGCTGCAATATGATGTGATTCTGTTCAGTATAGATTTCCTAATTAATTTATGATTGCTTTGAGGCTCTTAAGTTGGCAAAGCCCAGTCAATGCCTTTTCACTCTTACATTGAAATTACATTATGATCCTTGACTGTCTTGACTTGACTTGACTTGAAGAGTATGGAACTTGTACATAACTTGGAAATGTATTTGCTTTCTTCCAAGTTTTGTTCCAAAAGCACATATTCAGTGATACTTTTTAATCTGCCATAACTTATAAATATTGAAATGTAAAGACTTCAACGTAATTTACAATGGAAGCCTAACAGGGCTGGACACCTCCTGGCTACTGTGATGATGAAGAGTTCCTACCTGTGATTTCTCTGACATGGGCTGGATGGTTCAAAATGAAATGCTGGGAATACTGGACGCATATCGTCCTCACGGTAATGCTGATGTCATTGAACCTGGAAGTACATGGTGTGAATTTCACGTATGCAGAAATCGTGCATTATAACAAGATTTACAGGTTATCAGGTAGGCTCGTGTTCAAATGTCAGTCCTATCATTTTGAAGTAAATTCATGCTGAGAAGAGGGATTTCTCATCACACGAACTGTATTCCAATAAAACACTTATACATGTACTTCACAAATACAACTAGACAAGCGGTAATAAGAACGTCTATCAATACTGGTGAGGTCAAATAGAATTGAAAGAAATATAAGTAAGAAAATCACACACTATCTTCAATAAATGTCTTTCCTTCAATAAATGAAATAAATATCATTCACAATAACTATTTGCAAACCAGCACAGGAGACATAGGATTAAAACAACAGAATTCAAAACTACTTAATTCTGCACGAGAGGCAAAGGAGTGTTACCTTCCCAGGAAGCATTTCCATAGCGGCTTGTTCTGATTGGCCAACTCAGAATGAGGCTCCGAGAACATCTTAGCTAGCAAACGTGTCACAGATTTCCTTTCTGATTCATCATTACTCTGTTCCAGTAAAAACAAATGTTTTTCAAAATCTCAATCATGCACAGAAACAGAAGAAAAATGACACATGTTTGTCTTCAGCTACATGTAAGCCTCCAAACTGGAAGTCCCTGTTAGAGTGAGTGAATGTTTGGGGTTTAACGTCGTACTTAATAACGTTCAGTCATATGACAAGGAGTCCTTCTGGTGCGTGCATAAACATAGTGTGTGTTCTTGTGGAAGGGTGAGTTCATGCTGCCAAAGTATGACAGCCTCTGGAACATCATGCCAAAGACACCAGACATGACCCACATTATACTGACATCAGGCCAACCAGTCCTGTTTCCTTGCTTTAACCTCTCCATGCTGAGAGAGGCAGCAACAAGTACCAATTTTTTTTCAGTATTTAGTATGACCCAGCCTGGGCTTAAACTGTTATAGTAAACAGGCTTTCATTAAAACATCAGCTGCAAGGCATAATTTGAAGGCTAACTGCCACTCCCAACTGAACTCTCTGAAAATCAGCTTAATCCGTTAGTAACAGATAGAGACAGGAGTATTCAGTAAGATAAGTGGCAGAACAATTTGAATTTTTATACAAAATAATTGTTATCTATTTGCTGGAAAGTGAAATCAAAATTATTTTCAAAAAATAAAATTATATTCTTAAATGATACACCCCTTTCGCAAATGCTCTAAGGACAGCTTAAAAAAAAATCAAGCTTACTCTGGCATTCATTCTGTCGATGAAATAATTGATTTGTGTCTGGTACAAGATGAAACTTCAAGTGATCTTTAATATCTGGTACAATGTCTCTGAACATTTAAACACACTTGGTAATGGCTATCACCCACAATAAAGGTTACTCACCTTAAGTTTAAACTCTAGCTGTGGTAAGACAGCCAAAAGGACATTAGGGGAAATATTATTCAGTTCATAAATAAGCTCAAACAGGTGCTCTGAGACTTCACTCTCTGATGTCTTCCCCAACATCAGGGCATTGTTGAAGAACTGTGAAGAAAGGCATACACTTTAGGTATAGACAAGAGCATACAGAGCATATACTACTTACTGATAGCACAGGAAAGTAGTTAATCATTGAGTAATTCTACACAACCTTGCCATATATTTCAAAACACTACTTATGAAAGAATGAAAAACAGACATAAAAATGTTCATATTACTTTATTACAGTTTGTTCATATTACTTTAGTACAATTACAGTTTACAATTATTACAATATTTCAAAACACTACGCAAGAGAGAATGAAAAGTACACATAAAATAGTTCATATTACTTAATTACAATTCTCAATGTTGATCTAAGAGATGACAAAATTTAACTATATCAATGACAGCAAGTGTCAGAGCTTATTTACATGTTTTTTCATCTTACCGCTTGGATGTAAGGTTCTATTGCATTGCTAGTCCTCCTCAACAGGTCTTTTGCCATGGTATATGCAACTTTCTTGTGAGACTGCAAAGAACAATAACTCAATATTACACAAATTACTTCCCTTTGTAGAAAAGACAATTTGTGAGAAGACAAACTATACACAGCTGCACCTGCTAATTGTATCAAAATGTATTTCCTAAATAACAAAACTTAGAAAGATTCATACTTATTCTGTGTATCTTTCATACTTATTCTGTGTACGTGAAATAAAACAGAAAATGATCCATATTATAGCACTGAAACTGATGATCACATATTTCTTGCTTCCGAACTGAACACAAAAGAGCACATTACACTTGTTGGAACAAAAGTCTTATCCTAAATGCATTACTGAGCAGGTAATGCACGTAAACGTGCTTTAGAGCGAGATTTTCATGTTATGAGATGGGGGCTTCCGTGGCTCGGTTAGTGAGTTAGTAGAGGGTAATGACCCAGAAGCCTCCCACCAATGCGGTAGCTATGATTTCAAGTCCAGCTAGTGCTGGCTTCCTGTCCGGCCGTTCATGGGAAGGTCTGCCAGGAACATGCTGGCTTCCGTCGTGTAAGTGAAATATTCTTTAGTACTGCATAAAATTCAAACAAATAAATAAATAACCCTTATCACATGGACTAGTGCTCATGTGTCACTTCCGTCGTTTTCACGAAAATTCAGGCAGAGAAGTATGATTTTGCATTTAATGAAATGGCCTTAAAATGACAAAACAGGAGCATCTTAGGAGGAAAGTTATATAAATCTCATAAAATATAGTTTGTGGGGCTGAAGTTTACACTTTTCTAGTCTTTCAAATATACCTGAAAAAACCTTTCTAAGATTAACAGAACGCTCAGAAACTGGCCAAATGCCAAACTTAGCCATGGATGAAATTTTAGGTCACATCCTTATGATCTATAAATCATTCATCTTAATAGTTTTACGAGCAATTAGGAAAAGATGAAGGTAACATTTCCCCTACTTTTCGTGGCTCAATGATATTCAGTAAGATAATGTCTAGGAGCTCCTGGGAAACAGAGTCTGCCTCGGTAATCAGTGGGGTCATCAGGTCCAACATGAAGTTCTGCACTTTACTGTAGTGACTCTCACTGAAATCAGGAAAGCGGGATACGGTCAAGACAAACAGTCACATGCTTTCACTATAAACTTGCAGCAATTCTACCTAATCCTGTGAAAAAACAAAAACAGACTACACCATGATCACTTACTAACACATCACAAGTCTGTAACATATTTTTATCTTTGAATTTTTATTACATTTTCCTCATTTGAAAATTAAACATTTCTGCTCTACAATCAAAAGAAACAGGAATATTTTGTCACTTCATTGTCACACGACAAGTCCCACATCTTGAGCCAAGAAAGAAATAAGCTATAGAAGAGCATTCTGCTGTTCTAAATGTTTCGTTGACTAGACTGATACAAACCAGGTGTTGAACTGTCTGGAATACAATCCCACTTACTTGACAATGGAAAACATCAGTTTAAACAGGCTGCAGAAGATTTCCTGGTTGTCATCCAACTCAATACAGATGTTGAACGATTTCACCCATGCAAGGTTCTGAGAAAGTTAACAGCAATTAATGTAGATGCTTTCAGATTTTTTTCACAACTGGGGAAAACTTTGACATAACATAATTCCTTACTATCAAACCCTTTAATTTATGGCCACATACACTCCTTACAATAGAATGAAAAAATATAAATAATAAAATTTCTCACTTAAAACATACAATACACCTTTAAAGGCCACAAGCGAAACAGATTATGTCGAAGAAGGTGGTATCATATTTAATTATTTGTTGTTTAACTCATATAACAACAACAACCAGGGAAGGGGAA
Organism: Acanthopleura granulata; assembly: GCA_016165875.1. Lineage (NCBI taxonomy): Eukaryota > Metazoa > Mollusca > Polyplacophora > Chitonida > Chitonidae > Acanthopleura > Acanthopleura granulata. The sequence continues at coordinate 6,794,518 of JABBOT010000005.1, read as the reverse complement.
ATGACTACCCTTGGCCAGTAAGCTGACAAGTGTGTTAACAGAGTGTTACTTTGCAATTTCTAACTTAGATTGCAGCCTTCTTTTAGAATTTGACACTTTTGGAAATCTTTTGACAGAACAAAGGAGACTTACCTCAAGCAGATAGAAGTATCTCTTGAAAGAGGGTGCATTAGGATCTTCGAGTCCACGTAGCTGCTTTATCAGAAACATAAATATTTCCTGCAAAGAAAATGCTGACATCTGATTTCACCACCAAGGACAATGAAAATGTATTTATTTTTTCATTTGAATTTAATGTAATACTCAAGATTATTAGAGAGCAACAGGCTTTATATATCACCTTGACGCCAGCTAATAATCCCAGTTAGAATTGCAATTTTTCCCTCCCTTTCAACAACAGTACTCATAAGATTTAGCAGAAGATGTGAAATAGGATACAAGCTTTGCAACTACACTGTTGGCCATCATAAGAATTCTTCAAATACCATGCACATTCTTTTATGAGAACTTTTGTATCCATTCCATATCTGTATCTTTTTGTCCGTTAGCAATAAATACCTTGCTAATTTCATCAGACTAAACAGTTTACTTGCATGAAGTCACATGACAAATTTTATGACCATGACAACTGTCATATGTACACATCCAGTCTGTGTTGCAGCACTAACCTTAAGCAAACTTTGCTCCTTGTACGGTGCGTCAGGAGCAAAAATGCGAAAGACGTCGGCGATACAGCAAGCCACGAGTAGACGTACGTCTTTACTGCTGTGATCCATGTAGTACTCCGTGGCCAGAGCGAGGGCCAGTCCCGTGTACTGCTCATTCTCCTCCTGACTCATGTCTTGAAAGGCCCTGGCCAGAGCCTACATCACAGCAAAACAATGACCAACATCACTCACATTTCCTCATCTACACTTCATCGTCTTCATCAGTTACATCACACTAAATATTAAGTTATGTAAGTTGTTTTATTGACTAGGCAAAGGAAACTGAATTGGGAAAAAAAATAACATAGTGCATGTTAAGTAGATTGGTGTTATTGAAGGAAAACTGCCTCAAAAATAAACAAATGCAAAATACAAAGTAAAAGATAAATATGATGATATCAGAAGCTGTTAATTCATAAATTTAAAATCACACTGGAGGCCTCCTTGGCTCAGTTGGTTAGTGTGCTACTGCACAATTACCCAGAGGCCTCCCACTCGCTGTGAGTTCTAGCCAAGCTCATGCTGGCCTCCTCTTCAGCCGTACATGGGAAGGTCTGCCAGCAGCCTGTGGATGGTCGTTGGTTTCCCCCGGGCTCTGCCCGGTTTTCTCCCACCATAATACTGGTCACCGTCGTATAAGTGAAACACTCTTGAGTATGGGTAAAACACCAATCAAATAAATAAATAAATAAATAAATAAAATCACATTCAATATGTGATACCAAAGTCATTTCTGAAGCAAAAGTAATGACCTATAAATTTAATCATTTGTATCATGTGTATATAGAAACACACACCTTTAATCTTCGTACTAACTCATCTTTGCCTATATCCTCCGAGAGTTCCTTACATCCTGGAGGGTAAACAACTTTAGTCCCGGTGCTTACAGCCTTGGACATCGTGACAGTCCACTGCTCATCAGGATCAGCCTGTAACCAATGTGAAAAATGAGCACTGGTAACTTGTTTAATTCAAACATTCCTGCATTATCCTGCTAATGCAATACTGAGCAAAGTGAAGATCGGTAACAGAATTAAGCCTTACTGTTTGATCTGCTAGAAACCTTTATTATGATGATGATGGCTATCTTTATTTTTTGAGGGCATCAGTGGGACATAAAGTTTATTTCCAGATTGTCAAAGTCCTCCAACCACAATGCTGGTTGTGTGAGTAAAATCTTCCTGAGTACAATGTAAAACTCCCATCAAATAAATAAAGTAACAGATTGTCAAAGGCTTCTTCAAAGTCTTAAGTCAACAAATTTATGTGACAAACCTGTACAATTTCTTAATAAGGTCAACATAATAAAGAAACAAAAATATATGCAAACATAATTAAGTGTTATCTGCAAAATATCATAGGTGATATTACATGGGGTAATTGATTTAGGTGATAGGGATGTACGATTAGGTGATTGGAAGTACATTTTAGATGATACTGCCAAGTTCACTTGGGGCCATCTAATTACAGCAAGGATAGCAGAAGGTTGACAAAGTACTGCAAGGAAGTTCCAAAGTGGCATCAAATGCTGTAGGAGAGTTACTGGGCGCAAGTGACCTTCACTCTTGCTATTTTTCCTATTTATTTATTTAATTTCTTTTTTCCACAGAAAATACTTTTTAATTGTGCCTTAAACTCATTTTATGTCTACAATGACTGGCGAACATCTTGCCACCAGGCACATCATTTAGGATGTATATATCAGCACTGGCTTTTCATGTATCTCAGTAAAAAACAGGTCATGCAAGTCAAATAATATAAGCATAATAAAACACATCATGTACACGTAGATTCATCAAGGGAAAATAACTGTGCCTCACATTTGCAGTGACCTGCATGTGCAATTTAAACACGTTGTCTGGACTATGGGAATGATGCTTTGTAATTTTTTGAAAGTCAAATAACACATCGAAAGGATGATGTTGGAAAGCCATGCTGAACAGCAGTAGGTCTTTACTCCGTAACATAAACGAATCGAAGAAATATGCAGATGTTCATTTTTGTGAACTACATGTATGTTTTCCTTTACACAGAATGTAAGGGGATGTACCATAAGGACACCATATCTGATGGAAGAAGACATGCTTTTTAAAATCTTCATTGAGGTACCATATTCTTGCAAAGGCACATAATTGCATGGAAGGAAAACAAAAATGTTTTTTTTTCACAGCCCAGATTTCATTTATTAAATCATTTGATCAAATCCAAGGGGAAGACTTGATGAGATTCCACTTCAATTTGATATGCACAATGAAAATACTTAATTAAGGCCAGTTAATTTTCTCAGAATATCTTTAATACCCTTGCAGTGTGCTGTTAATACCATGTTTGTTCCTGTAATTTAATTTTCATATATTGAGCACTGCTGATTTCTCACATTCCTGGGGGTGTATGGTTTGTAATTCTAATCACAAGTATACCCATACAGTGATTGTTAACGTGCCAAAACTCCTGGCATAAACCCACATCAGTCATAATAATCCATTCAATGCAAAACATCACCAAATTTCTCATAAAACCAGATTCCACTCCATATGGTAAAATTTCTAATATAGTTATATATTACTTAACAATACAGAATAAATATGCACGTTATAATTTCTTTACAGTATATCTGTAGATAAACATGCTGGGAGGTGTAGCTCATGTTGATACATGTATCCTTTAGTTGCAAGTCTATGTTGTGCCTTTTTCCCTTTTTGTTTTACTCCATTTTCTCCACTTGTTAGAGCATTTCACCTATGTTTCTTCCATATCCCTGTTGGTCTTTTGATGAACATGCCAATACTGAGTTAGTATCTCCCATAGTAATTAGCATGGTGATCGGCTATGAACTTAGCAGAAGATGGTGATTCTATTCTCTGTGTAATTTTGAACAAATCTATGTGATCAATTGAGCTAGAGTATATAAATTATCAGTGCCAAAACCCCCCTTTCTAGCACTTCATGTTATTTGGGCCATCTTTGCGGCGATGTTAGCATTTTGATGGGCCATTTCATTCTGTCATTTGGTGACGTCACTTGTGTTAAACCTGAAATATGCATATAAGGCACTGTTCTGGAATTTATTTTGACAATAAGCCGAATCGGCATTGCAGCCAGCAAATTAACAACCTTCCATTTCAACAACCTTAACAAATTCCATTTGAAGTGACAAAAGCAGTTTTGGAAGTTATAAATGCTAAGTCGTTATCACATCATGAAATAATAAAATGGCATCAATTCACTGAAATATTCTCAGAAAACTAGAGTTCTCCCCTAGTTTCTAATGTCTATTTTGTTGTGTGACTACCTGTGGAAATTTAGCAATGAGAAAAACAGTGAATTCTGATATAACGCTACAAGGCAACACGACAAAAGTTTATCCCCTTCAAACCCATTCCCCTCCCTTGTGGAGGGTGGCACAACTCAGCCTATACTTACCTACTGTCACCTTAGCTTTACAACAACAACAATACAATGTTTACTAAAAAATAAAAATAAACATCTTGATCACCTAGTTCTTCCAGAGTGCCTTTGCACAAAAAGCGTCATTACATCATTTAATGGGAAAGATAATGTGGGTGATGTTACAGTTAAATCTAATGAGTGAACAGGCAAACAACCAATTTAGTTTAATCTCAAACCATCCAGTCGGATCATCGAAGCCATCGAACATGGCAGAGCAGAAAAGGGTAGGTGAGTTTCGTAACGGATTTCAGCTCAGAGAAATGTATCCTATAAGCGCTAACAATGCAGTCAAATTAAAAATGAGTTGCTAAACAAAATGATATGATCTGACCTTTGTGATTTCTTCTTTCTTTTCCAAATTTCAGGAAAAAATTTCGACCTCTTGATTGTTTCAAAGACTCCGGCGCGAAACCGAGTGCAGCTTTTCCATTGCTGTGTACCAACAATTTTGATTGGCTAGGATCTACGCCATATTTGTCAATTCTTGAATTATTACTACTAGTCGCCTTGTTTTCTTATGTAGCACAAATGATGTGTGTTTATGACGCAAAAGTGATGCGTGCAATTGTTTATTAATATCTGTGACATGAAAACATACATATGTACTGCTTTCCGCAACTCCTTCAACAAAACTTGACTACACTGAAAATTACTGCAAACACCACTCTGTTTCTACACCGAAAACACTCCAGTGGAGAAGAATGCAACAATGGATTACAATGGCCAATGAAAATCCTCGTTACTACAGTCACGGATATGAGGACACGCGCACCTGTCAAACAACTTACTTCCGGGAGAGCAAAACACGTAACATAAATAACATACAAGCGGATGAGTTCAAAAGTTTAGAGTTGATGGCATTAGCGAGTTTATAAAACTCGTTCATTCATCACTTTAGATGCTGTCCATGAATACAAAATGCCTCGTAGCAGAAAACAATCACAGAGAGCCCGAACTGCTAGCCCAGAAAAAAATATCAGAGATGTTAAAGGGGATTCCGGCTTAGACGAAATGGATAAGTCGTATGACGACATATTTACTTATGTTCAGGAAATGTTTTCTGGACAGGTAGATCCCGATGTTGTGCACATGGTTTTATCAGAATCCGAATGGAGAGGTAATTAGGGGCCAGACGTTCCGTTCAACCTCAAGACAGTTCAAGAAGTGAATAACCATTTACATGCTAAAACTGATCTAGATGTAAAATGATCTGCAAACCAGTTCAGACTCACGTCAGTTTACCCAAATGATGGTTGTCACTGTATAGGCCTAAATGAAATCTTCTTGAAGGCAGCATAAAACATAAGCAAGTAAATAATATTTCTTCCTTGATTATGGCAATCAAATAAAGAAATTAACATTATGACAATAAAGTTGGTAAAAGTTTTTGTTGCAAACTCCTTAACAGAGGTAGATGTTGATAGGTTTTCTGCTCTTTTGTTTCTCTTTGCAGTTGAGGAAGCTGTTGATACTCTCTTCCATTTTGTTGGGAATGACAAAAGGCAAGCAGGGAGATCCTCTAATAAACTATTTGAGATGGCATCCACAGTCTTAGCCGACAAGGATATTATGCAGAGCAACTCTAACTCTGCTAAGAGTGATAACTGTTTGATCACTAGCATGGACAGTCTGGATCCCATTGGAATTCCTTCAAGACAGGGCATAAAACCAGAAGGAAAATGTGAAGCTTTTGTAGCAAGTGAGAACACAATGTCACAACAGCCAAATAATGATGTGTTTGGCAAATATGGCCTGTGTATGTTTGATGTACCTGTTTCAGAATTTGGTAGTACTGTAACTACCCAGTTTAAGCCAGATTCTCATTTGCAAGCGATTACATCAGATTTTGAGGTCAGTTGTACTAATAATTCTGACAAGACAAGGACTGACCCAAATGCAAGCATGAAGCCTTCTGACCCCCTTGTCAATGTTGACCTACATCCACTTTCATCTGGCACAGATCTCCCAAACTCTGTTGGAGCACAGTCATTAGATAAAAACCTGGCAATGGCCAGCACTCCGAACCTCGTTGTGAACTTGCCGAGGACATTATCCCCTGGTCTGATCTCGGACGCAGAAACCATGCTCCTCTCACATGGTGCTGATGCAATATCACGAGGAAGTGTTGGTGTAAATTCAGATTTTGTCAGATCAAGTGACTTTGCAACAGTAGACAGCTGTGGCACAAATTCAAGGCTTAGCAGTGATATCAGTGTAAATTGTTTACAAAAAGACACCATGCCTGTGACCGGAACTGCAGACCTGTCAGGTCAGCAGACAAAGGGTCCAGGTTGCAGTGTGAAATTTAATTCAGAAATGAAAGTGACAGAGCTGTTGATACCAGTGGAATTGCAGAAGAATGAAATCCTGAAGTCTGTGAACTCTCCGAACCTCCAGCACGAGAAGGTGTATTTCCCGGCACCGACATCTGTGAATTGTGAGACATTGTCCGATATGTCAGTGGAGGAGAATCGGGGCAGTAACTCTGCATCATTGCTGTCAGCAGACGCCCCGGAGTTTGTGCCAAGATGGACAAGTCCAGGACCTGACCAGCATGCATACAAAGGTGGCCTGATTAACCCCTGGGAAATGTCTGTACCAGGAATGTCAACATCTAAACTGACCTATGTGAAAAAACCCTGGCCAAGGCCCACAGAGAAATTCTCCCTTAGTGATGCCATGAAGCACACCAGTAAAAACAGAACTCAAGGCTCAAAACAACTATCTCAGAAATCCAATGTGTGGCACGTGCAGCGAGATATTATAGAAAATTATGTGAAGTCTGGCAAAAAAGTCTTGGTGCTTCTACGAGGATGTCCAGGCAGCGGTAAATCTACATTAGCCAGGTATGCACCTATTTTACCATTTACAGGCAGCGGTAAATCTACATTTACATTTACCTAGTATACACCTACACACTTTACCATTTGTAAGCTGTAAATCTACATTTGCCAGGTATGTACCTACACATTTTACCAGTCTCAGGTAGCGATAAATCTACATTAGCCAGGTATGCACCTACACTCTTTGCCATGTCCAGGCAGCAGTAAATCGACATTAGTGTAGGGTATGCACCTACATGTATACACTTTACCATTCTCTGTCAGCGGTAAATTTACATTAGCCAAGTATGCACCTAGACACTTTACCATTCTTAGTCAGCAGTAAGTTAGCTAAGTATGCCAGTACACAGACCTATACCCATTGTAGGTTAGTAAAGAGAAATCTTTTATATCTGAGGTTTGAACATATGTTTTGTAGTTTGCCATATTTCAGAACAAACAAAGGTAGGAAGAGAGGGATTCTGTGACATGTACATGATAGATTTTCTTCATGGGCTGCTTACGGCACATTATATTTCACCAAATCCCAGGATACTACCGTCAAGGCAGTTACAGTGCTTTAAAAGCCCGAGCCATTTGATGTGATGAAATAATCATACACTTGAATGTAGCACAACATATTGTTTTTTGGTATAAAATCTCATTTCAGAAGTATCACAAGTTAACGCACGTTGAGGTGAGACAAGGGGGGAGGGCGCGTTCTTGCAAACTAATGCAGCTAAAGACACCTTTATTATGTTGCGAGAAATGGCTGATTCGTTAGGAACTCCTCAGCTGTTGGAGTAAAGGCTGGCTACGCATCTTCCATAAAATCCTGTCTTCTGCCATGTTAGTTTGTGAGAGCAACCAGTGTGTCTCGCCTCAACCTACATGAACTCATGAGACTCCAGAAATGCCAGCTTGCTTTGGTAGCATGATTGAGAATGTATGTGTTACGTTTTGTAGGCAGATTAAATTTGATGGAACTATTTTAACGACAGACGACTACTTCATGAGGGGGAATTTTTACGAATATGACCAAGGCCTTGTGGGTGATGCTCATCTTTGGAATCAGCAGAGAAGTACATAGCCTTCACTTATCAATACCCCCCCAACTCATTATAGTTGGGTATGTGTACATACAACAGGTTCTAAGGACTCCCTGTTGTCATATGACTGAAAAATTGTTAAGTACGACATAAAACCCAAGCATACACACATACATACATGCATAATGAAGGGGAGTTTAGAGTTTGAATACTTTTATTGCTGGCAGTAAATGAAGTCCTACTTTAATGTGTGATACTAGTTTTGATTGCATTTGCCATAACATAGGCATCTGAAAAAAGCTTCATAAAAACTTATTTGGATAAGACAAACGATGAAGGCAATTCAGGAGTAAGTGATTGGTAAATTAATGCCGGCTAACGTTTTTCGAAGTCGTGATGCAAGAAGACATTTCTTTACTCCCAACAACAAGAGTTCAAACTTGAAACTCCTCTGTTGAAAATTTTTGAGCTAGTTTCAATGCATAAAGCATTATTTAAAATTACCTGTGCATGTTCCAAATGTTGTTGAAAAACTTCCATCTGTGATGTTTGTATTGTTGCTGTGGAAGAACAAGAGACATGACCTGTTTGTAACCATTACAACATGAGATTCGTTCGGATTGTATTTTTAAAATTTTTGGAAGATGAGGCTGTCACCTTTTTCAAACTAAATGCTACATTTCGGTAGTGCACCATCCCAAAGGTATTGCTTTTGATAGAACTGATTCCTTGATTGATCACCATTGTATAGATGAAAACTTTGAGAATAAGGAAGTAACTTGGGTGACAGCCAATGGCATGGACCATGTCTACATGGGGACTGTCCTTTAGGTTCACATAACATTTTTTGCCAAGTGGCTGACTACATCTACCTGTGTATATGTGTTACAGGTGAGGAGGCAATGAAGGCCGGCATCTCACCTGTCATCATTGATAATACCAATTCTCAGAGGTGGGAAATGAAACCATATGTTGCACAGGTGAGTCAACATTAAAAGAAAAGACAACATTAGACCAAATGTAAATATGTATTGATAAAGAACCCTATTCATAGTTCCAAAAATGTCACTTTTAATTTTTATGATGTATGATAACCTAGATATCGTAGTTCAAAGTAAGTAAAAATGCCCAGGTATAGGAAATTAAATGGGCCGCTACACATCTGTTTCCTTTGTGACGTCAGCAAGTACTTAATTCGCCATTTTGCCATATAGAAGTAATGTTAAATCAGCTGGTTTCCTTGTGATTAGGAGACAGTTCTGATATATTTTAAAACCATTTTCAATGAGAAAATGGTAGTGGAATATATTTGGGGTTATGCCCGAAGATCACAACCAGGAGGCCACAGTACTTGGCTTCGATTTTAATAATAAATAAAACCCTACTTTGCACACAAAAGAGTGTCTCGCCTCAAATACTAAAGAGCGTAGGGTATGGATGATGCGACATCGCATTTCCGGTTTCTCTAAAATGGCGTATCCTATTTAAGAACTTCAGATTTAAAGGTCATTTATACAGTTACCAAGCACGTCAAAGAAAATTGCTTATGCCCGTTTGGGTCTGTATGGACAGCTCTTGTGAAATAACTTTGATTATATTTTTTGTTGTCGTTTCTTTTAAGGAATCAGTGTATTTACTCTAAATATTTGCCCAAAATGCGATATTTTTATGGCAAATCAAGGTAATAAAATACTGAATTTTTGGCTGAAAGATTTTCCATTTTTCCAGTAGGCTATTGCCCTACCCTGTTCTAACAAACCTCACCGACCCTTTCCTGAGATCAAGTGAACTCTCAGAATCAGGCAAATTCAGTAACTTCGTCATAGATCAAAATTTGGTGAAGTGCAGTACTCAAACTTTACATTGATCCTTAGGATATTTTAATTTAGAATTTTTCCATATTTATTCCTTATTTGCGCCATATTTATTCCTTATTTGCACCATATTTATTCCTTATTTGCACCATATTTATTCTTTATTTGCCGCTGGGTCATCTCAGACTGAAATGACTTCTGTATGTTCTGTTGTCATCATATTTGAGGCGTGCAAATACACTCCCACACCTAGTGCACTAGCCCTGAAACAAATTCTAGGTGTGCTAATACACTCCCACACCTAGTGCACTAGCTCTGAAACAAATTCTAGGTGTGCTAATACACTCCCACACCTAGTGCACTAGCCCTGAAACAAATTCTAGGTGTGCTAATAACACATCCTGACAGCAGAAACACATATGTAGCCTTGTCATGGTAATAACCACAATTATGTATACATTAACAGGTTGGAACTGCAGTTGTTTTGTGAAATCATCTTTAGGTCTGATTCTGTTTCTTATTAACATCAGGCGCTACAGTATGGGTATAATATTGAGCTTATGGAACCTCAGACCAAATGGAAATACAAGGCTAGAGAGCTGTGCAAGTGAGTAGTGGCTTTAATATGTGACTGTGTCCGTTTGTTCTGTGGATTGCACACCCAGATAATTCCGCATTTGCATTTCTCATGTCTTTCGGAAATAAAATATAACACAAAAATAGGTATTTTGTGGTAGTCGGAGGTCATGGGTGAATCCTGCTACATCACATCTATTTTTGAGAGAAACATCTTCTCATCAAAGTATCTGACACCTCCAGGAAGTTTTCTGCTTCTTCAGAACTGTCACTGTTTTGCCTTTTTTTTATGTTAAGAATGGTACAATGTGAAACACATGGTAAATTTTGGGTTGATGCAGTACAATGAAAAACCATTCATCTTGCTCTTGTATCATCTCCGATTAACATGTACTGTAACTTAGCATAAGCTACTTTCTGTGATGTGAGGAACATGTTTATTCAGGAGGAACAGCCATGGAGTGGGGCTGGAATCCATACAGCGAATGTTACAGCGCTTTGAGTACCATGTCACCGTGGATGATATAATGAACTCAGAACAGGCAAGCAAACAAAACAGGTGAGTCTGAAGTCTTACACAACACCTGGCCGTGCTGAGTGTATCATCAATCACTTTGTCAGTCGTAGTCCTTATGTGACTTGTGACTCGACTGTCAGTAACTCGGTTGGGTCTTGGTGGTATGCATGTCACAGTCACAGCAAACCCTTGCTTGAAGCTGGGAGCAGGGCCTCATGTCACTAACAAGTTCCAAGTCTTAATGTCAAGCCCTAAGTTTTGCCAGTCAGTACACAGTAAAGCATAGGTAGCACTGTTTTGTCGTAAGTTTTAACTTAGGACCTGATTGACAGCTTACAACCTGTAATGAAATGGGGCTAGTGCCTTGTAAAGTCGCGACAAGGATGATGGCTTACTCTAGGCAAACTGGTTATCTCCACCAACAACCTGGCCTTCAGTCATTCAGAAGCAGTCTTGAAAATAGTAAAGAAGCCAGTGAACCGGCTTCTGCCAAGGCCATGTAGCCCATTAGTTGTCTCCCCTCAGCTCTAGCTTGTTATTTAAATGAATAAATGTACTAATAAATAAAAAATATGTATATTCTCACATATCTTCATGAATCTTCCTTTCACATGAAAATTGATTGATAAATATATATACTTGTGAAAATATGTCTTTGGTGGAAATGATAAATATATGAACGTAATGAGGGTGAAAAGTGATGTATTCCTCATGTGGATAATTGGAGGCTTCACGTACATGTAGTCAGTATCCAAATAAATTATACGTCATGATATACCATGCACTTTCTATATTGTTTGCAAAGATACAGTTTTATTCTACTCATTCATTACTGTGAATTATTTATTTATTACGTGATTCTGTGAAGGTATTCAACACCCAGTAATTTTATGGCATACAGGAATATTCTGGACTTCTTGTTTTCTGCAGGTCTCAAGTGATAGAAGGCAGAGAAAATAAAAAATTAGTAGAGGGTGGTGCAAAGTCTGGAGAAGTTGCTAAGCCCAACAATAAAAGATTGCTCCAGGAGAATGTGGTAACAGGGGTCCCAGGATCACATCAGTTTGCTACCCCAGCAACACCCTCTAGTGGTGAAATTTACATATCAGGGGCAATCAACCAAGGGAGAGCACCCAGCAGCAATACTGATGTGATTGTGGAGAGTGAGGAAGAGATTGATATCAGTGATGATGAATCAAACAGTGTGACATCTTCAAGAGGAGTCCCTTCTGTTAACAGCAATAGCAGTAAGGAATCAGACGTTGGAGTTAGCGATGAAGTAGCCATGACGTCTGGGACTCATGGTCGAAACGCTGAAGGCACTAAAAGCCAAAGCAACCATGAACTAAGAGATAGTAATGAATTGTGCAGTTTTACTGCTGATGTGAAGGACAGAAGTTTTCATCTAACCATTTTACCTGACAAGCCCCCTGTTATCCCCATGCCAAGCGGATACAATGCTGTGAAAGAAACCCATGACAGATCATCTTCTGATCTCACCACTAGCATCATTCCTGGAAATGATGTATGTGATGATGGGACCAAAGTATCTTCAGGAGTATCAAGCTCTGTTGATAGTTTGGGTCAAGTAGGGGTGGATATTTTAGCAAATGTGGCCTCAGAATTAGCCATGATTACATCTCCATCTGAAATTGATGTCATAGGAAATGAGTTCAAAGCCTTGATATATTGTGCCCCGCTTCCTGAGAGTGAAAAAGAGGAAATTGAGAGACGACTGGCAGAGGCCATCAAACTGCGCAAGCTGCAGTACCAGGGCCCAACAGAAGTTGACCAGTCAGTCAGTAAAAATGGACGCTGTATGGCTAAGTCATCCACAAACAGTGATACTTCACAGTGTGAGCAAGGAGAAACGCCAAAGGAAAAAGGGGGTATTGTTGAAGAAGACAGCAAAAGCTGTAGTTTGTGGGATGCCCCAGCCCCAAAACCACAACGAAGACCACGTGTCCATTCCAGCTCTGAGGACCGCCTGTTTCAAGCAGAAGTGGGCATCCCTCAGGTGGGTGCAGACTCCGAGGCTGCAGTGGTCAGCGACACTGTAGATACCAGTCAACTGTCAACCTCAGAAGATCAGTTGTTAATGCCTCAGGCAGGGAAAAGTGCTACAAAAACTCTGCGGAAATCCCGAAGGAAGCAGGCAAGGAGACCACCATCACCGCTGTTTGATACTGCAGTGAAGGAGCGTTTCCTGTCGAACACCTGGGCATTCCCAGTGTTTGATGCCTGTAACTCTAATTCCAGCGAAGACTACGGGGCAGCCACCAGGACACAAGTTCAGTCAGTCATTAACGTGAAAACAGGAACTCCGGCCAAAGTGGAGCACGCCTCTAACACATGCCCGAGAGATTTCAACGTTTTGCACTGTGTGAACCAGGGCTACAAGGCGAGTGCCATTGAGGAGGAGTTCAAGCTTCTACCCATCCAGCTGAGGGAGATAAATACAGACCACGTAGGTGACGAGAAGTCAGAGGAGCGAGTTCTAGGAGGGAGTGGTACACTGGATCATGGGACATCCACAGATGACTTGCAGGAACAGATGAACGAGAAGTTTGGGCTGGAGTTTCTGCAGAGCTGTTTCAAGGACGTTCCTGTGAATGACTTGATGGATATTCTTGCCAGCTGCGCCAACGATGTCGGAGAAGCTGTCGACATTTTGTTAGACTGGGGATATGACTACATAGCCTTGCCCGAGCAGCGAAAGAAAATTGCCTTGAACCGTCTTAAATCTCCTGACGACAGCCCAGTATCCATGCACTCTCTGTGGCCAGTGGAATCGGCGGAGCGCAAGATGACACCTGTGTCATTAACAGACCTCTGCTCTCAGGTAGCCAAGATGAGCCTATCCGTCAGCAACAGTTACATAGAAGAGCTACTGATATCTGGCAGTCAGAAGCGCCTGGCCGTTGTGGAGAAGATGACGATGCGATGTGAGAGGCAGCTGAGCTGTGAGGGTGGGGCCGACCCCAAGGAAGACGTGTGGGTCAGGGAAGGGGCAGTACTCTGTCTGTACTCTGACTCTGAGGACTCAGACATGGCCTACAGCTCGGACAACGAAGAGTCCACAACAACTGAACAAGAAAGTGAGGGCCCTGTGAAATGGGTTAGAAACTCAGGATTCTCCCTACCTGCTCATCAGACCCAGGGGTCAGGGGTCAAAGGAGGTGTAAAACTGGTGAGAAATGTGGTGTCTGATGCTCTTGGTCTTGATGAAGAAGAAGAGAACTCAGAAATCAGTGAGCTGGACAGCGATATATCTGACAGAGAGATGACAAAAAGTTTTGCTCAGAAAATGAGTACAGGGACCAGACAGCCTGACGAGACTGGCTGCCTTGATCTGTCAGTGCCAGAACTTTCCCACGGCTCTACTGCACCAGAGCTTTCAAGGAAGACTGACGCTGCTGGATCTGGTGGTTCTAGTGGTGCTGATGTCAGAAGCATTTCCCTGAATCTTCCCAGGCAGGTTATTGAGACTCTAGAAGCCATTTTTGGACCTGTAAGCTCAGGGCCAGGTGAGACATGGTTTGTAATAAAACCTCTTGTAATTCTACAGGTACATTCGTATCTGTTTTTTTCTTGGTTTATTTGTTTATTTGATTCATATTTTATGACGTAATCAAGAATATTTCAGACTTACTATGGCGGCCAGTGTTGTGGTGGGAGGAAACCGAGCAGAGGCTGCAGGATATCCACAACCATCCACAGGTTACTGGCAGACCTTCTCCGGTACCACTGGAGCAGAAGCCAGTGTTGTATAGTTAAGCATCGAAATTCCATAATGTGACTGAAGTCTGGCCTTTAAATCTGTTTGATGTTATTTATTTTTGTATTCAGGCTGCCATGCTTTGTAAAAAAGAATTATCAGATTAAACTGAGTTTTCTTTAAATCACATGCCAAAAATTGAAACACTGTTTGCTGCTACTCTGATAGCTGGAAAGTAAATTTCATTCCTGGAGTTTTGTTTTACAGATGCAGATGCTAGAAAGTCACAGGTCATAGATGTTGATTACATTGTGGCCAAAGAGCTTCACAAAAGCTTGAAAAATGCGTTCTCGAAGAAAGAAGACAAAGACGTTAAGACCAGTAACACAACAGTGTATCAGGTCAGAAGAGGTAAGCATTTGGCATGTCCAATGTCAGTCTTGGAGACACGTTGTGTCCTGTCAGTCTGTTTTGAAATACTGCATCAAGTTAGGGAGGCTCTTGGTTTTTTGCAAATTCTGTCTAGAATGAGTAAAGTCTTGAAAATTATGAAATAAATCAGTGAGACAATCAGTAAATTTGTCAGTATTTCAGCAAGTCATTATCTTTGTGTCTCAGATAATCCATCTGCAGAAAATCGAATGCGACCGGCTAAGAATCTGCCAGGGGTAAGACGAAGGAGAGCAGCCCTCGATCTGCCCTCTCTGAGGACGTCACAGCGACATGTCAGGACCCTCCTTAAGGGACCAATGGCTCCCCTTAATCCGTCCCCCTGGTTCTCAAAAGAACCCGTGAACTTCAGAGAGATCCTGGATGAAGAAACTGCCATACAGCTGAGCAAGGAGGAACACGTAGGTTCATAACAACTCTGTTAGGATAACGACCTGACCTGACATCCTCCATGTTCTCGTCTCTTACTGCTTACCTGAAGTGGTCAGCCAGTGAGGTCATATGCGGGAGTCTGTGGCAAATTGCCTGTGATTTTATGAACTTTTTCACCAACTCATCACCTTGCTGCATGAACTGTGGTCAAGGCTCAAATTAAAGTTTCCATTGGCTCTTACATTGAGACTCCTATTACCTATCACCTGTTTACAAAATATATGCACCACCACTTGTCACAAATATTAGAAGTGTAGAACTTTAGAAAAGCACCTGACGTAGGACAGCTTTTATTGCAACTATGGCTCGACTGAGCAAATTGTGGCTGTCTGGGGCAGGCCCTGCTAGTACAGGAGGGTGATTGGTTGGTGAAAAATCATTTAAAATTACATGTACATGTGATTCACCATAGGACAGGGGGATGATTATTTGGCAAAAGATCGCATGAGATTTTCGTTGACTTACTGTAATCTGTGTTCTTGTTGGCCAGGAGTTGTCATTTTTAGTTTTTTGAATTTTAAAATGTCATGTTTTGAGTTTGAGTTCAGTTTGAATTATTCATCCTCACAAGGGTCCCTTTTAACAGAGATCATAAGAAAAAGTACTTAGCAAAGAAGGTGATACTGTACACTGATTGAAAAAGAGATATATGAAAAATTATGTATGAGAGAGAAAAGGAAATCATAAATAGTTGCCCACAAGCAGTAAAAATACAATTTAACTAATAAATGTTAGGTTCATTTGGCTTTGACCTGAGACAAGGTGATAACTAAATAACTTCAGTTAGCAGAACGTGGCTCTTCTCTAATGATAGACTGGTACATAGCTCAGGTGGTGAGGTTGTGGTTGGTTCAGGGATGTAGGGATTGGTATCCAAATAACGTACACGTAACACGCTCTGGTGACCGAATGATTGCAGATAGGGATTTCCAGTATTTCCATGTTCGCACATCTGTACATGCATGATCTGTCTTATTTATTTATTTGATTGGTGTTTTACGTCGTACTCGAGAATAGTTCACTTATATGACAGCGGCCAGCATTTTGGTGGGAGGAAACCGGGCACAGCCCATGGGAAACCCACGACTATCCGCATGTTGCTGGCAGACCTTCCCACGTACGGCCGTACGTGAGCTGGACTTGAACTCACAGTGACCACATTGGCGGGAGGCTTCGGGTCATTGTGCTGTAATAGTGCGCTAACCGACAGAGGCCCCCAGTGATCTGTCTTGGATAAGACTTACATGTGGTGATTTTTCTTTCCGTTGTAGTTGAAGTTGTTGGAGTCCTCGGGAGACACAGTGGCGCTTTCCACTCGACTAAAACGAAACAAGCTTCAGGATATGTTCCCCGGCGTCAACAGTGCCATGATTGATGAATTCTTTGAAGCAAATCGGTAATTTTAACGTCATGAAATTTACTTTGCATTCCCACTCGTTATCTGCTGCTTGTTCTTTGTCTGATCATCAAAAGTGATTGAAAATTAGGTTGCTGAAAATTTATCCGGCGGTTATTATCAGAATACTGTAAATGACCTAAAATTTCATCCACTAATGTTAACATTAAGAGGCAAATAACCGTCATAAAATGTTCTGTTTGGTGCTGCGACTAACATTTTCCCAGTAGTACTGTATGTCTTCCTACATTCCAAACAAACCTCTGAACACCTTTCTAACATCAGGTCGCCACGATATGGCTGAGATATTGCCGATGTGGCGTTAAGCCATAATCATTCATTCATTCTAACATCAGGAGAACTTTAAGAATCAAAGAAAAATAAGCAACCTTGTAGGGACAAAATTTTAGGTCATTTAGGGTAGTGGTAGAAGAATGTATTTTCGGGACAGTTAAGAGATTAACTATGAAGCTGTTACATGTTGGAATACCTGGTGGTGAATTTTTAAGACATAAGATACCAGAATGGGAACTGAGAAGAGCAAGTGTGAAGTTGCGTTGACTGACCTTTTAGGTTTTCGCTGGAGGAGAGCCGCTTAGCACTGCAGTCCTTGTTGGGGACGAGCTCCTTGCCCCAGACCGTCCTGTCAGCGGAGTTAGTGGGTCACAGAGAGAACCAGCCCAGCAACGTGGCCATGAAGAACAGCTTGCTTGATCTGCAGCGAAGAAAGGTAAGAACATGTTCTTCCATTAAGTAGTTCTACATACTTCCACTGAGCATTTCTACACCGTGAATGTGCACAAGTAGATCTAAGACCGATAGATTCATTTGAACTTAGTATTTTAACATTTTTTGGTAAGAACTTAATTTTGACTCACCGTTTTATTTGACCAGTAAATAAGTCCATATGAATTTTTGAATTATTGGTTTAACACTCCCTGTGTATGCTGTGAAAAGATAGGGCTATGAGTACAGTCTAGTCATACGCTTCATGGAGTGCATGTATATGTGTAATTCACAGCTGACAGGTGGTATGGCAAAGAGTTGATGTCAGAGATAAATTTGGAGTAATACTCTATGTATAAAAGAATGACAGTTAATAAAGCCACGAATAAAAATGTGTTTAAAAATGGCCTGATAAGTGGGAGGAACCCAAGTGGCACTTTCATAAAAGGATTACATTTTGTATAGAATGAGGTGTTTTGTATTTTGAATAGTCCCTTCCGCTGATTGTGACCTCTGAACCTAGCACGGGAGAGGAGTACGGACTGGAGTACCAGGATTTCCGTGCCGAGGCCTTCACTCACCACAAACTCAGGCAAGAGTGCTTCCAGAAGGCTCAGGATGCCTACAGGAGAGGCATGAAAGACGTCGCTTCGTTTTATTCACAAGAGGTCAGCTGAACTTCAGGCATTTATCTCAAGAAGTTCTGCGCTACTAAACCTGTGAAACTCAGGGGTGATTTAGTATGTGGGAACATCCAGAATGTAAACCAACCTCTGCTCCTGTGCGGTGACTTTCTAAGGTGTAGCCAGCCTAAAGAACTTTAGCTGAATTTAAACCTGTATCTTTGTGATCATTTATTGAGGGATAAACTATCTTGAAAAATAACAATTTTAAAAATGGACAAAAATGCTGACTCTTTGAAGAACATTTTTTAGTTTGCAATTTTCATTGGATATCAGGTTTAGTCTTGACAATAGCGATTCACTGGGAGCCCATTGTACAAACTGGTGCGATGAATGTATTACATTCTAGTGACACATGTTCCACTATATCGTGATATAAACATTACACTATACCCAAGTTTTCAGAGTAATTAGGAGCATAAAGTACTTCTGTTGTATCATAAAACGGCAACTACCAGTGTCTCTTTCTTTATTCCAGGGACATCGACACAGTGAAAAGTTAAGAGAGGCAAATCATAGAGCATCGCAAAGGATTCTGTATTACAGGTGAATTTATTTTTCTCAGTGTTGTGTAGTTTGTGACAGATGAGCTCTATTCTGGCTCCCATTTCAATTTGCCCGTGGTTCTTGCAAACACTGTCATTTTAGATTTAGTTAAAATATCTTGTTGCATCTGTAAAAAGAACACCCATCATAATATTGTATGTCTTGTTTCCTGTAGCCAATTTTTACTTAATTTCACTTATAATTTTTGCCCACAATTGCAAATATTCTGTATTTCAGAGAAAATAAACATGGAGTATTGATTGACGGGTTTGTGAGTTCAATCCCAGCTCATGATGGCATCCTGTCCAGTCGTATTCCATTGGTTATGACTTCCTCCTGACCCTGTCTAGTTTTCCCCCACCATAATGCTTGTTGCCATTGTGTAACGGAAATATTCTTGAGAAAGGCGTAAAACACAAATTTGTAATCAATTTGCAGTGTTTTCTTCATTTCAGAGTACAACTACTGTGGTAGAAAAGACATATAGTTGAGGATAAATGAAAGCACCTGCCAAATTAATTAGTAAACTGCCAGGTATCCCATAGTTTTGTTAGCCATAAGGCCTTTTGCTGAACTGGTAATGCACCATGATCAGGATTTCACTTTCCTGCATCACCTGTGTACTCAACATAAGTATAAGCTTGCCTACATGTAATAGACCCACCTCTGTTTTCTGTCACAGAAATGCTGACCTGGACAAGACCACCACCATTGACCTCCATGGCCTTCACCCAGCCGAGGCCGTCCGGTACCTCTCTCAGATTTTGAAAGAGAGACATCAAGGTGAATATCAGAAGACAAGAAACACTCTACAGCCTGCGTGCACAGGTGCTACAGTACAGCACACTGCATATTAGCTTAGGGTGATACTGTATATAAATGCTGTGTGTATGTGGCAGTGTGTGTCAAAAGAAGTTGTCTACATATTGCATTTCTTTTATGACCTCCATATGCTGGACTGTTTTTCTTGTGGGCTGACCTTTTTCGTGACAGGGATGATTACTCACCTTTAGTGTACCTTGGATAGTTAGCAGAACAATTACTCACCATAAAGAGAACAGTTACTGTCTTCATCATTGGGGACATAATCTACAGAACAATAACTATCTTCATCATTGTGGGAATAATCTACAGAACAATTAGTCAATATTCCAAATTTTCTGGATTGTAGAGTTGCGCCAGACGTCGGGCCGTCAGCGGTGTCACCTGACTGTCATCGCAGGAAGGGGCACCCACAGTCGAGGAGGCCGTGCGAAACTGTATCCTGCCGTAGTTGACTTTCTGACCAAGAGCAATTACAGGTGAGAGTCAGTTGTTTGTCAATTATTAAACTGGGTGATTAGCCTTTTGGTGTAAGAGATGTTGACATTGTGTGAGAGCACTAACTGGTGAGTTTCCTTCATGGAAGCTATTTGACTTAACTTTTAGTATACTAATGACCTGGACCTAATTTCACACATGACTGAAGTTACAGTTGAGATGGTTGATTACAAACCATAAAGTCGACTTCCCAGTTCACCATAAGAAAAGGTGATGTTGCTTTTATGTTTGTCGGTGATGATCTAAGGTAGATGTATACTGGACCGGTTTCTGAGTAAAGGTTGTTCATGGTAAATGTTGAACAGATGGAAAAGAAGAGAAGGAGAAAAAAAAACAAAACAAAAATAAAACTGTCGTAACATGCTGATCTTTATTCACAAGTAGATCACCGTGTGGTGGAAATGGTATGAAGTGACAGACATTACTTATCTCAAATCCAAAACATGTCCAGCTTTAAATATCTCGGCACCAACTTGGCAGAAAATATACTCATACTTTATAAAGTTCTGTCTGCAAACGTAATCAGTATTTTATAAACAGAACTCGAGGAGCTCTGAAAATCCAGTTTTCTTTCCATAAAAAAAATTATTTCTTTAAAAAAACACTTGTGGCATGTGAAATATGAAAAGGTTGAGAAAATAAGAAGTATTGCCTTGATGAAGATGTGTATTATCTTTGGCAGTGAGAACGCACTATCAGTGAAGGATGTCACAATCAGAATATTTATGGGCACACTGTCCCCTGGAGAAGGCCGTTAGTAATGCCTTAGTTTGACACTATTGTTTGCCGTACTGTAAATTGTAAACTGCTGGGGTGGTCAGTTCATTTTTCTTGCAGATTTTAAGGCAAAACAATTTTTTTTTAAAAACGGCTCAGTTTTGTATGGTTTCATTATGGGGTGATAGATTAAGCAATGTATAACCAGCAAATCATTAAATGCATTGAATATTATGTGACATATCTTTAAATGAATATGTCGTTGTTTTCAGCTGGAGCCACCAGGCCTCCGGGGTAGTCCAAATAGTGCTAAGGGGATGATAGGCAGCCACACACCAGCAACTGGTTATCATACTAATAGATCATTGTAAGTTTCTTGTTGTGTAAATTCAGTCAAGGGAGTGCCGCAGGGTTATGATAACCAACTGCAACATTTCTGAATGATAATTGAGGGAGTACATGTTTCATGAGAGTGCTGCAGGGTTATGCAACTACAACAAGCATAGCTCATGATTAAGGGAGTTAATATAACCTGGTGAAAGTGATGCTTAGTTATATACAACTGTAATCATGGCTCATGGTAAGGTAAATTCATGGTGCCTGAAAGTAATGCTGAAATGTGCCACTTAGCTGTTACCAATCGTTTCATGAAAATTATCGTTCCGGTGGAAGCACTGCTGAAGTAATAAATTGTGAATCAAACCTGAAAGCTGAAGTTTTATGGCTATTTTTGTTCTAGGTAGGAGACTTTGGACTTTGGACAGAAGGAAAATAGAGTAATTTCTTGGAATGTGAATAGCTGAAGTGTTTCTTTTGTCCTGTCACTGAAGTGGTTTGGTCCGAGTTTTGTTGCAGATGAGAGAATTGGGATAGTTTAAACTTTAAATTTGTTTTGATTTTACAGCAGATTTTAATTTTGTGTGTTTATGCATTTCTCCATCTAGCAGATGAATAAGTTTGTCAGTGGGTTTGAAGCCTTCGTATGAATGGTGTTTAGTTTTCTATTATTATGTTATTGGAGGGTGGCGTGAAAAAGCAGTCGAATGAATGAATGAAAACTACAGATGAGTCAGGTTCGCCAGAACACTTCAACATTTCATTCATTATATGTCCCTATGTGGTGAAGGTTTTCACTACAGATGTTTGCTTTTGTAACAGTGACTAAATATGCTTTTACACTTACATTATATTTATGTGGTAAACACTATGGAATTGTTTGATTAATCAGGGTAAACGGGTATTAATCAGGAATTGTTAGTTCATCCGTTATCCAATGAGATTACTCAGGGTTTCATGGTTTAAAGTGTCATCATTCCTGGTCTACATACATAACATCATGTCTACCAAAGCTAGGAAGCCTTGATTATTCATATTTGCATTGCCTTTGCCACTTTTTTTTATTTCTCTGTTGTTGTCATATCAAACCCATTTATTTTTAATACAGTTGGAGTTGTGCCTAACTCCTTGTTTTATATAAATGTTTCATGCAGGTGATTTTTAGTTGTATTTCACCAATGTGCCTTATTTACCTGGCATTTTGTATTAGAATTGTTTGTTTAACGTTACCTACATGTACTTGTTCATTCATTTCAGTTTTTCCTTAATCATTTACCTTCACGACAAGATTTGTCCTGTTTTATTCGGTATCAGACAGTCCTCCTTTTGCAGTGACTCATTATATCTGACAGTCTTACACGCAGCATATATGTTGTAGAATAAAAATTCTACTTTACAGTGACTTCTGATTAGTTATAATCACTTCACTTGTGCCTTGTTGCAGTATCACTTTACTTGTGCCTTGTTAAAATCACTTGTCCTCTGCCCATCACTTGAATTGTTCCATGTTAAAATGAGTTCTGTTGTTCCCAGTTACAATCACTTGACTTATTAAAATCAATTAAACTGTGCCTGGTTACAAAGGTTTCACTTGTGCCTTGTTACACTGTCTCACCAGCACACTTTGTTAACAGTTTCACAGAAAAGTGTCATCATTTCACAGCTCCCACCAAAACCTTATTCTCTTACACTAGGATGGTTTCTTAGGTTGAATAAATGAAAATTTATGTGTCATATATTCAACTGTTTCTGTGATATGTTTTTTATATGACATTCCACAATACAACAGAAGATAAAAAGGATGTGTTTGAAGCAAACGACAGCTATTGTTATAAGTTTTTTTTAAAGCGATCTCCTGTTTTACCGGATTTTGATGATAAACTTCTGATGTATATAAGCAAAACATGGACAGAAAAATATGGATGTATGAATAATACGCCCTTGTACATAACTGTTGACAGTGGTTATTCTCAGAGTTAAATATTTGCAATAAAGAGATGTAATAACGTGACTGATTTATTTTTTTGTTTTCGCATGGTCTCATCTTGTGACATAGACAGGGTATAGCTGTCATTAAGAATATGTTTTTTTGATGGTAGCTGTATGAAATTGGATTCCACCTCTGGTATTATTCGAATGACACTACAGACCCTCCAGACTGCGGTACATATTACCGTATTTCATGGACCTTTTCGTTCACCTGAGCGGCTCTCATGTGGGAAGTCCGGATAGTCGGCACAGGTGAAATAGACGGCAGTGTGTATAGATCCACTCTCGCGGCTAAAGCGGCGGCGTTGACTTAGCGTGGTCAGTTTGAGGCAGAAATATAGGCCCATTCACTCAGGTGATTTCCAGGCCTTCTATTATTTGGTAACGAAGAACTGCGGAACTCTTAGCCTGTTACACAACGTAATATTATTTTTTTCTTGCCGAGAAAACTGAGCGAAAACGGCATCCTTCATTTTCCCATTTGGTTTAAACGAAATAAATGAATCCCGTATCAGTCGGCCACCGCGTAGTGCTACGTCTAGACATCGTTGTCGGTAAATAGTGCGAATCTACACTATGGGAAATGTAAGGAAACAACCTGGATTTCACTCGTGAAATGTTGCACAAGTGTGTGGTCAAGTATAGACCTACAGGCCTATATGTGTGGTCGGGCATACTGTGTATGTAAGAAAGCCACACCGCACGTGTTTGTGTGCTCCGGTGGGTGTGGCCGTTCTTGCACCAACCGATGTCGAGTGCCCGATGCTGAACACTTTATTGTGTGATGTGAAAGTTTGTCCATTTTATTTAGGAAATCAAGCCTTGAGGTCAACTAAAGAAGGAGAAGCAAAAAAAAAAAAAAAAAAAGCTTCCACTTCGCCCGACGTCCACAACACTATTGAAATAAAAAAAAAAAATGAAAGCCCCGAAAATCAAGAAGTTGGTTGAACATTCCGTAAAAATTTGTTTGCCAGTTGACCCCCCCCCCCGTACACTGCAGTAAATGATATCGATATGGCAGAGATCATATGTTTTGATGGCTGACGCATAAATTTTGACTGCAAGTTGCGCTTGTAATGTTTATAACCCAGTAATTCCCATGAAATAAACTGTCACAGACCGGTGTGGATGTTTCCCGCGGCCGTACCTGGCGCATTCTTATGCAAGTTACCTGTCAAAGTGCTGGGTTGTAGTCCCAGGATTTGCTGACGTCTTCCTGGAAATCCCACAAGCCTTTAATGTTTTTTTTTCCTGATGAGTTGGTTGTAATTTTAAGAGTGAGTATCATGTATGAAGCCCACCGTGTTTGGAAACGTACATCGTTAGATGTGGCTGCAGTTCAATCAAGTTCAACGGACATCTTCGCTAAATGTCGTCCAGTGACATAAACTGTGGACAGGCCTTCAAAGCTTTCAAACCGGGTACTTCCGAGATTGTACTGAATTTGCAACAGTACCATTCGCGCGCGATTTGCACCGTCCTCGTGTCGCACGCCTGGACCCGCGGATGTCGACCTATCGACATATCAAAGCCTATTTTATGTAGGGCTATGTGCCGATTTCTGTTTCTAATAAATGTCGCGGCGCGGTTATGGTCTTCATATAAGTGACAGGCGTTCGTAGATTCACCCGAAGAGATCGTATTAGATTCGTCATATCTATAATCTGTCAACGTTGGACGCTGGCTTATTCTGTTTAGAACACAATCTAATCTTCCCACGAATAAAAGTGCTCCGATTGTCACATGAAGTCATTGATTTTAATCGCTTAAAATTTCATGAATTTTGGCGTCCTGCCAGTCCCTGATTCACTGGGTGTAGACGGCTGACTGACAGCACTCACCCATCCTGCGGCGTGCCAAGAAGCTGAAGAACCCAACATAATATATTGTTCGTCACATTTTGAACACCTGCAAAGACCGTGTAACAGATCATACCCCAGCAGGATGAGCTTTGCAAACCATGTCATCGTATACTATTACAGGCTACAAAATCTTTCATGTTTAAGAATTTGTATGTTCCATGAAGTTTAAAATGTTAAACTAAGATCAATGTACTAGAGAAAAAACATTTATTTTGAGTAACTATCCAAGTTCAAATTTTCATCAAAATATTTGTTGGTTTTATGTGTTTATTGGCTTTTACACTTATTTCCGGGAAAAACAGTTCATAACTGCAGAGTTTTGACATATCAATAAATATTTTATAACCGTTTTTTAATCAGGGCAACTTTGTTCACACAACTTGGAAAACAAATAGATAAAGCCTCTGAATCATAAATAGTATTTTGTGCTACACTGGTACCAGCGGGGGGCCAAAAATCGGCATAGCTTAACCGAAGATCGAAATCTCCGTATGTGTCGTTAAAAGTTTCCGCTAACGTCGAACGTTGTGGAAATGTTGCCTACACTGAAAGTAATCGTGGTCTGTACCCGATGATTTGTGAATGGAAATGTGCTCTCTGACAGGCAATGAAAAATTAGGTTATGTTCTTAGCCAGGTAATCCCTTAAGAAGGGGTCGGTCGCTCCACTCCTTGTTAACCACTAAAACAGACAAGGCGCTGCAATTGCCCATGCCTGGGACTGTCCGTTGGAGACAGGAATGAATTAGTTTATCTGTGACGAATGTCAACCTTCAGTTAACCGCAAACCGGGTCATTGGCATTCGAGTTATTCAGACTACTTATCGGACGTTACATATAGACTGTTCTACATGTGTATCATTGTTATAGTTCAATAATGACAATAATTCGTTGTCGAGCCCATACCGCCAAAGAGCGATGAAACGTGTACTGTACATATGAGAGCGATGGGTATTTTCATCAACTGTTTATGCGTGATACCCGCCTGATACAGAAACCGCTGATATTTTTTTCTCATCACCGTCCTCTGAAAACATCGTCTCCTTTCATTGTATACATTCAAAGCGCTCTCTACCGGGAAAACCTCTGAACTAATATCGGACTTTGGCGTGGTGTATCTACAACAAGCGCATCAAGTTGTGAAGAAAACTCATTTACTATTTTCATTTTAACCTACAGAGAAACGACAAGCACACACTACAAGGCCTAAGAGTAAGGACGGGGGTATTATTCAAATTTAGTTTCCAAAGAAAAACTGTTCACAGTTTGATCGCAGCTTCCAACCTTCTGGCTTATTTTGGGCTTCAGCCAATCGTGGTTCACAGTCACACCGCAGCGGTACGGGTTTTTATCTTAAAGCTCAGTGTTCGGTGAAAATATGACTGACCTTTGTGAAAACCCTTTAACTGTTTCTCAAAATATATGATGGTCACCGGGATGAATGTTCATTCACAGGACATGCTGATAAATCCAGTAGGCTACCGGACCTCGTTTCACTGCCTCTCTTGTCGGACAAAAATAGCATACAGCTAACCTAGCACCGCTGAATATCGAATCACTCAAAACCTAACACTCGGTAGTCAGTTTGAGAACCATTTTTTCTGGGCAGGAAGCGGTAAAGGCTGGAAGGAACAAGAAAGCAATGAGGACAAAGTTCACAGCGGAATAATAAACAAAGAATCAACCAAGGTGCGTTACTTCACAATGTCACACACAAGCAAGGAATAATACTTTGAATGCAATAAATCGTAGTTATGAAGAGTTAGCTCCCTTGTATTGATTTATCGGGCGTGAACTCCGGACTATCCGTGTACCGGAGTCTGAATATCTCAAATTACAGCTACAAAAACGTCATTAATCTTATGTTAGAAATATAACGTGAAGTTTAGCCGAATATAGCCGTAATCATGATCAACTTCGTAAGTGACCTAGTGTGTAGGCTAAAAAAGTCAGGGATTTGCCGTATATGTTGTTGTTGTAAAGTTCGAATGTTTTTCTCCTCAGGATTATCTGATATCAAACAGTTCACAAACTCAATTCGTAAACAAGAGATTGTCATGAAAGTTTCTATATGCAACTGTCACTGACACTGTGGTGGGCTCCACGCTCACAGAATCTGTCGGACTACATCGCGGCGTGCGACGAAGCCTCATGGAGTTCTCGCGGGGTTGACACAACTTGCCCTGCGTGGGCGGGTGTAGGCATGATATGAATATTAAACAGTTACGTCAATGATTGACAGCACACTCCCCGCCTGACGTCATTAATTTGATGTCATTTAACACAAAAAACACAAATCAAACAGAAAGAACGATAACGCGGTATCGGCACTAACACCGACGCATCTCCATGAGTTAGCGTTAATGTCCGTCGGTCAGTTCTTTGGAAGGAGAACCACAATCTCGCTTATGGGGAGAGTTTGAAGCACCGCAACATCTGGTTTAGGCACACGAATCATGACTTTCCTGATTCTTCCATCAGATCCTGGCAAGACTTGGTTGATGATTCCAAGGGGCCAATCGTTCCTAGGGGTGTCTTTCTCTTTAAGAATGACAACGTCACCTTCCTTTACATTTGGTCTGTCTTGTTGCCACCTACGTCTAACCTGAAGCGAATAGATGTATTCCACGCGCCATCTTCTCCAAAGCTGCTCCGCGAGCACTTGAACCCGTTTCCACTGTGCTCTGTACAAGTCTTTAATATCACTGTAGTGCAGAGGTTCGACAGCAGAACTGGTCTTCTGCATGAAAAGAGTGTTTGGAGACAGGCTGAAGGGGATGTCGGGATCGAGAGAGACCGGGACGATTGGTCGATTATTCACGATGGCGCAAACCTCAGACATGAAGATTGTCAACAC
Source organism: Acanthopleura granulata (assembly GCA_016165875.1). NCBI lineage: Eukaryota > Metazoa > Mollusca > Polyplacophora > Chitonida > Chitonidae > Acanthopleura > Acanthopleura granulata. The sequence continues at coordinate 6,766,552 of JABBOT010000005.1, read as the reverse complement.
CTCATGAGTCAAGTGCTTCGAAGCTATCTCCGACATCATGAAAGCCGGGATTCACCTCAATACACCAATCATTAGCTCCCACGTTCCACCCATGAGCGACAAATGGGGTGGATTGCAAATCAACTGCACTCCACTGTTGTACAGGAACGTTTTCACTGGGGATCTTCCACGTTGACAACATCGATGCGGAGGGGATCTGTGGCTTCCACAAAGTTCGTACCACTCTCTGGTCTGTACTGGACAACTTTCCCGCGTACTGCTTGAAACCTCCTCAGAGCTTTTATGAATGAGGAAAATGTCATCTCCTCAATGACTTCAAGGGCCATAACGGTCATACAAGTGAACAAAACAGCCCACCTCTTGTTATTAACTGACCCCACTCGAGTCCTGCGTGTAATGACGTTCCAAGGGCCAAACGTGTCTACCCCAACAAATGTAAAAATGACAAACGGTCAACAGGAAGGTCGGACATCTTCTGTTCACATGGTTGTCAACGAAGTTATCGACATGTGACGCATTTGTACAGGATGCAAGTGATCAGTCTCTTGCAACCGGTGATCCACAATCTGGCAGCCCGAACTGCTCCCACGGTAAACAGACGCCCTTGGTCTTTGACCAACCCGTGATGGTGGCGGATGAGAAGAGTAGCCACGTGGTGCTTACCGGGTAAATGATTGGATGTTTATCCTCATCGGGTAGATCACTTCGTTGTAGTCTTCCTCCAACTGTCAGCAGACAATTTTCGTCAAGGATTGGGTCCAGGGCAAGGGCAAGCTGGGAAGAGCTTTCCTCGCCTTCACACAACTGATCTCGGAAGGGTAAGTTTCATACTGAATTTCCCGGAGAATCAGTAACTCTGCGTCTTTGGAGCACTCTACTGTCTTGGAGCTTGCACACGTGTGCCATCCGTCTCAGTCATTACGCCCCTTGAACGTGTGCACTACGTGCTGGAGTCGAGCGATTGCCTCAACCAAACTTTCCCAGCTGGAGAAACGTCTGAAGCGTTCAGTTCGAAGATGGCCAGTTGTCGTTACGTTTGTTGACATTACGTTAGCTGTCGTGCGGACTTCTTTGTCACATTCAGGATCAGGATGTCTCAAATCATCATAATGTTGTCTCTTCAAGTCCTATATCTTGGTTGGTCCTTGTAACCAGGCACTTGATCCGAGATTCTTAGCCTCAACGACGCGTGTAACTGCATCGGCTGGATTCAGATGAGACGGTGCGTAGGTCCATTGCCGAGAACTGGAAGGTTTCTGGATCCGTTCGACACGATTTGCCATGTGTACATAAAACCGCCTGGTTTGGCTATACAGATAGCCGAGTACGACCCTGCTGTCTGTGAAATATCGTATTTCGCTGAGAGCTATGTGTAGATGTTCGGAAACTGTCTCTGCAATTTCTGTTGCCAACACAGCTGCGCAAACTTCAAGCCGCGGTATCGTGTGTCCGTGTTTTGGCGCCACTTTGGTTTTCCCAGGATAAAACCAAGAAGACAGTTGCCTCCTGTATCTGTGGTTCTCAGGTAGGCCTCAGCAGCGATAGACTTCTCGGAAGCGTCCGAGAAAACCAATACTTCTTTCTTGGTTGTGTCTCCTGAAACCGGCGAGTACGTTCTTTGTACTTGAAGCTGTTCCACACTCTTGAGAGAATCTCTCCATTCATCCCACTCCTTTTGTCTGTTGACTGAGAGCGGTTCGTCCCAATCGACTCTTTCTGTCATGAGATCCCTCAGCAGAATCTTGCCTTGGACTAGGGTTGGGGGGTGAAACCAATGGGATCAAAAAGAGTACTGACTGTCGACAGTACACCTCTCCGTGTGAAGGGTTTTAGAGGCGAAGACACCTGAGATGTGAAAGATTGGAGATCCCAGAGCAAACCCAAACTGCATTGTTGGGGCAGACCGTCTGTGTCAAAGTTCAAGTCCTTTAGATGACTTCCATAGTCTTCAGTCGGGAACGATTTCATGACCTCCTTGCTGTTGGAAGTGATCTTGCGCCAACGAAGGTTTCCACCTTTGCTCAGTGCTTCTTGCGTTCTTTCTAAGAGATTACCGCTTTAAGCTACTGTGGTAAGGAAGCCAAGCCATCGTCGACGTAGAAATTTCGCTCTAAGAAGTTGGTAACATCTTCGTTGTTGCCCTCTCCAGCTTGGGCAACTTTGTGCAGGCCGTATGTGGCGACGGCGGGAGATGTCCGGTTTCCAAACACGTGGACCCGCTTTCGGTAATCCACTAGTTTGTTTTCAGGGTTGTTGTCAGCGTACCACACAAACCGCAGGAAATTACAGTGGTCTTCTCTAACCAGGAAAGAGTAAAACATTGATTGAATGTCAGCACAGAAAGCAATCTTATGCTGTCGGAATCGTAACAGCACACCCAGAAGACTGTTTATTAAATCGGGTCACTTGATCAGCACATCATTTAAAAAAATGCCCTCGTGTATCGCATCGAATACACCGCGCATTTGTCCCAGCTTTTGTGGATGGTAAACGCCGAACAGAGGCAAATACCAGCACTCTTCATCTTTCTCCAGCGCGGATGCTATCTGTGCATGTTTGCTTTCGATTATCTTACTCAATACTCCACAAAATGTTGTCTTTTCACTTGATTGTTAATGAGACTGAGATGCAAGGTTCGTGCTCGCTTTATGGCTTTAGACTTGTGGAAGTCGTTCGGGATTGGTTTTAAACGGGAGAGGGGCAACCCAGTTTCTCTCTTGTGACAAATACATTGTGAGTCCATCATTTTAAAGAACTGACGGCCTTCTACAGACATCCCTAACTTGGTGTCGTCTTTTTGAGCTGAAAGACGGTGTTCCCGTCATGTCAAGTCAAGTCGTCATGTTCGTGAAAGTCAAACTTGCTATGGCAAGGAGGGAAATTGGACGAGGGGGCTTCCGGCAATCGGAATGTCATCACATTCGACCAACATAGGTATCTTCAGCTTGTTGGTGCCATCCAGGGGTTCTATTGTATAACGGCTGGCATGTCTTCCAACGGTGTGTGTCAGTCCTGCACAAGACGACAAATTGTAGGGAATTTTGTCGCCATTTTTGTTGAACAATTCAAAGAAAGCTGATCTTACTAGAGTGACATTGCTTTGGTCGTGTACAATGGTTTATGCTTTCACAGACAGTTCTGGATGATCAGTGGTGTAAACTCTCGCGAGAATCGCCTTGCTCTTTGATTTACCACTGAAGCCGTCACTGCAAATCTGGGTGCACTTGGGATTTGCTGTTGTGGTGTTGTTAGGTTTCTTCCCGCCGTTATCTGTCGGGGTTGGCGATCTGACCGGACGTTTGTCCACTTGAAGTGCGGTGGCATGCTTGTCACTGATACATAAGGAGCACGTGATGTTCTGTTTACAATTTTTAGACACGTGGTCAGTTGAGGTGCAGCATTTGAAGCATATGCGATTCTCTTTCCGAAATTTTTGGCAATTTTATAAAGTCCTCGATAGAAAACTTCGACAATTATGCAGACTGTGAGCGGTTTTGTGTACAGGGCACACAGGCGTTGACTTTGTGGCACTTTACGCTGTATTATCAACCTCTATCTTCTTGGAATGGAATTCTTTTTTGGAGAAGACTTGCTTTGACTGTGCTCGGTCTTGTTTCACCGGTGCAGTATTTTCATATGAAAAACTGGGATCGTTTCGCACATGACTCAGTTCCTCCATGAATTCACAAAACACATGGATTGGGATAAAAACTTGGCGATCCTTCCTGTACATCGCTCCGCGATTGGTTCACTTCTCTTTGATATTATACGGCAGTTTGTTCAAGATCATCTGATGACGAATCTAAATAGCCAAGAAGTGTTCTGTATTTGGGGTCTTCTTTTACCGACTGTATTTTCATAAGAATGTCAGTCAAGTCATATAGCCTTTTGTTTTCTTTGTTCGTTAGACATGGGAAATTGTCCAGCTTAAATCTCAAGGCTGCCTCTACCATTTCCGCGTTACCATAACGCTTTTCCAATCGCTCCCATATCCGTTGTAAACATTTGACGGGGTTGTTAACGTTGGCACACCTGAGGCTCACTGCATGTCTCCGTGACTCGGGACCAAGTCATTTGACTAACAAATCGATCTCTTCGCTGGCAGTAACTCCTAATTCACGCATAATGCATTTGAACCTTGACTTCCACATTGCAAATGTCTTGGGCTTGTCATCAAACCTTGAAAGGCGTGTTGTTAAAAGATCTTTCTTCAACATATACTACGTGAATTCTGTGTTCACCGCCGAAGGAGTCCGATAATCCTGATAGTTTGATATGATGGGATATGATCTCGCTGGTACGAATGATGTCACATTCGGATGTAATGTTATTTCATTCCGTACAGGATGGGGAGTTCAAGTAAAGTGGGACTGAATATTATCGCTGACTTTTCCATGTGAAGTGTCTGTAACATTGGAACCGTTTATCTTTGGCAGGTTTATCTCTGATAAATCCTCAATTTCCGTGTCAACAATACTGCTAAATTGTAGGGCTTGGAATTCGGCCTCCGTTTCCGCCACTTGCCTTTGTGTTTGTAGGAGGTCTAAATCAGCGTGGATTTCTGCCTGGATGCGCGCTGATTCAGCAGCAGAAATTTGTTCCTTGTGTGCGACCAACGCATGTTTCTTTCTAAGCTCGGCTTCCTGAATAGCGAAATGCAGATTGGCCTTCGTGACCTCAACTTTTGCACGTTTACGAGCTAAGATAGAGCTCATGTTGGACAGTTCAGATGTCCGTCGCGGTGACGTAGACTTTGCCCCTTGGCCTCCGTGCAGTGAAGGTTTGGACGACTGTGATTGTGACATCGTGATGAAAGTTTATACGTATAGGTTTAATTTTCACAGTTTGTGTTGTTCATCTGTGAGTTCGTGCTCCGAGGAGCAGCAGTGATACATACAAGTACACAGCGTTTGGTTATCTGCGTGTCAATAACTCTGTAGGCGAGGACCACCATCTGAACGTCGGGACGTAGACTCGCCGATTGCATGTAGTGCTATCGTGTCGCTGAGCTGTGTCATTGACGGGATGGCGTCAGCTACTTCACAGTCCTTTACTGTTCCGCCTCTCTTGTCGGAGCAAGATAGCAAACAGTTAATCTAGCACCGCTGAATATCGAATCACCCAAATCTAACACTCGGCAGTTAGTTTGTGAACCATTTGTTCTGGGTGGGAAGCGGTAAAGGCTGGAAGGAAAAAAAAAATAAGCAATGAGGACAAAGTCCACAGCGGAATCATAAACAAAGAATCAAACCATGTGCGTTACTTAACAATGTCACACACAAACAAGAGACAATACTTTGAATGCAATAAATCGTAGTTATCAAGAGTTAGCTCCCTTATATTCCTTTATCGGGCTTGATCTCTGGACTATACGTGTACCGGAGTCTGAATTTCTCAAATTACAACTACAAAAACGTCAGTAATTTTACGTTAGAAATATAACGTGATGTGTGGCCGAATATAGCCGTAATCATGATCAACCTCGTAAGTGTCCTGTACTAGTGTCTAGGCTAAAAATGTCAGGGATTTGCGGTATATGTTGTTGTAAACAAGAGATTGTCATGAAAGTTTCTATATGCAACTGTCACTGACACTGTGGTGGGCTCCATGCTCACAGAATCTGTCGGACTACATCGCGGCGTGCGACGAAGCCTCATGGAGTTCTCGCGGGGTTGACACAACTGCCCTGCGTGGGTGGGTGTAGGCATGATATGAATATTGAACAGTTACGTCAATGATTGACGGAACAGTCAATGTGAAGTTAATCCACACATTACCGTTTTCATAAATCCACCCTCAATCGCCTTTCCATTCCCGGAATGTAAACAGGAAAAATAGCACATAGGCTATATCAGGCGATAACACATTTGCAGTAGTCCTCAATAATTGCTACATTTCCTCCATGGTGGTATCACCATTCAATGCCCGATTTGAAAATTTCCACTGGTCAGGTGTCATTGCGACCAAACTCGACCAGCGGTTAAACGTCCGCATGAGGAACATGTTGTCAATAAATGTAGACTTAGCATCATTCTTGTTGAGCTAAACAGTCTCACCAATTGTAAAGGTTTCCATATGGGTAATACATGTGTGACGATCATCATCCTGGTAAGAAGCTAACGCTGAGAATTCACGACATTAATGTTCATGGGAAGAGGCAGGATAGGAGGAAGGGAAATCCACGACAAAGACATTTTTCTTGTTCTTCGTCTTCTTTAGATATAGATATGAATCTTTGCCTAATCGTCAGTGGACATACTGGGCATCTTCTTTGTGATGGATTGTCGTTGCAGTCCTCACATATTACAGCATGGTGACATGGTGTTAAGCAGCTATTGGGTGGTCTTGTTATGCAAATTATGCATTGTGTTTTTTCCGATCGTTGTGGTGGTGTTCTTGGTGCTGGTTGTGGTGTGTTGTTGGCTCCCTCTCGTACGTAAGTTATTAGCACATCTTCATCATCAATTGCGTGTTTAATTCTCCATGATGAGGGCATGTTTCTTTCTCTTGCTCTTTGTCGGTGGTTCTCAAGTCATGCCATGGGGTCGTTTTCTTCGCCTGTTTCATATTCTCCATTGACATTCACCAAATTGCGTTCGGGGATGTAGTTGTATCTAATTGGATTCAATCTCCCACTTGGAAGTCTTCGTACCCGTGCTAGTTGAGCTCTGTTTATAGTTGATAAACGGGAGTTTCTTCTTCTTCTTTCTCGTCCCTCTATATCAGTCTCATTTTCTGCCTGGATAAATGGCTCGAGATTGCTTTACATGGTTGTGAGGTTTCCAATCATATCGTTCTGTGATAACGGTGATCAGTCAGTCAGTCTTTGGAGTGAGTGCTTAACGCGGCCTCTTTGTTCAAATGGGGGGGGGGGGGTTGAAAAGTGGGACGGACCAAAGTGAGAACAAATTCTGCGGTTCTGATTCCTTGATAGCAGTCATATTGTGAATAGTCTTATGACCTTTCAATCCCTGTGTTTTTACAGCGTGTTATCGGCTTGTAAAAATATGTAGATATGAGATTAAAATTAATAAAATATATACTTATGTACAGAGACAGACACGAGTTTTCGGCATGTGTCTAAAAATGGGAGTGTTGTGTTTATATTACATCAAATGTACACGTATAACTGTCGGCGATTTATTAGTGGTTTCTTTTTGTACAGAAATATAAGAATATATCAGCTTCTAGTGAGATATAACCTTAATAATTAGAAAATATAGGATCATAAAATACCTAATTTTTCAGCATGGATGTAAACACAAATGTTGTTTTATATCCACACCAAAACCGGATATAATTTGCTATGTGTACATGTATTTAGGTAGATCGCTAGCAGAGTGATCGACGAGCATGAATGTGAGGGCTGATCATGGTTCGTTAAACATAAAATGGACAATCACAGACATTAAACGAGACATACATGAACCATATATTGTGCACAGGTTTTGAAAGAATTCCTTTTGGGAAGAATTGGTTGGCCCTGACAAGGGGCATTGGAAATGTTTTGTTGATTCACTGCTGGGGCAGGATTACTTTTTTCACTCCCCCTCAGTTTGTTGCTGGGTCGGCTGCTGGGGCTGATCTTGCTCCCGCTCGGGGAATGGGTTTCCCGCCGCCGCGCAGGCCTCCCCCCACCGCTGCTACAATCTCTATATCTTCTTCCTGCACTTCTGTATCTCCGCCTCGCTGATCTACATCAAATGTTCTTGAACTCTTTCACTGGCCTCGTACCGGGCGTATGCTTTCGCATACGCCACGGCATGTTCATGACGTTCGGCCTCTGTTGGTTGTTGTTGTAGCATGTTGATAGCGTGAGTGAATGAGCCGGGATCGCTTAAGGCTGGTGTTTATATAGAGATTGGTTGGATTGAATTATTTTCAAAATGTGCCAGCCAGCCCCAACCGAAGAGCTTGCAGGGCTATTTGTCGGGTAAATGCGAGCACGACTTGTAACAGATGTTGGGAGAAGGATTCTACGCGCTGGCGTTATGCCAAATTCGAAAACGTGCTATTGTATGACATTTCGTTCCTCCCGAGCGTGTTCGTGTAGTTTTTATATAAAGCCGTTTGTTTCCACGGCTCATCGGTCACTTCACCCGCGGACTTAAGATTGACAACTAGCACTGCCTGAATTGCTTTCACTATGCCGAAAACTAAACAGCCATCAACAACTGGTGCGATGAATACCGTTCTAGCGGAGAAAGAGACAACGGATTCACAGCCCGTGCCTAAAAAGCAGATTAAACTTTCCCGATCGGACAAGAAGATTTCGTTAAAAACGCACAATATTAACGATTTCAGTGGGTGTCGTATTCTACCCGCTCAAGATAAAATGAACTTCTTCCAATATCTTGACCAACCCTTTCACCATTCCAGTGGATGCCTGGGACGAGATTGAAAACACCTTTGAATCCCAAACCCACCGAACAGTAACCGGCCGTATGCTAGCTAGTGAAGGTGAGATTGGACCATTGGTGGCGGTGTTTCGCCTGAGTGGGCCCATTTTCCTCAGGTTTTCAACAGAATCCACAAACCGGGGTGCGATAGTGGTTCGCAAATATTACAGAATGGTCGCAATACAGCTGGCAGGGAAGATGTTATCCTGCGAAGGGCGGTGTCACCTTTCGAGCTGTCATGTGGAAACACCTGACCGAAGCCTGTCATCGTGTAAAGGGAGGGCTTGATAAAACGATGAAGCGGTTTCCAACACATATCTCACTTCCCTGTCCCTTCCAATTCCTCTTCCCGCAGCGGAGAACACCATTCTAAATAATTTGAGGTGGAGCAAAATCATGGAGCGTATGATTCCCCTTGCTAGTGAAGTAAGAGAAGAGCAGAGTGAAGGTTGCCGTGTTGACCATCCCAGACAAAGTCGCCATCCGTGTCTCGAGCCATTGGAGTATATGGATGTGGCGAGTAAGATTACCGTTGCCCAGGCCGCAGTGCGTGTAGATGAATCTAAGGTGATCATCGTTTGTCAGAATACAACTAAAGATGCCGCATGGCCGGAAGATAAAGTCTGCCAGCATCTCCAAGCATATGCAGAGACGTAACCCAGATTTCTCCAAAATGTACTTGCAACGTTTGACTGGACGATGGGGTGAAAATGAGGAAGAGGTACATGTAAGTATTTTGATTTCGCTGAGCTATGTATGTATACATGTTTAATTAATTTACGGACTAGTGTTTCCTGGTATAATATGTATTGTTGTGGAAAGTCACGTGACCTTATACTGAATTTTGTACATGTATAGTTATTTTATTTATTTATTTTCAAGCCACCTACCCACACCCACCCCCAAGCGATTACAATTCAACTCACGTCGTAGAGGGAATATAAGAATACTCTGTCTCGACAATTGTACGAGTTGTCATTTGGGCAACACATCTGTGTCAACTGTTAATCGGTACTTGGACAATGGGCGTGTAGAAACAGAGAGTATAACTAGGCTGAGTCATTGTATGGATGATTTATTGAATTTTGAAATTTTGTGAAAATATTTTTCCCTATTATTTCCCCTAATAGTTCCAGTTCGCGAGTTTTTTGTCTTCTCTTTTGTTTACATATGGCACAGTGAAAGTTGAATATAATAGATATTGTCCAGTGTGTTTTTATTGTTCAAGTAAAAAACAAAGAAACACCTGGAAAACTATGTATGTGTTTGTTATTGCATTGGGAGGAGTAGGTAGTGTTTGTTTTATGACTTAGCGGTTTACCCAGATGATTGGTGTTGGTCTGTTTGATGTTTATTATTATTTATCACGGGCTAAAGATTGGTGTTGATTCGGGGTTATTGAAATCCTACGTTCTTCCTGCTTACATGGCATATGGCGCTAGGAGTAGCTTCCCTTGAAACGTGGAATTTTGTCAGACACGGTCGAAGGGAAATAACTCCCGCCAAACCTCACTCCGTTGGTTGTAAAGTACGTGGAATGCCACTAAATGTTGAATATATATATATATATATATATATATATATATATATATATATATATATATATATATATATATATATATATATATATATATATATATATATATATATATATGCGCATGCCGAGGATGCTTTTTATAACAAGAAGAAAAGTAGTAAAAGACATATGGTACCCTACAGTTTTTTCGTTGTTATTGGCCAGCTAGAGATATAATAAACACTCCTAAAATGAAATCCACGCTTTTAGTTTGGAAAGAGCTTGTCGATACAGTTACTGATCTCAGAGCACATACACATGTAGTGGAGTCTATGTTTAAAGACAACCTTATGAAGGAAGGACGGCCTGCTATTCTCCGATTATTCACCAAAGATATTTGTGACCACCTAGAGAATCCTAATCCGATTCGAAAATATCATTATCGTGAAGTCATACCGAAGTTCCTCGCCTTACAGCGAGTCCCCAGCTACAGCCTATAAAGCCGAGTTAATATCTCTGACGTCCTGGACGCTTGCATCTCTGACTCCCTGTAGCATTTGTGCTGCTACTTGTTGGTGGTTAGTGAGATGGGTATAAAGTATCGTACCTTTCCATTATGACACCGCCGACGGAGGAGAGTTCGATTCCATACTATGGGAAAGGAAAAAATCTCAGGATACTGTCGCTAAAGTCTTAGAACAGTTATAATATGACTGGCTGCTTATAATGGGGTAGGTGCTTTATTACGGGCAACAAGTCAACACGCTCTCCCTGTGTCACGTGACGGTGTAGAGACTTGGTTAGCCGGACAGGTATACGCTTCATTACCCAGCTCGCCAACACTCTTGCACGTAACAGAGTTATAGTAGGTGGAATAGACAGTCAATGGCAAGCTGATTTGGTGGATGTCAGTAAAATAGCCAAGTACAATGATTCCAATCGCTATATACTTACCTGCATTGACATTCTCTCCAAATACGCCTGGGTAGTCCCCGTTCCTATAAAGACAGGTACCAATCTTACTGAAGAGTTTAAAAGGATTTTCAAGTCTGGACGAAAGCCATTATATTTGCAAACAGACGAAGGCAAAGAGTTTCTCGACAATGTGTTTCAGGCGTTTTTAAAGGAGCATGGAGTATGTCATTTCCACAATTTTAATGGAACAAAAAACCTCGGTAGTTGAGCGGTTCAATCGGACGTTTAAAGCTCGCATGTATAAACATGTCACCGCTAATAAAACTCGGCGTTACGTGGATGTTTTACCCACCTTAGTACGGAGATACAATTGGTCTTTTCACCGCAGTGTTCGCCGAGTTCCGATTACCGTCACATCCGACAATTAACACGGAATCCGGTCTATATTATATAGCTCTATGCAATCCTGGTCCCGTGAGCAGGTTTATCAGCATAAAGTAGGAGACCTCGTTCGGATTAGTAAAGTCAAGAGAACTTTTGAGAAATCTTCTCTTCATAACTGGAGTCAAGAAATTTTCCGCCTTGTAGCGCGTCATCCCAGGGAGCCTGTGGTGTATATATTAGCGGATTTGAATGGAGAACGACTCATGGGGACATTTTACGAGGCAGAACGTTAAGACTACATCCGTTACATGCTATCAAGTGCAGACCGTAATAGACAGCAAAAATTAACGTGGGAAAACATATTACTTGGTGAAAAGGTGAAGGTGGCCGAAAACATTTTACTTGGTGAAATGGTGAAGGTGGCCGACCAGTTTTAATGCGTGGATGTCAGCGACAGACGTGAAGCGTCTTCACCCTACCTGTGTTCAGTCTCCTTTCGCGATGCCTAAGTTTATAGATGACTGCGTACGAAGCCTGCGTGAGAATAAAAGCACCACCATAATTGTGGGTGCCGTAGTGTTCGATATGGGATTGTTAGTGGGTGGAGTGGGGGTTGATTAAACAGCCCAACCGACCGAAGATAAATACTTACTACAGCTCCTGCAAGAGCAAGATCAAGACGCTATTTCACAAGTTATTGAGGAATAAGACGGACAAGTTTCCCTCGCCATTTATCAGGCGAAATAGACCTCTCTCGGTGACTGACATTACCTCGATACCTTCTACTCCCCTACCTACTGAGTGTCTGGCTTACCAAAGATTGAACATACCACCCAGTATTAACGATATTAGTGGGCTAATTTGGCCCAGTGATATTACTGCGCAAACTAAGCGCAACACTGAACCTACCACCTCACCTGCAGACGTGAATTCGTCTCAACACAGTCCCGTAAAGAGTGTACCTACTAGTTCACTTGCGGACGTGAATTCATCTCACCACAGCCACACACCTTACCAGCCTCAGCCTCGTCAATCTCAGCCAATTTCCTTCAACCTGACTTTGCCACTAGACCCATGGATGTACGATGGGGCCACCCATTTAGCTGCCTTATAAGTGGACCAACGGTAAGTGGCAAAGCGGTCTTTGTCAAACGTGTCATAGAGCATGCTCGCGAACTTATTCATCCATCTCCAGAGCGTGTGGCATGGTGTTACGGTGATTGGCAGCCTATGTACACTACCTTGTCGAATGTTGAATTTCAAGGAGTACCTAGTCCCATAGCATTTAACACCTGGGGAGCGAACTCTAGTGATTGTTGATCTTATGGCAACAGGTAAAACTCAGTACGTGCAAGAGGCCTTTAAAGATGTCACATTCGAACCTTATGGATATTTGCTTGACGATTTCAAGCAGTCTACACTGAATCACCTCCGTTTGCGGGCGCATATATTCCCCGATGAGGTCCAATATACCTATTTTCCAACGTCATAAAACTTAAAGTTCAGGGGAGATACCTTTCATAACGATATGCAATAAAAACCTTCACATTTCACTTACCTTATCAGTATATAATTAGACAGCAACCATGTCAGTCCAATTACACTGCTCTGCAAGTTAACTAAAGTTCTTGGCTAATGCACACCCGCAGGTCAAGTGGACAATTCTTCACGGTCCCGGTGCTGAATTTACGCGCTGTATGTGCGAAATTACTGAGAACGTTTTAACTGGGAATGTTCCATTGACACCAGCTCAGAAGCCACGGTTACTCCCATATAAAACACAGCTACGTACGCTAGTAAACAAGCGTACTCCGCTACATCGCAAACGGACCATTATACAGAAAGATGGAATAGTGCCCCTCTTGATGGCCATCCCTTTTATCGCGTCTTTTATAGGTGGATCGCTTAGGGGTGGCTGTTAAAAAAACTATGTCTCGTGTGAAAATAATGGCCCTGCTCGAGTCTCGTTTGTTGTAGAAATTAGTTCACCCGACTTCGCCTTACTCCGTTCCAACTACTATCAAAGTACTGAACATATTAGATGCTGATATGGAAAATCTTTTAAAGAACTGGACATTGTCCAATGAAGATAAAATGTACCAGTACCAACAAGTCCTCCAGCGTTACTTCACATTTCCAAATCAGTGTCAGCAAGTCTAATGCCACCGCCCAACCCAGTCACAGCCCTGCCTGTGCCTTCGCCTACCTCACCCGCACCTTCCTCCGATCAGGTGAGTGAGAAAGGAGGAAAGGGATTAGGAAATAAGCCCGAAGACATGTTCACGCCTCACTGGCCAAAGGCTTCGGCCCCATCTTCCCAGTCTAAGAAGCATAGATCAGACCCCAAAAGAAGGGGAGAATGGCAACGGCAACGACGACAACAACGGCATAATCCCATTCCAACCAAGACCCCTGCTCACACTAGTTCACAGTCTAGACGTAAAATAACCCAACCTGTGCGGTAGTTTCCCTATTAAAAGGCAGTTCCTCATAAAATAGAATTAGCTGAGCGCCGAAAGGTGAGATAAACAAGATGTTTTACATGAGCCTGCCAAGTAACAGCTCGCTGAACTATTTTCCAGACAACACGATAACAAATTAGACCACCTAGCTGATTAAACCCATCCATCTCTCTGGGGATTGGGAGTGTGGCCTTGTAGAAATACAGTAACCACGATTGTGGTGCAATATCCAAGCCCACGAGGTCTGGTTTGCGGTGTGCCATCGGAGAGAATCTTTAGGGTATGGTTGTACCCTTCGAAGTCTATTACGCGTCACCTCAAGACGTGACCTCACCTCTCAACGCGCTACTGATGGCTTCCACGGCGCCTGCTCTTAGGGTTAGAGCGAACCAAAATAAGTTTGGGTATGAAACATATCGTCAAAAGTATACGCTGTTATTTAAATCACCCTAACGTGTGAACCTGAGTTATCGCTTACAAGAAAATATGAGTATACCTCTCCCTGACATAGCAGTGATGCCCCCTACAGCGGATATAATGTACTTTGGCCCGGATAACCTGCACGATATGATCCCTACCCTTTACTTGTATTCAGATGTGCTCGAACCTCGCGTGGTAAGAGATACATTCGCATAGCTATTTCGCTCGATAATGGTCTGGTGAGGGTACGGGGATCAAGTTACCGAGTCCCTCACGCATATCGAATACATTTGTGTGGCGAAAAAGGATTTTTCCACCATCAGAATATATATTAGGGATGACACAGGCCACCCTGTTCCATTTCAGCGAGGGAAGGTGTTCGTAACACTCCATTTTCGAGAGCGGCGGGGATTGCCTCTTCTTTGACGAGCAAAAAAACTCCAAAAAAATGCAAAACTGGACGCTGATTACGCCGGAATTCGATCCCGCGATCTCTCAGTCACAGGCAGGATGTTGGATACACATCAACCTTACATTACGTACTGCTGCAATCAAGCTGAAAGTGAAATGTCCTTCTTTCGCGGGGCTCGTATGCAGCGAGGGCATGGATTAGGAAATGTTATAGGCAGTCTCTTCAAAGGACCTCTGATACCGCTGGTCACTAATATGAGGAAGAAAGTGGCTAAAAGCGTGGGGAAAGCGGCGTTGGAAAATTCCCTGGAGATTGTGAATGACGTGGCAACAGGTGTTCCAGTTAAGGACGCCCTCAAACGACGTAGTAAGGCCGCTGGTCGGGAACTGTTACCGAAAGCGCACCGCGCACTCACAATCCCTGCATTCCGCCCAGCGCTACGCCCACCAAGTAAACCAGCCCACCGACGGCCTATAAAGTGCCTCGCTACGCGTTGTCCTACCAGTCACCCTAAAACACGTACTGGATCACCTGCAAGCGATCTGTTAAACCACCCAAAGACATTTTTGCATAACTCCTATCCGTCCACCCATGGCCTTACTTTACCCGAATTCCTGCCCGTCAATGAAGAGTGAGTTTGATTTATGAAGTTTACTCCCGACTCAAAACACTGTACAGGACGGACGCTGGGATGCCTACAGCCCCATTTGCCACCGTCACGGACGGTGGGCCTGTGGAATTTTTTATTGGCAACGAGGATCCACATACGTACTTGGACATGGGTAACTCGTATTTGTATGTGAAAGTCAACATAGTGAAAGGTGACCGGGGAAATTTGCCGGATGGGACCAACTTGGCACCCGTTAATCTATGGCTACATTCTCTGCGTCAGCAAATAGACGTCTCCATCAACGATAAACGCATCAGTTCCTCTACTACCGTGTATCCTTACCGGGCGTACATAGAGACTTTACTTAGATATGGAAGGGATGCTAAAGAAACACACTTTTGTGTCTGTGGGAGTCTGTGGTTTAAGGATAACGCTGGACAGATGGAAACCAAAGGAAATCAAAACAGCGGATTTCAGAAACGGAATGGCTTGACCGCAAGGAGCCGATAAATAGATGTGATGGGACGAATACACTCAGATTTGTTTCTACAAGAGTGCTATTTATTAACCAACGTCATAATTCGATTGCATCTGACAACGGCCAGAGAAACCTACGCATTGATATCAAGCGCACAAATAGTACAGGGAGCAGAGGCACGGCCGCCTGATTTCAAGATAGTCCTTGAGGAAGTGAAAATATTTATATGGAAAGTCAAAGGCAATCATGGTATTCTCCTACATATAAAAGGCTTGGAGAAGACCCTGGCCAAGTACCCGATTCGCCGTGTTCTGTACAAGTATTTCACGTGCCTCTCGGACATACTACAGTACAGGAGTAAAACCTGTTTTTAGGGCACCTTCCCCAACCCTTCGTTATAGACAGAGTAAAGAACCAGGCCTTTGAAGGAAACTACGCGCTTAATCCCTTCAATTTCAAAGACAATAATATAAACTTCGTGGCCTTACACGTGAACGGATGTCAGGTACCAGCCAAACCACTCAGCCCGAACATTGGGACAGAAAATTACGTTCGCTCTTACATGGACCTATTCGCCGCCACTGGCAAAGCTGGGTTGGACGTAGGTAACGACACCAAATGTAACGAATTCCAGCACGGTTTAATAGTAATAATGATAATAATAATAATATTCCGAACGATTTCAAGAGGTGTCCGACAGGGAACCTGTGTGGACCCCTAACTAGCACGGTACTCGGTTTGGATGTAGACTTTACTACATCCGCCTAGAACATTAGGGTCTCCATGCATCTTTCCGTCACCACGGAAAACTGTTCTCTGATTCTCTTTGTATGAATCCGTCCTAATTTCTTACTTTGTATACATTCTTAGTTCTTTGATGATTTGTGTTGAAAGATGTTTTGGAAATTTGTCTTTGCAATTATTGATTCGCAGCGTATCATTATGGTTGATGGCAGGTGTACGAATGTGTGTGTTTCGACGCTTGGATCCGGATGTCAGCTGGTCAAGTTCAAGCTGTATAGAACGTGACGTGTCTACGCAATCGACGAAAAACGGAAACGGAGAACTCCGATCATAACGGAGCTGGTACCGATTCCACAAGGCCATTTCTGACTTAAGTCAAAATTTCAAATACGATTGTAGAACTTATATTTGGGTTCAAGACATTAAAACTTTGACCATTTATTAAATTTTATCCTCTGACAAATGTGTCAGAATTTAAATTGCCAATGTTGAAAAGTACACACTTTGACGACCTTTTAAGTTTTGACTGGAGTCAGAAATGACTTTGTGGAATGGGCCCCTGAACGATTCGCTGTACAGCTAAGTTAAGAAAAGTAAAGCCCCCAGTCTGATTCAAGAATTGCGGTCGTGGTTATTTTCTGTGATTACGCACAAAACTTGCTTATGGCAGCAGTATGCAATTAATTTACCAAACACGCATGTAAACGTTCATTGCTGTTGAGCAGTGCATGAATCAGCTGTCAAAATTCTCATGGGCCGTTGTTGTACTTTGAGAGGTCAAAAGCCTATTGTAGACCTACCTTTGGAACATTACAGCAAAAAATCTCGAACCTAAGAACCCTTGTCTTACTGGGTCTTAGAGTCAACAGATGTGGGGTTTACCATCTTGGCGAGCGTTCCTCAGATCAGGTAGGTAAAATAGTACTCACTATTAACTATTCAAATATTCACTAAGTGGGTCAAGTTTAGCCAGTTTGTTGTGATAATTTTTGTGTAAACATTTCTGTTATGTATGAATTGCCTTATTTTGTTGGTTAGTCATTTAACAGCCTTGTTATGCGTGTTTATTTAAATTTTAAACAATTATGTTGCTTTATGGTTGAGTATGGTTGTTAAGGATGTCACCAATTCATCGAAAGCGGTGGCTTGAACATACGTTCATACCATGTTATTTGTGAATAATTACAAGAAGAACATATAAAGCAGGAACTTTGCCCTGATCAGTGCTAACGTATATGGGCCTAATGTGCTAAAAATGGTAATCAGAAGGAACGACTTGTTTACAGATCTCACAGAACTATTTCATCTCCGTCTGTTGACTAACGGATATCCATTTTGTTGGCGAATGGATTGTTTCTCTCGTCCTACTCAAAGTTCTGGAACCAAGCTGGCCTAGATCAATTTGGAGTCTGAGATAAGCACCCCGGTGAAGACGACTTTTCTTCCCCCAACTTGAGGTGTATATCTGTACGTCACTTGTTGTAAAGCTGGTCACTAACTTGCCAAAGGTCGATCTTTTCCTGCGAGCATTTCGGTTTCCCTTTCCATACTACAGACATTCTTCGCACGTTTGTAAAATTGTTGCTTATGACGCTAAATATAAATCCATCACTTAATCAACAAATGTTGGACAGCAATCACACGAGCGTCACCTACTTTCTTGCTGTCACCTAGGTACCACAAGGTGTGGACGCGGGGAATCTACAAATGCAACGCTGAGTTTGAACGCTTCAACATCTTACTGTTGTGTTAATGTACATTTCAGGTAAGTTTGAAAATAAATTTTTTACTACATTTATCTCACAAATGTAATGTCATTAGAGAGACTTCTTTATTTATAGACAGGGAGTATATGTACAATTTACACTTAGATGCATGTTTCCTTCTTTCAGGCTGTCCAAGAAATCGTTTTGTTGTATAGTTTTCCTTAACCTAATGTGGGGTTCATCTATTGATTTGATCCTTGCTTATCGCCGTGCTCGAGTTTTTACTTACATATACAAATGACGGTGTTCACGTTTTCAGATTATGAGATAGGGCCTGGTTAAGAGTGAGTTGTGGTACAGTATAAATAAGCAATAGCAAATTTTTGTTATATGAGTTTCCCAGATTCTCAGTTTGGTAAAACGTTATCCTTGTTACATATACATAATCTCTAGATGTGTATTGTTGTTATGAGGTCCCTGGGTTCTTAGTTTGCTGAAACGTGATCCTTATTACGTATACGTCATCTCCAAATGTGTATTGTTGTATATGAGGTCACCGGGTTCTTAGTTTGGTGAAAAGTCATCCTTATTACAAATACATCATCTTCAGATGTGTACTGTTGTAATATGAGGTTACCGGGTTCTTAGTTTGGTGAAAAGTCATCCTTATTACGTATACATCATCTTCAGAAGTGTATTGTTGTAATATGAGGTCACTGGGTTCTTAGTTTGGTCATCCTTATTATGTATCCATCATGTTCAGAAGTGTGTTTTTGTTGTAGGTTTTTTTATACGTACATTGCCCTAGCTAGGCTTTCGTCGCCGAGTAATTTAAGAGGACAGCGATCAAGAGCCTTTCACAGTTTAGGTAACTGTGTGTTCAAGTCTGGCTCGTGTTGGCTTCCTCTCCTGTCGTACGTCGGAAAGTCTACCAGCTACCCACGTATTGTCGTGGGTTTCCCCCGGACCCTGCCTGGTGCCATCCCACCACACTGCTGCATGACCACCGTCGTGTAAGTGAAATATTATTGAGTACGCCTTACAACACCCATAAATATATAAATGAATAAATGTGATCCTCAACTGTTCATCTATTGTTAGTTCCCAAGCGAAATTATGTTTATTTAAGGTGGCTATATACAGGCAACTTCCATAGTACTCGCTGGGTTTTGTCCACGCGTTGAGCCGTCAGTTCTTCCGAGCTGACCCTAGGTGGGTGCTCTAAGTTCTAAACAGGTCGTAAATTGTCACAGGAATTAAACATGTGTCAGCAACCGCTCCTGACCGAAAATGCCATGCTGGAAAAGGGTAATAATTAACTGGACGACATATAAAACATGTTCAGTTATCGAATATAGGAAAAAATATTTGCGCCTAAATATATGAACCACAAAAAGCGCATGAAACAGCAAATCCAACAGGAGGTACATGTAATAAATATTTATGTCCATACACACAATATTCACAAAATAGTTTGTTTTAATTTTGTTGTTATCGAGACAGCTCGAAAGGAACACAGACTTCTGGATATTTGGTCAACTCGTCAACCATTTGGAAAAAGTTTTTGAAGTTAGACAATGAAAAAATGTGATCTAGAAGTGGTCTTGAAACCATGGATTCGATTTCCTTTTTCCCTCTGTCACTGAACGTGCCAATGGCGAGTGCGTAGACAAACGCTTTAACCTGTAGTTTAGCGACTTCCACAGCCACTTTCTTGCCACAGTTCGACTTGCCGTCCGTCAGTACCAACACCTCCTTAACAGACTCGGTGGCATCTCTGACACCTGGGGATAGAAATAACCAGAGAAGACATTTAGACTGACAGTTATTGATAAGATATTTGTCATGTGGTCCAGACATATTTGGCTCAACTCGTACTCGACTATACAGCTGATATTGCACTTCCCGAAAAGGTGATAAAATTCCAAGCAAACAGTTATATCCACCCCATCCTCCTTGAAAGTAGCCGAATAGTCGTTGTGTAATCCATTCGTACTATGATATATCACAGGCGTTGGAAGCTGTCGTGACCTAGTAGGGGCAGGAGGGTGATCGACGTTCCGGTGCCCGGATTCTGATGAATATAAAGCCACTGAAGTGAAGAGCTGAAAATGTCTTGTGTAGTTAGAGTTGATCTATTTTTAGCTGACTCCTTTACGATATCCTGTTCAGAATTTTGTCTGACAAATATTATGTAATTTTAGCAAATACTAGTATATATTCTGAAATATTGATTCATATCAGTGATGACTGTATGGTATACAATAAATTAAAGTGAGCGTATCTCTAAATTATGTTAAGTTCTGTCATTAGAATATCGTTAGGAATAAGGTATGTGCAAGGGCGAAGAAATATTCTTGTACTTTAATCACAGACATGGACTCAGAATGCAGAAAAAAAACCCGCCGAGGTAATTTGAATGGATAAGCATCTTCGCCATTTTAGGTTACTGTATGCTGGGATGCTTGTGATTTAATGTCATCAATATTTCATACGTCTTATGACGACGAAGAGTCATTTGTGTGTGTATATATACCGCACCGCTCATTTGTTAGGTGCTGCCTCATCGAGGGCAATTGCCGAAGACATTCAGTCCATTATACTGGGGTGACCGGTCATTGTTATTTCCCGATAATGGTGAGTGAGAAAGCAGCAACTTCCCTGGTTTCTGATCTTAGATGCGACCTAGCCCAAGTCTAAACCTGGAGTTTTTAGATTTGTGCTTGACACGAATAAGCACAGCAATATCACTCACAACCCTGGTGGACTTTAGACATTGTATAATGTGACTGGGTGGGGTGTCATGCTTGGTGTCTTCGGCATGACGTTCCGGTATCAGCAGCACTTTGGCAGTTTGGACTCGCCCTGCCACAAGGAGACACACTATAAGCACACACAGAAGACTCCTCCTCATCAGACTGAAACATTGTTAAGTACGACGCTAAACCCCAAGTACTCACTCACTCTCTCTATTTTGTTTTATTTTGTTATTGTTAGTTACTTTTGTTTTAAACTTTAATCACCTTTGTATTCTGAATCAGATGAAAGTAAATTTTAATCTTTTCCCTGTGTCTTTAATGTGACTTCAATGTAATGAGGCTAGAAACGGATATGTGACGTCATTAAAATGAAGTCAAGGTCCTACGGGACATTTGACGGGTCCCTGTTTAGAATAGGGTAATCGAGAGATTAAGTCCTGATAACCTTTTGAACAGCTAAATCCAGACCTACATCTTTACTTACCACTCTTGGGGTCAAACATGTAAGTGTGGGCGAAATGAAGGGCATTTCCTGTGCACGTGACGCTTCGTTCCTGTGGGATTTTCATGATGGCTTTCTTCACAGCGTTAAGGTCAAAGTATGTCTTGAAATCAAAGTTCAGTTTGATACTCTTGGAGAATGTGATGACAGCTATTCTGTTGTGTTGTCTGGTTTTTCCAATCGTGCCGCATATCAGCGCAATCATCTCCCCTAACTTCACTTTCATCTTGTGAAACTCAGCCTTGCTTATGCTTCCGCTCATATCCGCGATGATCATCAGGTCACGTGACTGCACCGTTTGGCTGCCCGTAGGGGACGACTTAGACGCGGCGAAAGATAGTACCCGCCCTCGTCCGGCGATGAACTTACTCTGGACTTTCTTGACAACATTTTTTCGATCCCATGGACTTTCTTTACCTGAAAGATTTTGAAAATACATTTTTGAAGCCAACCGTCTGAGTGTGAAGAAAGAGCTGCTATGCAGAATTGATGCGTACCGGTACTACATAGCCATTGAACTTGTTTATGTTCTCTTCTGAGCAAATGTTAATTAACACCCACTCCGCTAATTATTGGTAATAATGTCTAAAAGTGGAGAACGGGTAGTTACTTGAGGTTTGCTATTCTTTCATATCACATATATCCATATCCGACATTGTTTCTATGCTTACATTTAGACTTCTGCTACATTTACCTATTTTGTTCCCTTCTGCTTAAAATCTCGTCATGACTATTGCTTCAAATACCTCAAAAACAATTGTGTTTCTCACTGAATTTTCAGATATTACGGTTTATCGTCTAGCATCACAAACATGTTTGTTTATGGCGTTCTCGGTCGTAATTCATTCCCATAATTCCTCTCTTAGAAAATATCTTGCTATTTTATTAGAAAGCCACATTGCCCAAGTAAACGCAAAATTGTGGAGTGACAGCGGCAAGCTGTAAGTGGTCTAGTTGTAGGGTTATAAGTCATACTTCCCGTTGTGATTCATCTATGACCTATCGCTTTAGGATAACTCACTGTTGGATGGTTTTGACTCCTGTAATACGGGACAGGCGGCACCGCCATTCCTTGGCTGTCGGATCACTTCTCTAGTGCGGGCACACGAGGTACCCACACATTTCCAGTCCGTCCATGGCGAAACTCCACAGTTGATCTTTTTGTTCTTTAGTCTATTCGCCCAGAAATCATTCCCTTGGGCCAGCTCAAAGACCACAAGAAGTATTACCAACGTTCCTTTAGCTGAGAGTGACATATTAGCCTGTAAACAAAATTAGAATTGATCAAGTGATTATCAACTGAATGACTGATTGGCTGATTGAAAAAGGAAAGTAAACTGGCGTTAAATCCATTGGATCACATGACATTATTTTCAAACATTGCAAGGTCCAAAACCTGCTGTGAATGTGATAGAAATTATAAGTCTGTTTTTATTGCGATTGTTCATGTCATCACCGAGGTGATATTAACACCAGATCATGTATAGGCAGATATGACCCTAACACATACTTTGATGATGTATCGAGATGCTGCTTTGAAAAGAAATTCTATAAAGATCACACTAATAGCAATTGGAAAGAATTTTGGAAATACGAAATGCATTGGGAATCCTGAGGTTATCGAATGGCTATAGTGCATAGGCCCAGTCAACCGTCTCAAATGGCTAAACAATCGATCTGATATACTGGTATCTGCTTGGTGTTTTATCCAGTACTCAAGAGTATTTCACTTATATGGGAGAAAACCGAATGCAGCCCACAGGGAACCCACGACCAATCGCAGGTTACTGGTTGCCCTTTCCACGTACGACCGGAGAGGAAACCAGCATGAGCTGGGCTTGAACTTTAAACAAAGGAATACACTAAATGGTTAATGTAAATACTGATGAGTATCTTGGAACCTTGTGTATGCGTGATGTCGTGTGTGTTATCCTGTCCATTTACGTGCACAGTGTATCTTATTGGAAAGCACTAATGCTCAGACTGAAAGAAAATGCCTCTTTTCTATAAACTGCGAAATACTTTTCACTGATCAAAGCTTATCACGATGTTTAGTAGTCGCACAGTATTGTGATCACCAGTAGTGAGCCAACTGTAAAGAAATATCTAATTAACCTTTACTGACCATTAACTCATACTTATAATAAGCAAGTGCTGGTGAGACATAACGTATCACCCAAAATTAAATTCATTTTCGAATTCGGAAAATGTTGGAGATTCCCAAGCATTAGGGTATAGCGGTTACTTTGACAGGTGGAAATTAAAACGGTCCGATATACAAACAGGCATTAAATTCACATGTAATTTGTTTACAATAAAGTTTTCTTAGGTTAACCTTATACCCTACTATCTCCGGGGTTAAATACATAAAATTACAATTATAAGAGTGTGGATTTACTGCGTCTAGCAAAAGCAACGCCATAGCCGACTAACCCTAGGCGTTCTAACTGACAAACGTGTACCAATCCTGAAAAGTGATGAGGGGTCAAGGTCAAGAATAAACAACAAAGGACGAACAAAATATATAAGGTGTGAAAATAGAACGGGCTCGGGTAATGAGCAGCACTCCACATTTTTCATTGATGCCGAAAAGATGCATGGGATGTTCCGAACGCGTAAGCTAAATCGTTATCCAAATCGTGTTTCTGAATTGAAACAAAGTTTCGTTTTACTCTAGTGACTTCGGCTCTACTAGAGGATTATGCATCACTATCCTTCATGGGGGGACCTGAGTGTTTACACCACAAAGACGAGGTTCAGCCTTACCTTCAGTGTTTATCAAGCAAAGTCTCTCTTGCTGTACTGTTACCCGGAATGCCGTCGCTCAGATACACCCGGCTTTTATAGTCATCTAACGACTTAACTTTTGAAACTCTGTAACTTACCGGAAATACACTTCAACATGTACGCCCGCGCGGATGCTTTTTACATAAACTATCCCATTAATTACAGATTGACCCCTGGCAATTTTTCTCAGTCCACTGCGTGCTTCTTCCCCCCCCCCCCAACAGTTTCATCTTCACTCTGGTTTGTACCCGGATATAAGTACCCGGATATAAGTGACCTCTAGCCACTGCTATGCTGTAGATCTGCAATTATACGGCTGTCATTTACATATCAAGGTGTGACTTTTGTAAAGATGAAGGGACGCAAAGCTGTGCTGTTGCAACCCAGTCCGGATGAGGGTAGGCTGGGGCGGCGGGGTGGAAGGGGGGGGGTGATCACCTTTTAGCTTTCACCCGGGCTCTGCCAGGTTTCCTCCCACTCTGACGCTTGCCGCCGTTATAAGTGCAGTATTCTTGAGTACGGCGTATATCACACGTAAATCCGACCTCATGTAAATTTACTTCAGTTATCGTACCACGGCCTAAGCATAATAAGGTAAAAATGCAGTTATGTGAATTGCAATTTTTGGGACGTCTTCAATGTAGAATTAGGATATTCAAAATGCATGAAACGCCATATAGAGCCAGATTTATTTAGCTTTATCCAGAAAATCCACCGTCAGGCTCATATACATGATAACGAAAGCTCTACAGGAAGTTAAAACATTTTGAAAAATATATTGCTCTGTTATCTGAAAGTTTAGGATGCACAATAGATGAAGATACTAAGGAATTCATAGACATTGATAGGAGAATTAAATTTGAATGGTCTAATGGAGTATAATCATGTATCAGCATGGGATTCATCGATTCGCTACACTACACCCGTAATCAAGATTTAATCCATTACCATCGTAAGCTGACTGTTTTGTCGAAGTGTGTAAAAAAACCGGCCATCACTTCATAATTATCGGAACTTACAAGGCAGTTTTAGGTTGGTTTACAGAGTTGTACTGGAATTTCTGATTACTAACATCGACGCGAAATTCGGCAGTGCTAAATCCCAAGATAGCGCATCTTATCTGTATTGGTATAATTTCAGAAACGACCACGGCAAGAGAGATTACTTTAATTTCAAGTTGGATTTATGGATGGCAAGGTATCACATATATGGTATCTACACACCTCGCCTAGTCACCTAAGAGCGTGTACTAACCTGGACGACTTTCATTTTGCGACATAAAACATTGCTGTTGAACTTTGGAACCAAGCGCCTCCATCCAAAATTTCTTAACTTCTGCTAAACATACCAGTCATTAATTACAAGTTACAATCATATCGTGGAAGACCTATGTCTCTCCGCTTCAGGTAAGTATGCATATATTTAACTCGGCTTAACCTGGGGATAGTTGAAATATGGCCGTTGTGTTTACAACAGTAATTACAAAGAAAGCGTAAATGAGATACTTTTATAGTAGGATACTGTGCATAACACAACTATGCATCCTTTTGAATTTAAACATTAAGTGCTGTGGTGTTACTATGTCTGACATGTGCCTCGGATATTGCACACCTATTTCTTTCCGATATCACCCGAAATTGTTGCAATGAATACGTCTCTTTCCAGATAACTATGTTCCGTTAACATTATATCCATTTTCAAAGATTGTGATGCTACGTTTATTAATGAAACCTGCATTTGAAAGTCTGACTTTGGAGATTGCTTAAATGGTAAACGACTTAAAGCAATTTTTATACTTCGCTTTCATGAACAAATGTAAAATATATCGTTATGACGCTTAAATTCAACTTTACCAAACTTCAAGATACTCACTTGTTTAGTACTTTAGAGTGAAATAAATACCCCAGCTTTATTTTTGCTCATGAAAACCCACCTGCTGACGACCTAAAATCCACGATGCGTATTTAGCCCCATTGAGTATATTTGGACAGAAAGGCCAAGCTATCCAGGATGTTTCCCGAGAGATCCTGATCAGGATAAATTGACTCAATGTCTTATTGTTTTTATATGCCGCCCACACCCTGACACCTTTCTCTCATCGCCACTTTCACTTGTTTTTCAAGGTTTATGCATATGTCAGATAATGACTACAATTTATATCAGCTGTCAGAAAATTTTAAAAGATTTTAGAAGTTCTCTCAGTCGTATGTAAAATCTATGTCACCCATGTCACAGTTTTGCAGCAGTGCTGGTCTCGATGTTTGTTTTCCCCTGCTGGCTGGCACGAAGCACGACCACATACACATGCATCCCCAGTGCTGCTGAGTTAGTAGGAAATTTTGGGAGTGGTAAGATCCTGGATTGTCTGTGTAAACATTTCCACGAACGGAGCGACAATTTTAGCTCACGCAAACACGGAATTATTTGGAATAACTGGTTCTTTACTAGCTGTGAAGGGTCACTTCGTACGGAAATAACATACATGACAAATATAAGGAATTTTGTGCAATTTGTGCAAATTTCAAATGGATTAAGTCCGGTTTAACAATAGGATATACCGGGGTATGAATACGTGACAAAGAAAGAAAAAAGCATATAACCCACATCCACACACTAAAATCCTTAGGGAAAATTTATGTTATTCATTTTGTGCATGCGAGGCACCTTTATGAGCATGATGCTGTTAAAGACTGTTGAGTCGAGTATCCGTGTCCATGTCTGACAGCCACAATGGAGACAACGTACACCTGTGCGACCCTGTCCTTGCATACACAGCACACACGTCTTTGGCGTTTCCAGAAAGGCTGGCCTCCAAGGATAGAAACTTTGACAATTATATATTTTACGTCGGGAATTCGAGATCGAAATCACTCTGCGATCTCTAGAACACCGATAAAACATCGACTTGGCATATAACATTGAAGATATAACAGAGAAAACCCTCTGCTAAATTGTTAGACATGAGCAGCGTTAATAATACCAAAACCAATAACAACAACAACAACAACAACAACAAAATAAGTAAATAAAACAATAAAACAAAATAAAAATGTCATGATTTTTATGATTTATAAAAACTTTGGTGCGAACTCGCCAAGATTTGTATATGCCCTAAAAACAGCTCTCTGTATATTAGACCTATATGAAAAAGGCCTGATTTCATTTAATTTCACAGATCTATCGAGTGTGGATTCTGTTTTACAGATCGATGCCACCGATATGCTCACCTCACCGTCCATTGTCACTTGTTCACCAAGCATGTCAAAATTATTACCAGACTATATACAGTTTTAAATCTTTAAGAATGAAAAGCTTTAAGCAACTATGACGCAATAAGGATCTTAGACGCTTTTGGAAACTTGACACTGCTCAGACCTATGACCGATATGTTCAGCATTTCTGTCTGTCGATCTGCTTGGCTCTCGGTCTGGCTGCCTGTCTGTCCGTCTGTCTGTCCGTCTGTCTGTTGGTCCGCTTGGCTACTGTCTATTGGTTTGCCTGTTTCTCTCTCTCTTCGCCTGTCTGTCAGTTCGTCCATCCCTTTCCCCCGCCTGTCTGTCGATCAATCTACATGTCTATTTCTCTGTTCATTGAACTGACTGCCTGCCTGAATCTTCTTCGATATTCTGTTCTGGCTGTCTGTTTGCGTGGCGATCTGCTTGTCTGTCTCCCCATGTACTCGTCTGTCTGTCCGTCGGTATGCCTGACCTGCCTGCCCTGCTTGTCTGTGTGTCCGACTTTCTTTCAGCGTGCCCGTCCGTCTCATTGTCAGTCTGCCTGTGTCTACCTATCTTTGGGGATCGTCTGTCCGTCGGTCTGCTTGTCTATCGGTCAGCTTGTCGTCCTGTCTGTCCGTTGGTCTGTTTGTCTTTCCGTTTTATCTTGTCAACGCAACTCCTAAAGTTTTCCGCGGATTTTCATGACCATGTCCAGAGTTGGGGTAGGATATAGATGCACTGTAATTGAGTTTATCTAGTTTAATTCCGACAATTATTTTCCAAGTTATATCCGTTTACAGGCAAAATCTAGACCCTACTTGAATCAGAACTGTATTTGCTCATGCAGTTTCCAATGGATTGAACACATCTGTTAACACGTTTCTGGCAGCAGTTTGTCAATTATTGTCCAAGTTGCGACTGTGTGAAGATGCAATCTAGACGTTAGTATTCGGACCGTTGTCAAGCATCCTATCTTTTGATTTCTGTCATTAAGTTTGCCTGGGCCTTGTTTGTAAAACATCAGAAGATCCTTAAAGGCTAATGAATGCTGAGCTCAATGAACGGCAGATGGAATAGCAATATAGCAAAGTATTATTGCTATTGCATTTAAGAAAGGCAACATACACTGACGTTTTTGTTTAGTTTAGTAGGCCTAATTGTCGTAGTCTAACACTGGAGTGAGTATGTAAAAGTTCTCACAAAGTACAACGCTCGATTTACGTGTGCGGAACCGACGAAGGACATACGCAATGTTCTGATATCTCCTTTTTACACTCTAAATCCTCAAAGTTTGAGAGTACAGTGCCTCGGTATCATTTGTAGAAAGTGATCTTGTTATGTCTGAATCTAATGATTTCATTGTATTTCCCCGAATGTTTGTGTAAAAGTTTTTCCATAGCTGTGTCTAATGAAAGCAGCTGTGAAATACGAGATTATACCGTATGACGTTGTTATCATTGTACCTGTATCATATATTTATACTTCTTACAGCACTGAGACAAATATAAGGAAAAAAGAATAGAAAAATATATTTTAATTTGACTGTAATTTACTTCTGCTCCTTTTGTAACTGTTGTGTTTTTTATGTTCATCATGTAACAAAACTAATATTCGTATGGCCTGTGCTGATATTCGAGTAGCCTTTGGCTCAGTGAGCTTATATATAAGACATTCAAACATGTTTATTATTATTGTTAATAATGATGGCAAAAACACCTCTCAGCACAATGAACGGACGCAGGGGAAAAACTTTTTGGGAACAGCAGTATGTACACAGAAATTCTTCCTATATATATATATTTTTTAGCAGATATAACATATAACACGTGACATAACATGATTTTTCAGACTAGAGTTTCAGTTTAAAACCATCAGACCACATCGGAGGTAGCTGTGGTGTACCTGACCAGACATTTGGCACACTTATAGATAACAAACAGCCGAGGGGTTTTCGCTGATAACCAATATAATATGTGGCAGGTAATTATTTTGCCAAATGATTTTTCTGCCCGGTTTTTGTTATTAATCGTGGCACCGAATCTGTTAATCCATTTGAACATCATATAGACTTCGGGTCTGATAGTGTCAGAGAGTTAAACGACCAATCGTCTGTGTAGAAGCCTGCGGTTTTATTGTTCGCAAGGTATGTTAATGTTTAAAAACACAGGTGTATGGTGTTTTGTTCTCGTCTCGACCCCTCGATACCTGCAGAGTATAAATTATACTCACTCAGTCCCGGAACTCGCTGATTCACCTGCGGCTTTATGTCAAAAGGTATGCCAGCTACACCTGACAATTAAAGGACGGTGGTTTTCTCCATCCATAAACCGGACCAATTTGTAGAAATGAAACTAAAAAGATTTGGGTAGGACACACGCCTGAAAGGTATGAAAACATAAATAAATCACTTTCTGCCTTTCATCAGTCTTGTACAGCTATGCCTGTCAAGGTTGGCTGTGCAATACAGATTTGGAAAATCTGCAAAATGTTTCCATTTTTCTTCATCATTAGGGAGTACGACTTCTGCTCACCGACATAGGGTTCTGGTATAGACTAAATCCTCATGCACCACAGACTACAATTGACTGACTGATTGATTTATATAATTGCTGCTTAACGCCATATCCAAGAACTTTTCACCCTGTCAAGTTACATGATGAGAAGGGATATTAGGAATTGTTACCCTACATATTTCAGGGCCCTTCTTGTTTCTCTTGCACGTCATCAACATCACTCGGCTCCAACCCGAACTGGCTCTTGTTCTCTTTTAGTGTGTCGGTTAAACGTTACCACTTTGCCCGCAAGACATGATCGCCCAGGCAGGAACAAACAACAGATCAAAGTACATAGCTTAAGTTCGAATTCCTTGGGATTATTGTAATAGGGTCATATAAAGTTTTCCCATAGTAAGCGAAGAGTCCAAAATCGCAGATAAGGTCGCTATGCTTCTGTGAAGAGTCACAATAAAGCATGACCAGTAATCATTGATTAAATCAGCATTTACTTAGCTTTCGGTAGGAACACTTTGAATTACGATTACATACAGTATGGGCCGAAGGTGTTTTAACACTAATATGTTTACAAAAGTTTAATTTAATTTTAATTTAATTCTTTATTTATTTCACGAGGATTTCTCACATTCTATTGGCCACCGCTGAGATCGGCTCAACGGATCAATTAACAACATAATAGCTAAAAATGTATATATATACATGTAAGTATAGAAATACATAGGCTAACAGAATGTATATATATGTATATATAGTTGGTATTAATTATAAATGGCTTTCGTGATAAGTTGAAATAAATTAATTATTCACAACATTAATATTGTCATTACCATTACCATGGTTGAAAAAAATTTCTGTATCATTGATAAATTTGTGAACACCTTGAAAAAGGAGTTCATTATCTTCGTAATTTAGATCTTTCGAACCAAACAAAAGTATTTTAGATAGACATCGTGAACATTGTGGAATATTAAGAGAATAATTTACACCGGGGAAATAATTTGCGTGAGAGTATGTAGCATGTGCTTCCTTTGGTTGGCAAATTGAGAGCAAATAAAACAATAATGAAAGCTATCTTCACATGCATTATTACAGCAATAGCGAGTAGTATCTTCAATAATATTATACTTGAAAAGGTCTGCCCGAAGAGTTCCATTCTCATTCTGCAGTGCTGAACAGATGAAAAGTTGCCAAAACCATTATATAACGATATAAAATCACTTGATATAGTAGTGATTGGTGTAGCTAGAAATTTTCTTCAGTAGAAGAATGGCTAATATGATTGTGTAAATTATTCAAGTCCTTAGTTGTTTTCGGAAAAAGGAGAAGTTGTATGTATTGAGGCGGCATCTAAATATACGTAAATTTTTATTATACCTTAAGTTATATGTGTTACATTCTGTTGATCGTCTTATTGGTAATAGGGATTGTAGGTAACGCGAAGAATGTCCATTTACAATTTTAAAAAACAGCAGAATCCCGTGTTGTCTACGCCGAATATATAGTGGTGTCCAGTTATGTTCATTCAGGAGAGCTTTATCTGATGTACAATGCATTCCGTCTGTATAAAGCAAAGCTGCGCGCCGTTGAACGTTTTCCAGTTTTGGGGAAAGCGCAATACTACAGTTATCATATAATATGTCGCCATACTCTATTGTAGATCTAATTTTATTTTCAGATGTAATAAACTCAGTCATCTCTTCGGACAAAGATGTGTCATCACCAAAAGTGTTGATATTACATTCGTTGTTCACATTTATGTCATTTACAAAAATCAGGAAAAGAAGCGGTCCTAAAACAAAGCCTAGCGGAACTCCACCTAAGTACTAAACATGCGGTCAATCATAGTCAGCGATTCAGAAAATGTGATTAGCAAACACCTGGCTAATCTTTAAACACACACCTCCAAATAACAAAAGAAAGTTGAAATCGTCGGTGAGAGGCATGTTTATCTGTACAACTTACTACGCCTGTGAAGAGGAACAGATACGCTTTGTTCGTGAAAAGGGCTTAAGGGTTTTCCAGAACAGAATTAATCCTCTAGAGATTTATAACGACATCGTGGCACCGGGTTTTTCAGTTGACGTTGACCCGTTGAAAAGTGGGTTTTCGCTTCACACGAATTGCTAACATCATGTTTCAAATATTAAACTGTTGTCGCCATAATTACTTTCCACTTCGTACGTCATACAGTGTAGCAGAGGGTCTGCCCACTCTAATGCCGGTCGCCCTAGTGTAAGTGAAAGGTTTTGTTCAAGAAGAAGAAAATAACCCATACAAACAAACAGTCCTTTGTTTTGCGTGATATCAAAGTGGGGTACTGTAGGCCTATGTGTTATAAGAACGTCCTCTGGGTTTTCCTACCCGTTACCTTATAGCATATCAACAATGGACGAAGAGCGCACGTTTGTGCAAAGTTCAAGTGTTTATAACAATGAAAGCTGTTTTCTGTTTACAGAAACCCTTCAAATCTCAGGCACACAACACGCACTAACCAAAAACAAAGCGTTTCTCTTTCTTTATAATTGTACATGCTAATCCCTGCCTGAGTGACCCGGGTACTGACGGTTTGACACCAGATAAATTTACATGAACCGCAGATTTCAGATCCGGGATTTCGTAAGTGACAGCCAGGCAATTCACCTTCCTTTGTAAAGATTAATTGACCAGGTAATTAAGTGACGCAGATCACTACACCAGTTCACTCAACCACATCGGTTTCCTTCTCCCTGTGGCTTATTGCCGTATCGCCCCATCCACAAAGACCGCGTTATTGACGCGGTTCGAGCTGCAGGCTACATCCGGCAATGGGTGACATTTAAATAAGCACGCTCCGGTCTTATGGCAAGCAAAGAGAACTAACTGTCAGTAAGATGAACACCGCTACGATAGCCTCAGTCGTCCTCTTCGGCGCGCTTTGCGTGAACTCTAGTTCTCACAACAGAGTTGTGACTTGTGCCTATGGTCCTTGGTCCGAATGGAGGCCATCAGGGAATAACAGTGTGATCAGAGAACGTAACATTGTTCGCCCAGCAAAGAATGGCGGGAAGACATGTATAGCGCCACGCTATGAAATCAGGAACGCTACTGGTAAGTCTATGACAGTTCAGACTTTATGTGCGATAGTGCTTACACATTCAGCAGAGGCCTAGAATGAGGTCCAATACAAATTTCAACTATCCCAGTAGAGCAATCGATCTGCAAACAGGTGTTGATATCATCTCTTTCTATTGCAGGGTCTTTCTTCAGCTTGTGTAAAAAGAAACAGTGGAGGACATTTCGTGTCGAGCGATATGTGACGACTTGACAACTGTATAAGATAAATTTGTATTCAGTGCATCACGTAAACAATGTCATTAGGGTTTTTAATACAAGTCAGAACTTGCAGAGAATGAAGACAGTTGGGATAAATGAAACGATCATACATCAGTTATACAGAGAAGGGTAGTTAATCAATGAGCTAAAAAAGCGGATTATAACGGAGCAGGGCGGGTTGAAAACCAAGCGGGATCAGTTTGAGACTTTTACAGCTGATAGCACTGTTATGTCCTCGGTCGCTTGCCGCTGAGTGTAAAGGAACAGATCAGTAACGGGTGGGACCGGTGTTCGTACCCTAGGAAGTGGCGTCATGGCTGATGTCTAGCTTCGGGATGGCCGTCCAGTATATCAGTACTATATGCACTCTCACTGGCCTGCTAAAAACAGACACTGCCGTGATTGAAAGAAGTTTTATTGTAAACTATGTTAAATCCCAAACAGCTATTCATTCATATGCAAACAATCAAATTAATATTCGTGAATTAATGAAGAGGGTCTCAAACAGATCACCTATATATTGTTTTGAATTTATTCAGTGTACACCTGTTTTTGTGTAATGCCATACTTTTGATAATGAGAACCCTACAACTAAAGGTATATATATAACGCTTAGAATACATACCACGCAGTACATTTCAAAGAATGCTTTTCTTGAAAGAAAGAGAAACGTCACTTCCGTTAACTTTCCTATGATAACGAAAATACCTCAAGTGCTGCTTGGCTAGACGCCATGCCGAAAGGCCAGATAAACCGCCCGCCATCTTAGTGTAGTCAGAGTAGGCCTATATATAGGGCCGTCAGTTTTTGGAAAAGTCTTCAGAATGACTTGATTGTGATACTTTTGACAACCGCTTCATTTTCACCATTTGTGTTTTGCAGAAATCCAGACACCGTCTCTGTCCAAGTTTCTGTCCATGTTCATCTCCGGTAACAGACGCGAAGTGGCTACCCGGGATTCTCTCTTGCAGCTTGGTCAGGTACCCGATAGGTACACCCTGTCCAGGGACATAGTGATCTTAATCGATACGACGTTGTTCCCCCCTGCCATACCCTTGTACAAGTCCCTGCTCTCAAACTTGGTAGGTTCCGTATGCGGAGACGTGGGCAGAGAACAAAGTAACAACATCTTCACTCTGATAGAATACGACAGTCGGGAGATCAGGGTGCTACACACCTTCTTAGAGGAGCAAACCAAACCTGCTATCCAGAACAAGATCCCGTCTATCCAATCCACGAACGGAGCTTCAACGCCATCTTTGCTTCAAAGAGCTATGAAAAGTGCTAACACTTATCTGAGCTCAGTCGACAAAGGTAAGATTTGAGTTACTCAGTAAAAGTCACGTTAGCTCAAAATTTGTAACCAAATGAGCAGTGTGCGGTTATATTCCTGATAACGACCGCAGCATGCCTCCAGTAATACCAAAGGCGATGTAGTGAAGGAGCAACTTCGCCCCTTTCGCATCGAAAACTTGCCTGTTGGCGTCATGGCAACTTCGCCCCTTCGCATCGCTACTTTTGATTATCGCCTCTTCGGCTCTCAAATTCGCACTCTCGTATCGCAACTTGACCCCTTTGCTTCATGGCCCTTGGAGGCTTTCTGTGGCTGTTATCAGCCATCACAGTTTTGTATGTCAACCTACTCTCGAAACAACAAGCATGACACATTTGGTCTGCATTCAAGCCCTAGCTTAAACCAGAAGCGAATCTAGTGATATATAGGCCTATGTTTACATTGGCGTTCTAGAAGCATTCAGGTGGTATATTGTTTTGGGCTAATTTGACTTTCGTCCAATGCGCATAGACAGGTCGTCTTGGCGCTATGTAGTAGGCGAAATACTGTATAAAAGTTAAACTGACATATGCTGTCTTAAGTTAAACTTGCGATCTTTCGAACGAACGCCATTTTGTTCAGATTTGAATATTTTCCCCGTGTTTTGTGTCCAGTTATGTAAAGTTAGGGCCGATGTCTACGCATTAAAGTTGTGTACCTTATATGTATATGTATATTAAGTATAAATAGAGCTTGGACAGTTCTGCAACCCATGGCCCCATCAGCGCTGTACGAAGAGCACGCATCACAAAGATGAACCAAAAGCTCTTTCTTACAGACTTAATTTTTGGAATCACTTGATGCGGGTATGTTTGTATGCAAAACGTCACCAGATTTACCGTTATTTCTTGAATAGGTACACGAGGATACAACCTGGCGCACAAAGACGTTCTGTTGTTCGTCACATACAGAACCCTGTGCTCTGAGGCCGAGAAACTGGCGAACCAGCATCTGAAAGTCACCGCGCGCGTCTACGTGGTGGTGCTCGGGGAAGCAGAGGACTCAACTCTTCCCCCACAAGACTGGTGTCTCCATGACTACGCCTCTAATCAGTTTGACTTTCACTTCCTGTGGGTGAGAAATTACGAGGACCTGCGCCAGTTCTCAACATGGACCTTGGAGATAACTTCCTACTTCAACCCATGCCAAAAGACCGAAAACCAGCAAGGTCTAATTTAGGGTGAAATTGGTGGTAGCGTAAATTGGTTTGGAACTTTTGTCGTTTGTAATACAATTAACTTCTAAATGTTAAAAGATTACAATTAAAAGGATATATCCAAACTGGTATTCGATAATCCATAAGGTACAGAAGCTGTATTAGTCAGAAACTTTACAAAAACTTGAAAATGCGAAAGTCACGCCTGATGGTGCTAAAATACGAAAGGAATTAAAATGGTTTACTCTCAACTGCATAAAGACTTCATTAGTTTTGAGTTGTCGAGTGCTACATATTTTGTTTGTAAAGATGTTATATGTTTGTTGTCTTGCTAAACATGTTGATTTGATTAATGTATACCGTATTTGTGCAGAAATATAAATTGTACTGTGTGTTCTGTATTACCGTCTCGTACTTCGTATTGCTGTTATCTGGCCTTTGGGTGAGCATGTCAGCCATTACCAGGTGTTTCCGATAAGGAGAGCCAGCGATCTTTAGCCAAAGTTAGAATGCGCAAGAAAACTTTATGAGTTTTTTTAACGGTTGTCATGGCTGTACCATTTGGTCGGATAGATATGCGCCGAATGCATGTCCTGTATCTCACATAGCTTCCGGTGTAGACACAGTATGTTGCTCGATGATTTTAACTTACGTCACCAATTGGCAATTCAAAACCTGGTGCACCAGCGGATAGAGGGCTAATGGTCAGAGAACCTTGCCATTCAATCGCTAGAACCTGGGACTATTATATACAGCTAGAACGCATGAGGCACAGGTTCAAAACCGATCTTGGCCTGGGGGGTCGTAGATCCCACCGCTTTCACTGCCTTCGAGGGCATATGTGTACCTTTGGTGCCGTCTCATTTGCCTTGCACCAATATGGTACATATCTGTATGTTACGAGTAGGAAAGTTGGTCACTAATTGCCCAAAGATTGGTGGTTTACTCTTAGCACTGCAGTTTCCCCCACCTACAAAACTGTCCACAATCATACATATAAATAAAAAATTCTTGAGTTATGGCGTTTAACAACAATGCAGAAATCTCATTAAAGGTTTTCAGTCTTTAAAAGAAAGCGCAACAAAAAATATAACCAAATTTACTTCAGAAGAGGGTTCCATACAGACCTAAACGGGCATAGGCATTTGTTTATTGACGTTCTTTATAAATTACCTTTCAATCTTGAATTCTTATGAGGCCACGAGATAGGCCATTTTAGAGATACCGGAAACACGATATCGCATCATCCGTACGCTCTGGAGTATTAAAGCCGAGACACTCCTTTGACGTTTGGTCCCCGTTATATTATTACAACCGCAGGCCAAGCTTTGTGGCCTCCTCGTTGAGACCTTGGGGGATAACCCAAGGCGAATTCCACTATCAACTTCTCGCTGAAAATAGCTTTTAAAGTATATTAGCATTGGTCTTGTAATCAGATGGAAAACTGGTTTATTTTAACACTCTTCTCCAAGGCAAAATGGTGAACAAGGAACGGGTGACTTTACAACTGAAACAAATGCCTTCTAGGCTGGTGGGTGACTTGAAAAGTGCCGATTTTGGAATTTCCAATGGGAGTTTTCATCGATACATATATACATTTCGTCTAGTGTTGTCTTTTCTTTGAAAGTGAAAGACAGCGCATGCTCGAAGCTAAGTTTGGACAACTTTATGTTTATTTCGGTAAAGTATTTTTCTAACAGCTACTACAACACTTGAAATTCACATTTGACTGTGCTCCGTCCGTTAGCATGAAACGCAGCCATTCTCTGGGCTGTAAACTAATTGTCCCAAGCGCGGAACAGTCTTGTCACCTGAGACTGTAGTAAGCTGCTAGGGTTGTGCTCGAGAATTGGGTATATATGTAAATTTATGACATGAAATGATCAATAAACTTTCTTCCGCCACAACACAATAGTCTGGGAATACTTTGCAGTGTTGTTCACTCATGTGCTTGTTATAATTAAAACAGTGTCCTGTCCTTATATTATTACATGTTACATTCACGGTCAGCTCAGAAGATTTACTTCACAGTTTGTAAACAGCTGATATCTCCTACCTGTCTGATTGGTAAATATGTCGAAAAGCATGAGCGCCTCTACATAGATGGACTGTAGATCCACAGTCGCAGCAAAATACGCCACACTTTAAACAAGGATAATCCAGCAACAAATCATACAAATGCAAACAGCTTTTGCATTTAAGAGAGAATTATGTAATCTTTTCAACGAGCAGTGCCACAGTCATGAGCTGTCTTTTACTTGAACCATAATGTGCACTTTTAAGGCAAGTGAGCATATATCAAAATACTGAGTGTCCTAGAACGACATGGCCTCTTTTCTACAGGTGAAATATCTCGTGCACACGGCACATTTATAAAAGGATACAAGTTTGTGTAAATTAATTGTTTTCAATAATTTTAACAGTTTGTATAAAGCATTTTGGAGCCAACAATGACAGTAGCCTATTGAGCTCGCGTGAAATATTCTTCAGTATATATAGGAGGACCAATCAAGTAAACAAACAAATAACTAGATTAATAGGCATGTCTAGTCCTTTCACAAAGGAATTAATTAAAAAAAGACAAGAAAAAAAGCATAACCAAAGTTATTTCAGAAGAGGGGTTCATCCAGACCTAAAGGGACGTGGGCATTAGGTCTATATCCTTATGACGTGCCTGGAATCTGTGTAAACCACCTAATTAACCTCAGACCTATTCCACTACTACTTTTTCGTTGAAAATGGCTTTAAAGTATATCTGAATTGTCTCGTAATCAGATCAGCTAATTTAACACCACTTCCATACGGCAAACTGGTGAACTAGCAACGGCTGATGTCACAGTGGAAACAGATGCCTTCTCGGGTGGTAGAAATATCTCGCCCTGGATTGGCTAAAATTGACAGCATGGCGGCCCGCTCGATTTTTTACTTTTACATAACATGGGCATTTTTGCTTACTTTGAACTGCGATATCACGGTTATCCTACATCACAATAATAAAGTGATAAAGCTTTTTTAACTATGAATGGGATTCTTCATCGATACATATATACATTTGGTCTGGTGTTGTCTTTTAATTATTAATCCCTTGGGAAGGCGAAAATGCGACGCATTATCCCGCAATTGAACAGAAGACTGTTTTGTTTGAGGATTTGATTTTGTCTGGTCCTCAAGCAGAGGACACGTGCATCATTTCCGACGTATCTTGGCCTACATTTTCTTTTCACATAAAGGCTATTATACTGTAAGTTTGGATATAGTTCTGTGTGTATAGGAGGACTTTTTAGAGACGATATTCTTTCGGTCCAGTGCACAATAAAATACCCGACTGCCATGTGATAAAAAAAAGACAGCTCATGACTGAGGCACTGTTCATTAAAGAAATTATAAAATGTCCCCTTCAATGCAAAAACCTGTTTGAAGTTGTCTTCTGAAGTGTGGAGTATGTTGCTGCCGACTTGGGATCCGCAGGCGCCCATACTTTTAAGCTTATAAGCTATGAGAGGCTGCCCAATCGGAGAGCTAGGAGATATCAGCTGCCTTTAAGCTGTGATATAAATGTTCTGAGTTGACTGTTCATGTAACATGTAATAAGATAGGGACAGGAAACTGTTTTAATGTTATATATTTTAATTATAACAAGTACATGTGTGAACAACACTGCAATGTATTTCTAGACCATTGCGTTGTGGCAGTAGTAAGTTTCTTGATGATTTCAGGTAATAAATATACATATACACTTATGTTTCAACGACAACCCTAGCAGCTACAGTCTCTGGTGACAAGAGTGTTTCGCACTTGAAACAATTACTTCACAGCTCACACAGAATGGGTGCGTTTCAGGTCAGGCGACGGAGCACATGCGTCTTTCACTTTAAACATCAGCTGCACTCATCATTTTGCTATTTTTGCACACCGCCATACACTCATGAATTTTTACTTATGCGGTGGCGCTCGGGTTTTGGGTGGAGGTACACGGTGTCAGGCAGTGAGAGCGGGTGAATCTACAAATGTCCTGTCTCTGGATGTGAGGCAGCACCTCGTGTATAGTCGTAACACTTTATAGGGCAAGCCACTTGAACCACTCGGCCACCGCCGCTCCATGTCAGGTGACTATAAACGGATAATGGTGCTCAGGTAGTGATGCATTTGTCAAAATTTCTGAAGCAGGCCCGTAGTGTGAAACAAAAAACAAATAAATAGGACCTTAGTACTGCAGTTTTTAATGTTCTTATCATTCTTCACTGAGATGACGGGTCAAGAACTGGGCAGACCCCTGAAAGACACGACCGTTCCATTGTACATGATGATCCTTCTCAGGCAAAGCCATGACCAAACCAGGGAGAAGTGGATGCGAACATCCGATGTGTCAACGTAAATGGAGCTTCCCGAAGAAGCCATTAATTCCCTCGATCCCCCAACTAACAATTTTTACTGTCAGAGGAGGCAAGGTGGTCGGTGATGATGTTAGTGTGGTCACCTGTATGAAATCTGCAGGATGGTTAACCTACACTACATTTATCTCTACCAACTGAAGACGACTGGTTGAAGGGAGGTAACCTATACTCGGAAACCTCAACCTGTGTTTAAGTCCAGTCCTCTTTGATTTTGATTTTGACCCATCAGAACTTCGTTCAAGTTTTCCACCTTGGAAAGATTTAAATTCTATTTCACAGAATGCATTTTTACATGACCATTTCACATATATGGCACAGAGAGCAACCAACAAGGTCGCTGGACAAAGTCAAATGTAAACTCAAGAGCCTTTGTAATGAATTTTGTTACATAAGCCCTATTTGATTGATGTTGATAGCTTTAGAAGTTTTCACCTATTTGTGCCCCTAGGTGGGTTTTTCAGAAGGGTGCAGCATCCCCTTGCTACAAAGCTACATCTCCCCATTCTTGAAAATTGACACCTTTATCAGCTTTTGAAGTGTATACCCTTGCAAGACTGGATATAGTTGCTTGACATTATGATTATGCTGTCCATGTTATAGCCTGCACAGCAAAGCGGGCAAAATGGTCTGAGATGTGGACAAATTTGTCAGTGAATCCTGATTACTGTCAACTTTTGACTGACAACTGAAAAGTCATTCTCCAGTCATATACGAAGTGTCAAATATAACAATTCCTCTGGCTAATTCGTCCTTTGGCTTCTTGTTTCTATGTTAGCATTGAATAAAAACACAAATAAGTGCCTGAATCGTTGTTAAATGACACATTTTCATCCCTTTTTAGTCAGGTTCACAGTGTGCCGCCTTATTGAAACTAAATGTCGTGAAATTTCTCTATCATGTGACCTACAAGCACCTGCCTGACCAAGCCCGAAGGTTAATTTTATCCACAGATATTGCTGACTATCTGCTGCACGGGCTTAGTGGTAGCACCACATTTCCTATTAAATACTAGACTAAAGTATCTTGGGTCATACCACTTGCACCAAAGGGGTGTTTTCAAAAATGCCATTCACCTATATGCATCCTTTCCCTTTTTCCTTTCTAGTTAGGAATAGGTGCTTGTTGAGACAGCTTGAGGAAACTGCAGAGATGAGGGGAGAACACCACTCTTTGTGAAGTAACAAGTTTAGAGATAAAAATGGTAGAAGTAAATCATATGCACAGAATTTTTACAGAAGAGACAGTCAGCAAAACAATGAACTGCTTAAACACACAAAAAATGGTTATATTGTGACGTCTTTGTTGTTCAGTATTTCATGACTTTATATGAATGCTAACATTATTAACTTGGAAGTTAGATCTGAAAAAGATAATGTGTTGTCAGGGTGACAGCATGTTACACAGACTAGTTCACACCGATCACCATAAAACTGGAACATCTTACAGATTGGACAAGAGCAAACAATAGCAAGTACAAACGTTAAGAAATCAAATTGTTGGCCAATGTAGACAGTTTGGTGTATAAGGACGACTAGCGAACATGACAAAACTGGAGTCCCATAGAAAACATCTTAGAAAATTTTGTCCTCCTACATGAAGAGGAGCTTCTGGCCTCCATCTCCTCCACATTTATGTGCAAATGCATAACCTTAAACATAAATACTGTATCAAAGGGGATCCTTCAAAATTATAATCTCTGGAAAAAAGGAAGTCATTATAAGCACCTTAACTTCAAGTAGTCAATCAGACTGGGAGGTAACAAAAGGCTGTCAATCTCATGCAGCTTTAGGTTTTTGGCAAGTTGACTGCGCACACACTGTTTACACAGATGAAGAAGTTTGGGGGGTTTGACCCGTTCATAGCATTTCCAGAAGTCTTTGATTTCCTCAACCAGCTTGAGGACGTAGGGGAACGCACGAAACTTTGATTGCCACATTTGTTGCTGGCCTTCCTGAGGTTGAGCCCCGGAATAGACAAGCAATCTGACAACGCCTGTGTAAGGCGACACCCAGTCATCGTCAGTTGAGGTGCCACCTCTAGCCACACACGCAGAGGAGGAACCCATCTCCCCTGCCCCTGAGTACACAGTATGCACCGTTGTTTGACACCTGCGATTCAGGCTGCTCAGGTACGGGGAGCTCTGGGGGGATATGGTGTTGAATCGTCTCTTCTCGTCCAGCTGTACGAGGGTGAGGGCACATGTCAGAGGGTCGCCCAGGTTAGCGTCCGCCCCAGCAACGAGCAGGGCCTCCACCACGGCAATGGCGTTGTACTGGTGAAGGACAAGCTTGTCACGGTTTGGGCCGCTCATCTGGGACGGGTCTGATGTGGTGTTCAGGTAACGTAAGTCATGGATCATGTTCTTCAGGGCTAGCAGTAGAGCTGTTCTGTCGGCATTGTCATGGATGTTGATCTGTGAGGCTGGCCCTTCTCTCAGCAGCACCTGTAAGCATTCCAGGTCTCCCTTCATGGCTGCCATGTGGAGGGGTGTGTACCCATTCTATGTGTCTTTTACCGCTGCATCGCCACACCCACCATACCTGATGATCAACAGCAGGATGTC
The DNA here is from genome assembly GCA_016165875.1 of Acanthopleura granulata. NCBI lineage: Eukaryota > Metazoa > Mollusca > Polyplacophora > Chitonida > Chitonidae > Acanthopleura > Acanthopleura granulata. The sequence continues at coordinate 6,723,969 of JABBOT010000005.1, read as the reverse complement.
TGGGTCGCCCAACTCCGTGGCGTACAGCAGCGTGCACTTACGCTTGCGATCTTTCATGCATACGTCACATCCCTTTTGGCACATGACCTGCAGGAGCTGATGTCCCTCCTGCATTCCAATGCTCTGGGACTTGATACACTCCAGCACTGTGTGGACCAAACGCCCAATAGATGTGGGCAGGTTTGGACTGCAGCCATGCTCTATGAACAGCGTCACTTCCTCTGTGTAGCCCAGCAGACATGCAAGCTCTACGGGGTTCACTCCGTTCTTGTCGGAAACACACACCAGGCTCTGCGCTGCTTCTCCATCCTGAATATCCTCCACTATTAGGGAACGCAGCAGCTGCTTGTCACGGTTCCTAACCGCCCGGAAGATCTGGTCATGCTTTGCCCTCTCAGTGCGGGTGCCCACGTGGGTGAGCTGTATGCTGGGGTGACCATGCATTGCCTTTGGGTAGATCTTCACCTCATCCTGGGTAGTCTGAAGGGTGGGGACTGGGTGGGGTTCAGGGCCCAGGGGTAGCGAGTACACTAGTCTGGGATAGCAGCGCTGTAAACCACTGAGAAAGTTGGTCAACAAGCATCCCATCCTTTCCCAGCCTCATCAGAAGCCATCTGAAGATAACACAAAGCAAACTGGCTGTTTCATTCAACATCTGAACGTATTGTATTACAGGTGCTTTACCATCTCTTGTTTTCTATGCTGTATATTCTGGGACTATAAACACGACTGTAACTTGTGATATTAAAGAGTGATATACCAATATTCATTAAAATGTTAATTCTTACTCGATTCTTGCCTCAAGGTCAGGAGAGCCGGGATCAGTCCTGTGTTGAGTCATACCAAAGACTTTAAAAATCGTACTTATAACCATTCTAACCTTACTTATTTAAGCTGCTTGCATTACTTTATAGCTGATACAGTGTATTTGCTGGTCTCATATATTAAAAGCATATGGCTACTTTATCCAAGTCTGAGAAATTAGTATTTCAGCACAGCAGTTTCCCTTGTCCATAACACTGTGTGTATATCATGATGACAGTTGGGAAAATGGAATTTAGATGCAATGAATTCACAAACAAACTATAGATGGATATCCCCCTGTCTTCATCAGTTTTGGACCTTCAATCACAATGATCAGTACTGATCAGGGTCACTGACTCCTCAATCGCACAATGACCATCTGCAAATCGCTATAGCACTATTAGGATTATTTATTTATTTATTTATTTGATTGGTGTTTTACGCCGTACTCCAAGAATATTTCACTTATACGACGGCGGCCAGCATCATGGTGGGAGGAAACCGGGCAGAGCCCGGGGGAAACCCACCATCCACAGGTTGCTGGCAGACCTTCCCACTTACGGCCTGAGAGGAAGCCAGCATAAGCTGGTCTTGAACTCACAGCGACTGCACTGGTGGGAGGCTTCGAGTCATTGTGCTGCGATAGCGCACTAACCGACTGAGCCACGGAGGCCCCCCACTATTAGGATTAGAATATTATACTAATACTGCACATGAGCATGATAATGTTCAGAAACAGGTATTAAACTAGAAAACTAAATTTTCTTGAAATAATTTTAATCATAAGGTACCAAGAAAATGGAAAGTTAAGGATGAAGACATGTTTCTATAACATTCAGCTGATCATTGTTCTTGAACAAGGTACTGGGTTTGGGTATTTCTTTGAAAATGTGTAGTGAACAATGTGGATGCTAAAGAAAATACCTGAATGCACATAATAAGCTCACTGACATTTCTTTAGACTGCTGATTGACCAAGATTGTCGCACCTGCGAAAAAGAATACAGCTGAATTTGTTCCAGAGAACTCGAACTGGAATCTTTCTAAAATCAAAAGCAGAGAGAATGAGAGAAGGAATATGTTCGTTCTTTTGGCAAAATGTTTATCAATTTCATAATGGGAACATTTGTACTGTTTCGTGGTAGTGTGTGTGTGATGGGATGGGGCACTACGAAAATTATTTACTCTACACAGCAACACACTCAACGCTGGCGTACGTGTACATGTAGAGCTACTGCCAAATATTGACACACATTACTCACCACCGTAAAACTAAGTAAGACATGTAAGAGCCCGATAACACTGACAATTTTTCTGGCCGCCAAAGCAAGCCTTTGAAAAATTAAATCGAAGTTTCCTTCTGCTTTCTTTAAATAATGGTGACTGATTTACAAGAATTCAAGTCCAAACTCAACGTAACAAACGTCTCTTGCTGGCAAAATATTCTGTGACTGTTAGTCAAACGGCATTATAAAGCGGAAAACAACAACACTCATTTCGTAATGGTTAGTCATCACGGCCCAAAGAAAGCAAAAGATCTTAGGTGTTCCATTAAAATACATTCTATAACTACCACAGGGCTTTAGATATTACGCTGATTTCACAGTTACCCCATTCGTAAGAGAGAAACTAGCGATTCAATACAGCTTACATTCAGTAGCAGTCTGCTATCACCATCTTAAACGTCTTGATCGCGGTGATTCGATATTTGTGCATTATATCTAAACCTTAGCGATGCATTCGGAACCCGCCGAATCGCGGAGAGTAGAGCAGAAGCCGACTTCTACCGCCATCTAGCGGAAGTCAGCGAGGACATTACTGAGCTGGCCTGATTTCTTTCTTTCTTTTTTTTTTTTTTCCGTGAACGTACAGGTACATGCGTGTTAAAGCCCTGCGCTGCTCCGCTCTTCACATAGCCACAAACTTAAAACTGTGTGTTTTTGAAAATTGCATTGACTGATCCACTTTTGGAATGTGTAAAATCTGAACTTTTTCAACATAACACCGTGAAATTTGGAACAGCCGTAGCTAAACACTTACGCTAAAAAAGTATCACACAAATTTTTATCTTTTCTAGGTTTAAAGACATTATTAAAAGAATAATAGAAAGAATAGAAAGAATAAAAGAATAAAGTTTGAAAAACTTTTAAATTTTTGAAAATTTCAACTATAAATGATCACTCAGAACAATTAAAAATTGTTATAATTATAAAAATTGCCAAAAAAAAAAAAATAGCAATTTGAAAAAAAGCTCTGATTTTTTAAAAACTGTTTGGATTAATGTGAAAGTTAAGGTAAATTTTAACGTTCTTTCTTAACGTTCTATACATACGGCCATATCTGATCAGTATTTTGGGCTATATGGCAAAATGTGAAATTTTGCCTACGAGGGGTTCTAGTATAATTAAAGACAGACATAGTCTATCTTGAGATGATACATTGTATCATGTATCATTTATCAAGCAGATAACGTCATACATCTTGACAGCTTGTAGGCAATGGTGCGGACCTCAGTAGCAGGCCTGTATAGATTAGTAGGCCTATTAGCTCGGTTTACTGGCTGAATTTGATCAAAAACCCATACAAGGTAGCTCAGCTATCAGTACTGTTTAATATTGGTGGATATTTACCATAACAATCCAGATTTTGTTAGTCTGTCTCAGTTACCGCGTATGAACTAATTGGCCTAAACGTCTTATACTAAGTGCATCAGCAATAGACCTACCACAATGATACTGTGGCGACCAAACTATGAAAACTGACAAAAAATCATTTCCTACAGGTAGACTGCGGTATGGTATGGTAATGGAATGTTTTACCATATTAAGATCAATAAAGTATAGGTGCAAGACTACTTTAAAATGCTTAAAGTATATACCATAATTATTACCCCCCCCCCACTGACATATGGTTGAGCCCCGTGGGATATATGCTTAGGGTGCCTTTGGACGTCCGCTCTTGTGCCTGTTAACGTTTTCCTAACCGTACGCAATTATTAATTGTTAATTATTATGACAGCCGGCACTTAAATCACCCATTAACATGGAAAGCTCTACAAGATATCCTATATTCAGCAGACTATGTGCATACTGATTACCGTAACCGTAAGCGAAACTGCATACCTATAATGTATAATGTTCATAACGGCATTATTAAAACCCAATCAAATCAAATCAAGTCCCTAATCATTTCGCTGGATAAGATATGTCGTTGTTGTAAGGCAAACATTTTCGTCACGAAATACTATTTTCCATGCATGCAGTGCCAGTAAAGCTCCCTTCTTAATCGAAATGGAAAATCGAGAAAACTTCAGTCTAAGGTAACATAAAACATCGATTCCGGGTTGTAGCCTATTTGCAAATTACATCCTTCGAGAGAACAATTCTTAAGACCTTAATTTAATCAGTGTAGGGTATTCAACCGTTTCACACATTCAAAGGCGGTTAAAGAACTTCTCTTTTCAGATATAGCCCCATAAAGAGGATCCGCGCAGCACACAGTACTGTAAACCGGTTCTGCTAGGAACCTAACTTTTTATATCTTTCAACGCACAATCGTGAAATCATGTCGTGAATCATTTTTCGGACAATGAACCAAGACATGATCCATTTTTTCCATAGCCCAGTACTGAAAGTGTATGGAAATGTGGTCAGATTGGGCTTCCTAAAAAAAAAACAAAAACAAAATAAAGGATCGCACATGCTGTTACTTCAAGAGTCATGATGGAGAGGAGGTTTTTGACATATGTGGACATATGTGGACATATTGGTATGTAAGCCAAAGTAGATGTTAGGAGAAGATTAGAAAAAGGATTTTGCAATGAAGACTGGGAAACAGAAATGAGGGGAGATAACTCGAACGTACCTTCAGTAGAGTACATATATGCCCTGTCTGATTATCATTTCTGCAGAAGCGCTTTAGGATGTATCCATTTGCACACATTCAGCTGCATGATATTACACGTAGGTTTTATTTCAGGATTTTTTCACGATCTATGAAAATAAATTGTGTATTTTCGCCCCCGGTTTCTAAAAATACACTGCCTTAATGCAGTTCCTATGTCTCTTGATCTATATGATTTAGGGACGCTCTGATTGAAACAGTTGGTTAAAGCACTGGCTTTCTAACACGTCCCGTGTTGTATATAATATATCTCACGTATACAAAAGCTGAGATAAAACGTTGAGTGCATATATTTCAAACTTAAAGATGAACTGTCCGGGTTCTGTCCGGGAAAAATAGAACCCGGACAGTTCATCTTCAAGTTTGAAATATATGTACTCAATGTTTTATCTCAGCTTTTGCATACGAATATTTGTAATATCACAGATATATATGTGATATAACAAATATACGTGATATATGTGAAATATATGTGATGTAACATCTGGTAAGTATTTTTACTTGTACAAAACAGAAATATATTTAATTCCCACACCACCGTCCTTAGCGATGTATGGGCGGGATCTGCAGAAATAACGAGGCCCGGGAAGCCTGACGCGATTCGGGCCCAACCTGTGAAGCCTGTTTTTCATTCCCAGCTTTGCGGTGACTATTTGTAGACAAACTGGTGAGGTAGCACTCATCACGTGGTATTACAAGAGAACAATGATCAGTCCGAAGTGGGTCGATCCGACTCGCTTTTATCGGCTTGGATCGGAGTCTCCAATAAGTGGCAAAAATAACATATTCCATGCCTTTTCCACATCGCGTGGTAAAAAATTGCGAACAAGAACGATAACAGATCTCTTCTTTGGCCGGTTCATGTTATCAGTTGTGGTTGATCTTCTGCAACATGTCCCTGAGAACCGACTGTCCTCTAGCATCAGCATCGATACGATATGGCTGAAATTCTGTCCTTGACAGTGAAAGGGTGTAGTCATGTATTCTGACATCAGTAACCAGACTGAGTTTCTGTAAAAATGATAAATTGCTGATTTTTTTTTTATCGATTTGAACATTTCACTCACAAGATTTGTTTTTACACCACCAGTGGCAGGCCTCTACGTCTTGCTTGGAAATCGATGGTTTTAGAGCAGCGAGGCAAATTAAATTAGCTTGCTTCATCTTTTGGTGGATCGGATTTAAAGAGATCAGATTTTATCAGCAATCTGTAACACAGCAGGGGATAAGTAAGCGTACGTATTTATGGAAAAGGTCGCGTGAAATATGTGGTTATAATTCATTTTACTGCAGCCTTTAATTTCGGGTAATTCTCTCATGGCGTTGCATTTTATGCTCTGTTGCACGATGTAAGCAGCATCATTCTATAGAGGGCGAAAGATACACGCACAGTAAATGTATTGTACTAACTAACTCTTGCAGTCTACGTTAAAGTCAGCTTCGAACAGGAATGGAAATATTCAAATAAAACAATTAGTAAATGAAAGCAATAGTGACTCGTTTACTACACTTCGTCGCATTTAACGGTGAGCTGATAGGTTATTACTAATGTCCAAAACTTCTCGTCAACAGGCATGGTCGTTAATTTCCTTAATATTAATAGTTGGAGTTGGTAGTTGAGTTATCAGTTTAACGATCATTTTTCTGCCTAAATATATGTATAGCGCGCGGATTATATGGACACATACGTACTGGCTTTGAGTTTTCTTCTGTCTTTGCACGGTTCCACTCTAGTCAATAACCATTCAGTTCCCCCCACCCCCATCCCCCACCCCGTGTCGCCGTTTGTACACAGAATCATTCCTGACCTCCAGTCATCGATTTTAACATTTGGTCCCAAAGACTTTCTGTTTAGCTCGACGGGTTTTCTATCAGACGTTTTGTAGTTGATGACATAATGGCTTAAACGAAAACTTCAGCTGGTTCTTTGATATCACCTTTTGTTTTCAGCATGTCTGCGATTGATTTGTGTTTTGGAATAAAGAACATTAAAGTGTATGGTCTGTTTAGGATTCTTTTGCAATTGATACGCATATCATCGACTAAAACCAAGATTGTGGTGGATTTATGTGGAAATGTAGGCTAATGGTACTTTTTATCCATACATGAACACTTGTTTGTTCTACCTAGTTCTTATTATGTAACTGAATATAGGTTTCGTTTAAACATTTAATCAGTTAATACACTCGAAAGCCTCGTGACATGAATCAGGTTAGCGTCATCTCTGATTACAGGAGCGTAATAAACGATGTACATAAGATACAATAGAATTAGCGTTGTCTAATTCCTGTATTTTGTATTGCAGTGGCTCATTGTTCTTTGCTAAAAGCTGACAACAACTGCATTTATAAACACGTGGTTCAGTTAATTGAAAGTTTAGTTTGTGTCACTGTAGACGTAGATGTTGTAATACAATATCCTAAATGTTGTAAGGAAGAAATTGGTTGTGGTTAAAACATAGACCTCTTGCTACCCTACTAAGAGTTTACCATGGATCGGATCGGAGAGAAAGGAAAATGAAACTGTCAATTACCTTGGATGTGGAAAATCTGTTATCCGTCAAGTTTGTTCTGGTAGTCATCTTAATTGTCAGTGTTGTTTGACAGCTTAATCCCAGGGTTTGGTCAGCGATGCTTCCACAAAAGGATTCGTTTCAGCGGATACACGTGACTTTGACTCAATCAAGCCTGGTGTGACAGATGACTGACACAAATCACATATCAACGGTGATGCCAGGTGCTAAGCCATGTGTCCTTTTGCCATTGCTCTAAGTGTGGTTTGGCCAGATTGGTCTTTGTCATCGATTGTATGTTTTTGTCTTGATTCCCTATTGTAGGCCTATAATGACTGCCAACATTAAGTTTGGGTTTCTCTACTAGATTCGCGAGAAGGTTTAACCAGTAAGTTACATACATTTATGATGTTCAAACATAGCGGTTTTTACTACTTATACATCAGTGAAATACCAGCTTTTCCTTCACTGATAAAACTGTTATTTTCACTGCAGTGAAATATTACATTTTGATATTTCACACCCAGACGTCATGACGTCAAAACAGACATCATTTTATTTTATCAATCTAATTTTATTTTATCAAGTTTCAATCTGTTCTCAAGGGAATGACGTTATAATGCAAGTTTGTTCAATTCCTACATTCTCACGTCACACAGGAAGATACGACGTCATATAACACGTCATGTACACGACGTCACGCTCTAAGCATGTCTGTGATAGCCTAAGGCTGGAAAAATGCCGAGAACTCTTTAAATTACACAAAATCATGATTCTGTTAGGGTATAAATAATAAACAGAATATTGCACAGTGAAGGTTGAATTCCATAAATATTTTTTCTCGTGAAAGGTGGAAATAATAACCCATGAGACACGAAAGGTGGAAATGACGTTATCATTTCCACCTTTCACGAGAACAATATTTATTGTATTCAATCTTCACTGTGCAATATCCTTTATATATCTGATGTAATTTTTACGCTCTACTGAAGAATATTTCACTTATACGAAGGCAGCCAGTATTATGGTGGAAGGAAACCTTTCAGGGCTCGGCAGAAACCCACGACCATCCGCAGACCATCAAACCTTCTCAAGAACGAGAAGGGGAAGACAGAATGAGCTGGGCTCACATCGATCGCATTGGTTAAAGGCTCCTAGATCATTGTGCTACACTAGCATGATAACTGGCTCCGCCACGGAGGCCCCTAAATTCTTTTCGTATTCAGGTGTATGGTTGAATTAGTGCCTGTCATGCTTGTGATCAGGAAGCACTTTCTCCAAAGGCTGACAGTTCATAAATCGCGACACATCTGGAACAAGCAATCAGCGAATGTGTGCAGGAAAGAAACAACAAATGTGCCGGTATTGGAAATTAGCTTAATGGATTGTTTATTAATTAATCAAATCTAGAAGGCAAAATAAAATGAAAGACAATAAAAGTCAATAACAGAAGCAGCAAGTGCAATAGGTATTTTTCTACGTTTTATTGTTAAAATGTACATTGCCAACCCATACGTTTTATCGCTCTCGATGGCCAAAGGTCAGTCTTTTTGTTATAAAACAAGGACCCCGACCTTGGAAGATCAGCTGTTGAGAGTCTGGCCAAGGCAGCTATATATAAGCCGGCGAAGTGATCATCACTCTTATGTTGGACTATGTTTTGTCGCACATTGTTTAGCAAAGGGAACGCCTTTTGTCATAGAGCCAGCACTCCGCACTTATAAGGTGAGCGAGGAGACCTGTTCACGGCCTGATTAAAAACAGCTGTGAAAGCGAGTCAAGTGACCCTGATTGGGATTGGCCCAATTCCAAAGATTATATATAATAAGGGATCGGGAAAAGAAAAACAAACAATCTGCTGAAGACGAGACCAAAACAAATTGAAACAGTCTGTATGACTGTGTTGACAAGTGTGATATGTTTGACCAGTTGAGCATTTTGGCAGTTAAAATGGAGAATGACAAACCTCAGCATAAGGTCACCAGCTACTAGAGTTACTTTTGATGCTGCACGAACAAACGTGACCGATCGTTGGGTATTTCGGAACAAATTATGTCGTGCTGATAATTGAAGTCATTGTTTCTTCCGAAGCCAAGCAAACGTTTTTACGTAAAAGCACCTTTAGGGAATGTATAACCACAATGTGAAAAATCTTACATCTTTTTTTGTTAGCCTTAGCTTTTCGTTGACCCATGGACCTGCCTGGAATGATTTGATAGGGTTCATACTTTGCCCATGCACGAAGTATAAAACAAATACGGACAAACGAATCACGTTATTGCGAAATGTTGAAATAAATATCTGGGGCTGTATAATTTGGTTCAGCTAACCAATTAAAATTCACAATTGGCTATGTATATAAAAAGCAGAAAGATTATTATCGGGTAAATGCTTTCTTTCTCTTGGCTTTTGCAGGTCTGGTAACGGAGTATTGTACAGCAATCTCCGCTGGTCCATGCACACTTCTTGCTTTATCGAATAAACATGAAATACATTTTACTTTGTTACATGTCAAGCTATATGTTCTAACATTCTGATATACCATACAAAGTCACACATAAGTGCAATCGGACGAACATATTCCAGATGACAATTACTGAGATGTATTAACATGACCTTAATCACGCACCCGGCCTCTATTAAAACCACTCATAAACAGTTGCGCATATCGACGTTATGTCAACCAGACATCTACCCTCTGATGTAGCGTGTGTTAAGCTGGAGAATGCTTTTGCCAAAATGTGCCATAGAACAGATTTTACATAGCAACTTTAATATCGCCTGTTGACATTTCACGCATAGCTACCTGCCGATCTGAATCTCTTGCTTACGAAGAAGATCCAATCTTACGCAGAAAACCACCCTTCTCACACTACCTAGCGTTGAAATCATCACTGATCTGTTTCTATGTATGTTCAAGGATAACAATTCCTCAGTTGAACAGTTGAACAGCTCGAGTTGCAATGCCCCGCCAAAACAAGCTATTATCTGATACCGATATTAACTGTAATACACTGGCACATGTATTGCTTCCTATTTAACTGACAGGACATTGTGGTCGGTTTTAAGTAGCGCATTTCTGAAGCCCGTGAAGCTTTCCGTTCTCCTCTCATCAAGGGAGTGTCAAATATCAGTTTAAAGACTCTATATGGCTGGCTTCATGGCCCGGAACTGTTCACCCATTACTCCCCATGCTCCACTAACGTGTCCTTAACGTTTCGTTGTGCCGGTACGACTTTGATCGATGGAAGTGGAGATCGCGGGTTGGATCGCAAGTTTGCTAGCTATATAAAGCCCCAGATCTCATGTCGAGGCTCGTTGGTTTGCTTAGCACAATGAGGAAGACCAATACGTGCAAGTCGTTGTCAGAATGGAGGGATATTCCGCCTCAAGTCAACAAATGTATAGTTACATCGAGGCCAGCTCTGTTAAAGAAATGGAGAAGAAACTTTTCTTTGTTATCATCCCATACTTTTCTCTGTTACCTGGCAGTCCAATATAAAATACTTTGAGAATAGAGCACTAAGCCAATGAGCTCCGCACACGGAATAAGGCCTGCCTCGCATAATGGTGACAATTGTATTAGACGGTTGGTGGGAGGTAACATCTATTACCATGGAAATGGATATATTCCAAGAAGCAAATATTGTATTGATAATCGGCAAGTCCAAAGAGACGTGAGGCTGTCATATTCATTTCATCCATCAAACTCAAGTTAACGAGGGTAAACCAGTGTTTGATGTCCATGCTAACCCTAATTTATCTACGCCAGATAAAATACAGTGCAATTCATTTAATTATCCATCCCCCGACAGGCTGACGTTCCTATCTTTATTTGAAGTTACGTGGCGCTCACGATATGTCTTGCTAACCTTGAATCCGTGGGTTTTTTTTCAGCTCCGGATGCCTGAGATTCAATAAAGAATACGTCAACGTATTTGGAATGACAACAAAGGCTTTCTCTTTCTTGAGGCGGTTGATATGAGATGTTGGTGTTAAACGATTTCTATGGATTCCTTTGGAATTTCATAAATGAAAATGAACCTGACGTCAAGCCATCTACATTATACACTGTGCCATGCACACCCGAACGTCGTTACATGATCGCATTTTTGTACAGAACCAAGAAAGGATAACAGATTAGGTGATTTTCCATCGAAGATGAAATAAAGGGACGAAATTTTCTAATTTACCCAAGTCACATAAGTGCCATGCCTCAGTTTCATTTGCAGATGTATGATGTGGCTGACTAAACAATGATCTATCCAGCAGATGATTACATCGACATCTGTTGATTAATGAAATGTTACATGTTCTTTACGGTCTGTTATTTTCACATCTCTGTTTTGCTGACATAACCAACTACGGACCTCAAGCTAAGGGCATTTTATGTCGATGGAGAACAAAAGAACTAACTAAAATTTTGTACAAAACAACCAATAAAAAATGCAGATTCCGCAAGGCTGATGACTCCTTGTAGTAAAAGACAGCTCATGGCGGAGGTACTGTTCATTAAAAAGATTATAAAATTCTCTCTTGAATGTAAAAAGCCTTTTGAAATTGTATGAATCCGCTGCTTAATTATCTTCGTTTGAAGTGTGGAGTATTGTGCTGGCGACTGGAGATCTGAAGGCGCCCATACTTTTATGGTAATGAAAGATTGACCTATCAGAGAGCTAGGAGATATCAGCTGTTTATAAGTTGTGACGTGCATGTTCACGAATGCATGAGTTGGCTGTCAATGTAACAGCACACTGTTTTAATGTTATATTTTTTAATTATAACACGTACATGGCTGAAAAACACTGCAAGGTATTGTTGCGGGAGTAAGTGTCTTGATCATTTCATGTCAAAAATTTACATACATTCTTAAATTATAAACACAGCCCTAGCAGCTTTATTACAATTTCAGGTGACAAAAGTGTTCCGCGCTTGGAACAATCACAGTCCAGTCGAGGAAAGATAATAGATTTCCGGAATAAATGGGCGATCAACGAGGACAGGGAATCACGCCATTAGTCCGATACAAGGCTTGGGGGAGAAAAAGAATCATTCTTTGTATTACTGGGGAGACTGAGAAACATTGATGAATACTGACACCATGTGAACACGAGTAGCAGTCATCGAGTCCCATATCTAGTGCACAGCCATAAAGGAAAATGGTTATGCATCTTCATTTGAGAACAACAGGGTTACAAGTACCATTTTGGAACAGTGAATCTGTCAGTATATGAAAAGATATACAATCTTTTCCAGCATACAATTCCGACTGCTGTAAATAGATATTGAATTGAAAATGTTAATGCCGTATTTACAGCAACAAAAGGACACTAACATCTACACCTACTGGGCGAGTTGTACTATCCTCCAATGTGACTTATAGTAAGAAAGGGATAGAGACTTAGGGAAAAGTCTATTTCATGTACGATTTATAGGCCAAGCTTCAGGTTAAAGTTCACACGTTTTGGTTTGATAAAATTCTATAATCTGTTCAAAGAGTTGACTATATAAGATGTGATCACCCTCGTGTATTTGTTTTTTCGCTTGAAATTCACAGTTAAGGTCACAACAAAGCGGGATATCGTTTGGGGGTGAGAGCAGACAGGAGATGCTTGTCATTCGTAAACTGTGTCAACCCTATGATGTGAAAGCAGTCATGTACGAAATTAAAATAGGACGAAGCGAAACAATGAAATAACTCTAACGCCAAAGATCAGACCTTGGAACCGGGGTTTTACTGATTCATTTAAAGGCTCTTGGGTTAGGTCTTGATTTAGTCTTGAGCTCCACAACATGAGACTTCCTTGTTAAAATACGAATGCCGTCAACCTTGAAATTATCATGAGCGCAAGCGCAAAAATTTCCACAAGTTCTGTCTTTCGTGCTCTTGACGCCTTATGTTAGTATTCTGGTCGCTTGTCTTATTTCACCATACATCGTACGTGGGAGGGTGCCCCAGCAACGTGCGGATGGTCGTGGACTTTCATCGAGCTCTGCTCTGTTTCCTCCCACTGTAATGCTAGTTGCCATCGCACAAGTGAAATTATTCTTAAGTACGATGTGAAACATCAATCATATAAATGGAAAAATAAATTCTATTATAAATTTTCCCGTTTATAATCTGAACGTTGGTCCTGCATCTTTATTTGCATCAAGAGACGTTCTCTATTACCTCTCGTTAAAAAGTTTAATACTTTCCACGATGCTGTCATAAAACCATCTTCTCAAGGCCAGTGGGCTGGAATAAGGCACAATGTCAGCTGCAAAAAGACAATATATATTTTATATATGAAGGAAAAACATGGCTTATAAACGATACTGGGATTCAGGGATGTCGGATTACATCATCAAACCGTCTCCACTTTCCTTGATAGATAATTGGGCCAACCTTTGTCATGATTACCAAATTTCTAATTTGACAGACACCGCTCCACACCTGGAAAAAAATAAATGAAGAGGTATCAAAAACGAACTCATTTAAGTGTCGTAGTTTTACTAGACATACTCTCATACATGTCATAATTACAATAAAGTACCATTGTTTTCACTTGATAGAAACATAAGACACGATTGAAAGATATTGGTATTACAGGAACAGGAAAATTTCATGATATACCATGCATTATATAACTGAAGACAAAAATCGTTATATGGACATTTCTACTGTACCTCATTTACATCATCAGGCAATACCTGCAGCCCTTCTTCAGTTTTTGAACTTTGAGGTGTGTCTTGAAATGTTACACACGATTTGCCACTTCCTGTGATTCGTGGTCTTTTAATCAGCTGATCCTCTGAAAATCCTACCATTTCTATCCCAGTGCCTCCTTTCAGTTTTAATTGTTCCTTTCAGAACATAAAAGAAATCAATGGGGTTTTGTAACGAGGTTACTTACAGCACCATTTGAGACGTGGTTAGAAAACGCATTAATTTCTCTGCCCAAGACGGCCATCTTCGATTGTCACAGACACTCAGCACTCTCTTGAACAAACACTAGCACCTCGCTCTGAAGGAAGCTTGTTGATGAAAGAGCCTGCTTCCACGAGCACACCTAGTCGCTTTCCTGCATTATTTATCCAAGTTGTGAAAGCAAATGTCAACTGATGCCGGCATCATGAATCTGGTGTTATCTCCTATGAGAGAGACCAGAATGGATGACCCATCTCAGGTCAGATTGGTGATGTGATAAATGGATGGCAATGTCATGGTGACGTCACCAACATGTGTCACAGTTATAGTTTTGTGAGAAAATAACTGGCACCATTTTGTTTACGTTTTCGTATCAGCAGTCAGTGAGCATGAATCATTTCAGGAACCGGCTCGCTGGAGTCAGTCTGCCCGGCCAACATGTTCGGCACCGACCTACCTTTACAAAACACACATGCATTGCTTGTTGGCAATTATTAGATCGTGATGATGTGAATAATTCTATTACTCTACCATTTATGGACCTGAATAGGATTGAAATTAAAGACGAAGAAAGCACATCTAAGACGGTTATCATTAACCTCTACTTAGTACTACAACTGAACAGTAACCCAGTCACCTTGCTAAAATATATTAGGCCTAATCAGTCGTCGTATTTTGCTCACGATTGTAGATTGCATCTCGTTCGTTTTAGGGCGCACAATTGGATCATGGCTCATTCGATCAATCAACCATTTAATCAGTCAAGTGGTCACTGGTTGGCAATTGTGGAATCTAAAACGATTCTGTAATATGGCGCGATTGAGTAATATGAATCGATTGTGTACTCTGAGACGATTCAGCAACCTGGGACCGGTTTCATGAAGCGTACTTAGTGTTAAGTAGCCCTTGGCTAATTGCATTGTCCATCTGTACAACATACGTTGTCATAGCAGTTAGGGGAATACTTAACTAAGTGCGCTTCGTGAAACCGGGCATGCAATTCTCCGATCTGAAACGACTTTGTATTTTGGAGCGTTTCAGAGATCGAAAGCAATTCACTAATATGAATCAAGCAATTCATAAATCGGACACGATTTAATAAATAATGTCCAGTTGCTTGGTGGCTTGTAACCGAAGCGCCGAAACTGACATTCGTATACCAACCGTCAACCAAAATGGTCGTTCCGGGTGAATAATCCAGTACGGATTCATGCAAAGAGAAACAGTCAACAATTTTTTCAATGATGAAGCAAAAACACAATCAATGTTCTAGGCAAATGCATGAAATCAGCATCCAAGTCGTGTATCATTTTAGTATATATGGTGTTGTTAATCAAATATGTATATCAGTTGGGCTGCCCTAGGTTTGGAACTTACAACGCCCGGCCTTGGGTCTCCGGACATTATCGTTTACCAATACCCTTAGCGAAGTGTGTGATTACTCCGGGCTGTTTGCAGCAAACCATTGCCGCCGTACCATGATTACGATCCATTGTCACTTGTAGGTGGTATATTTCACTTAAGGGGTTCACGAGCAACTGTGGATTTACCTGTTTCTGTG
Source organism: Acanthopleura granulata (assembly GCA_016165875.1). Lineage (NCBI taxonomy): Eukaryota > Metazoa > Mollusca > Polyplacophora > Chitonida > Chitonidae > Acanthopleura > Acanthopleura granulata. The sequence goes on along the minus strand of JABBOT010000005.1, from coordinate 6,708,280 downwards.
GACTGGAACTTTCGACCACATTCTGGTGTTTCGATCACATTTGTGGTCTGCTATAATCTCCGTAAGGAATTAATAATTTGTTATCGTTTGTACTGTTCTTGTATATTGTATATAAGTTGTTCTGTTGGATTAAATTGGTCAGTCATATATCGTGAGTTTTTCTGAGTGTCTTTCTACTTGATAGGTCTTCTGTAATTCTTATCGTTGCCGAGCAAACCGTTTGTTACTGTTATTTCCTATCAGGTTAGTGATGCTCTCACAGGTGAAATACCAAAACGAAATCCCAATTTGCTGCGAAAAGCCTGGTGGACTGTGGCAGTATTCTTGGAAATATCCATAGAAAATCAATCAAGCGTTCAATTACTTACGGATGCTGATCAGAAGGAACAATGGGAAGTGGAGTAAGTCTGACGTCAGTTCTCTGTAAAACCTACATGACGGATCCATGACGGACTCTACGTACGGAAAGGTGAAAATTTTATGCCTGATTAATGTTTCCTGTTTCACCCTAAAAATTAACCCCGAACAACTTCCCTCTAGTTCATTTCCGGAGTAATAAAAGAAACATCCCCGCATCACCTCTTTGATTGCAAGTGTCAAACCCGAGGCAGTGTAATGTACCGTAGTTAGGTCGCTCATGGAGAAGTATTAGCCCTATACCGTGAAAAATTCACAACCATGGCATGAAACAGAGCCGGGAGGCCGACATGATTGAAAGCTGATCAACACTTTATGTAGGCAGTGAGTTCAAATCCAGTCCTGAGTAGCTTTGTTTTTATACTTTCTCAGAAAACTCCGGCAAGATCACCATGAGATCTCGTAAAACTCCTTCCGGCACTTAACAAAGCGACCCAAGGTTATGTGCGCTTTTTGTGACAATAACACATCCGCGCCACATAATCCCCAACACACTAATTTCCGATGTGTAACCAAACTTATACCCTACCCATGTTTGATGAAACACATTGATGTCAGGGTAAGATCTATGCTAGTCTGTTGAACATAAGGCTGAAAGGTCCGTTCACTATATATTTGCCGGGGGTCGGGGATCGTAGTTTTGAAATACCAGGTTAAGAGTGAAATAATTTGCGTGCGACTCTAGGCACCTCTGATAATATAAATATACATACGGAAGCAATGGTCACATCAGAAACGAGAAAACACAGCGAGTGTGTGGTAGAATGAGACAATGCCCCATCATTGGTACCTTGTGTGTGAAGCGCACGAAAGACAGAACTCTGGAAATAATGCGGAATCTGAAAAGCAAGTCGTAATCTGGAAATATTAAAAAAATAAAACTTTTCAGGCCAAATTTAGTGTCCATGACAATTTCATGGTTGACGGCATATGTACCTTATGGTCACAGAAGCCGAGTCGTTTCGAATATTTAAATCAACTCCACCACCTTTAAAGGAATAAGTTCCATGCGAATTTCATCCCATGGAAAGAAATCTTAGCTCTTGTCCTATTTTAATACCGCTAGTCGGATTCGAGGAGACAATGGGACAAACCGCACAGTCAGTGCTGTAAGGGTACGACTATCGGAAAGGAAAATCGATAAACAAATGACTTGTTTAACTCTCAGACAGCGATAGACCTTCCACAAGATCAAACAAAGGAACACGAAGACCCTACATACATACACTATACATATATTTGGGCAAAACAAACAAATAGCACAACTAGCAATTATATACAAAACAATACAGATAATTACAAAAATATATATAGTTTCTTACGGATGTTAGCGTCCAAAATTCCGGCTCTCAATGGCAAGTCAGTATAAATAAATAGAATCCACAGTCGTTCGGAATTCTCGAATTGAAGGATAACAAATCCTGTAGTGACGAACAGCAGAGGACCCGGAACGCCGACGATGGTAGATATACAACTCTCGGCAAGGTGCAAGATTCCTGAACAGACGGGTTGACAATAGCGTCCGTAATGCCGAACTGGCGATGTATGTTTCACTCCTCGGAAATACACACAAACTCACTTTCAGGGTAAACTGGGATGAAATATACGTAATCGCACAAAGAGACAATGAGCGATATAAGCTCCAAACGAACGTCTCCAACAAAATAGCCAGTGGCGAAACACAAGCTCACAAAAAGTGCTACGTACCGAAATTGGAGGACCAAATGACAAAATTTTCGAAAGGTGTGTAAGCCAATATCTCTAAAATCCCACAAAAATCCTTCCAAGTAGACAACAGCAAATATGTCTCGAGTGGACTCAAGTAACACGACTGCTCTCAAAGTGGACGTAAGTAAATGACTGCTCACAAGTGGACATACCAAAATGATTGCTCACAAGAGGAAATACCAAAATAACTGCGAGCTTAACAACTTCGTCGCTCATATTTGTAGCCTAACCTAAAGAAAATTCCGGATAGTCTGTCCGTAAACATGTTTGCAATATGGGTACATCTTTCCAGAATGTACACTCTATGTACAGTGACACGAACTCATAAACACAGAAACCTTGAGAACACGCGACTGAATTCCAGGGCAGCCTATCACGTACACGGAGAGAAAATGTAGGTCAGACACAGACCTGGTTAGCGTGAAAACAAATAAAAAATATAATAGAATAGTTTAAAGACTTGGTTCGTAACAATACGCTGCTGTATTAGTATTCTGGTAAATTCAATCCGTACATTTTCCTGAGCTGTAGGCTACTTTCATTTGAACATCTGTTTCCGGCATTCAGTTTTCCGTAATAACTGGCGCAGGTATACTGTCGCTGTTCTAAAATCGAAATTATAAACTTCTTGTTCTTAAATCACAGTAACTATTCTCCTTCGACTCATCTGTCTATTCGGTGTTTTGCTCTGTGGTGATCAAATAATGTGTGTTGGAAGTATTCTCCAGTATTCTGGGCAATACAAAGAGCTTGTGTTCGTCTTCCGCTAAGCTACATAGGGCTAATGATACCCAGACTACTTCGATAGTTATATATTTTCAGAATTCCATTATGATTTGGAATTCCACCCTATTTTTTTTATAAGCATAAAAAATATTCTCCAGTTTTCTGAGCAATGCAAAGAGCTAGATTTGGTCTTTGGTCTTCATGCACAGGACTGCTGGCATGATTCCCAGACTTCGATCTCTATATAGTTTCAGAAGTCCATTGAGAAGTGGAATTCCTCGCTATGTTTTTAATTTTTTTTTATGCCCGTAAAGGTATTTTCACCAGGACATAAACATGTCGTTTTTATTACCTGCTTTGTGGCAATTGACAAAAGTGATTTTTTAGCGACACAAAAGGATCACAATCTGATGTCCCTACTGGGAAACGTTGGCAAATAAAAAATGGAAAAAAATACCAGTAATGCCAGATAATTTCTCACCAACCCCAAAACGTCCATGTTACCTTGCAGGCATTCTTGGAGACATAATAAAGATCGGTAAAATGGCATGCGCCAATCACTTAACGACTTGTGTGGCAAATTGTAAGGCATTTCTTGAACAAATGCGTTCAGTATTCTGCACCGTATTTCTTCATTTCATCTTAGGGACAACCCCCCCCCCCTCCTTTGTTGTCATTCATTCCACTCAGAAACACCACAATGCGATATCGCTGTTGTTGTTGTTATTCATTCCAGACACGGTCTGGCACACAGTGTGATATCAAGCTCATTTATATATTTAAAATGCCGAAAGGGCCCTTGGGAATGGCACAAGACCTAAGGTGAACATATAGTCTGCCGTTATATATAAAAAAGAAGACAGTGATAGGTTTCACAAGAAAATGGTAAAGAAAAGTATATAAAGTTTTAAACGCCGAGAGGAAGGAATTCAACATTGGGAATAAAGCACTGATCAACAATTCACTCCGAGAAGGCATTTTGCAGACGTCCTTAAGTCCTTGGCCAATCACTAGTCTTGAAAGCGTCACGTGATACCTTGATTGCAAAGCCATATCACCTCTCAGCTCTTAGTTGCTGCTAGCATTTCTTATGGCGAATATAGAAACATCGGTGTAATAAATCGGGTATTGAGATTATTCTAAGAGTTAAATAGAGGCAATTTGGTTCACCTGGACAGTCATACATTTGTGGAACTGTGAACAGCTACCTGGGTGTCCATGTACATGGTGGATAGGAGGCGACAGTAATCTGTGGGAGCGAGCCAACATTTGTCTGAGGATGAGAAGATTTCTTTGCATGATCTTTCCCTCCACCAAACCCATAGCAAAACCAGGTGTATGAAGGGGGTGTCTTTCCGATATCGCCAGGAAAGAAACTGTTCCAATAAGAACGCCTTGCTGTGTTCGTAGACTATTGTGTTCGGAAGATGACAGACGAAATGCCGTGCACACAAAGCTTCGGTCGTTCGAAAACGAAACTGGGCTGAAGCACTTGACTTTGGTTCTATTTTTCTGTGTCAATTTTATGCCGATCACGTACACTCAACTTTAGAACCACGTGACAGTACTTAGTGCTTATTGTACAGAAGAGCTGCTAGGTGACGTGAAGTCACGGTAGATAGCTAACACGGCAAAATGGCGTCACCAAATGAATGGCTTGGGTGTTGATCATTTGGTATTTATTCTGTTGAAAAGCGTTTGTAATATTTTTAGAACACCTCTGGAAAATTTATGTGGGATGAATGAACAAAGTCAATTAACATTACATATTAGCTATTAAACTGCAACACGTTTAATCGACCTTTTCCATCCAGAGAAGACCTTTTGAAAGCTTCATGTATTCTTCACGAATGGCCAACCAATCTTCTCCTTCTTCTATTAAGTTTTTTTTTCTAGCCCAGAAAATAGTTCGGGCAATAATCGTAGGCAGAGATTGGCCTGAGAATCTCAGGCGTGAGCAGCCTGGGATTCTTCCATCAAGAGGTATGAGCGCACTTTAGACACCTGCTTAGGCGCTCTTAAGTTTACAGGTACCATCGAGTAAAATGTTTCAGTTAATTCATAACACCCTCAAACCACCCAAAAATTTCAATATTTAAGGAAAATCACCAGGAATACCACCCCGACCACCTTTCAAAATTATCTGAAATACTAGTCCACAGTTCCACTAGAATTTCTCACAGATACCTGGCGTGGAGCGTCTGTCTGGTGACACAAATACCTGACACACCCAGAGCTTGGTCACTCAGCTGAACACAAAGGCGCCTGAATACTTTCCTCTATTCATTGGTCCCGCATTTAAGAATGAACACACCCATGAAGATGTCTGCGATTAGGCTGGACAAGACACAAAAAGTTCCTCAGTTTCGCGATGTCCACCGTTCCCATTTTGTACTTAAACGAAAAGTCCACAGAAAATGATGTAAGCTTCAGGAGAAAGGCAGTTGAAAATCTATCTGAAAATACTTTCACGTGTACTTATATTTCTAGATTTTTTTACAGTCCGTAAAAGAAAACTGTCCGTAATCTATAACACCAACACTTTTCTAATGACAAGCTGGTGTTAACGACCGAATAGGCGGAGTGTTTCAAAAAGTGATGGGAACGGTGTGAACAGAGCGTTCTTCTGGGAGGAAAGCGTACCTTGAGATAATGACAATGCCTAATTTTACCGTCAATTAAAAAATGAAATATGGGAGGAGAATGTTGTCTTTAATGATAGGAAATGGGTTTACCCGGGCATTAATGGTCAGGTTCGCGGCTCTGAAAGCGAAATTGCAACCAAAAGTGTAGATAAATGTTTTCAAGCGGCACTTTTATCCACTTCATGTTTAACCAGATATTCTTGGATATATAGTGACGTAATAAATATTCGTTGGTTTACTAGACAATGTCATTTTATGAACTTAAAAGCAAGGTAAAAATTTTCTGCATTATTAATCTTTCCTGGTTTAATTTTTCGACATATAATGTCAACACTTAGTGGGACGTGACAGCATATAAGAGCGAAAAAAAGATGACAGGATAGCCCTTTAATGAGATGCAACTTTTTCGTCACCATCAAAAGTCCATCCAACCATAGCATATTGTACTGAGATATGCAGATGGGTTACTTTAGTAGTAATCATCGAAACTGGTGGTATATGGCAATATGTGTAACATCGGTAAATGAGATAAATATTCTCTTAAAACTCTTCTTTTGTTTCTTTCTTTATCGATGGGAAAAATCTCCACTGTTGCCATTTTTGTCTACTCAACAAATCTACACTGCGATGTCAAATTAATCTGACGGCGTAACGGGTATCCATGACTCAATACACAGCAGCTAGCTTAATTGGCTTCAAGCTCATTTTCACCCACAAACTTCCAACGAGGAGAATTTAGCAAAGACTCATCACCAACTTATTTTTTGAATTAGAAAAAAAATCCTTTGCTGTTATTACGCACTTAATAGCTGGAAATATTATTCACTGACATCCAGGCAGCCATAGCTGGAAGCTATTGTCCTCTCTCTAAATACAGCGGATTTAGGGTTAACAAGACAAATAGTAAAAGCCAGGTAACTTCAAATAAAGACAGGGACGTCAGTTTATCCTGCGAATGGGTAATTAAATGAGAAGGCTGTATTTTATCTGGTGTAGTAGCCCTAGGGTCAATATCCACACCAAACTCTTCTTTACAGTGGTTGAGTTTGCGGATGAAGGGAACATGACAGCCTAGCGTCGCTTAGGGCTTCAGCCGATTATCGCCACAACATTCACTTCTTGCAATAAAATCAGGCGCTGGATCTATTTCCATGGTGACTGATATTACCTCCCATCTATCGTCTAATATAATTGTCGGCATTAAATGATGTCAGCTTTGTATCGTGTGCAGAATTCTTTCCCCAAGGCGCATTATTTTGGACTGCAAGGTAATGAGGAAAAAATATGAGATAATAACAAACGCAAGGTTCTTCTGCATTGCTTCAACAGATCACCTCCTCAATGTTACTATGTTGCTGACGGTATGGGAACATAACTGCATTCTGACTTATATGTATGGGTCTTTCATCACAGTGCTAACCATATCAACAACGTTATGCGCAATAACAATGCCTTGACTCGTGATCTGAAGCTGTTCCGGCAGATTTCTTCGTCTGGTGGCGCTGTGAAAAATTACTTTCCGACCGTGTCATTTGAACGTGTCCTCATAATAGAGTACATATGCCTTAACACGTCTATATAGCGGCCAAATTCCATTCTCCGCTTCCATCGATCAAAATCGCGCAGTTACAGCCAAACGTTATGGACACAGCCTTGGGGAAAAGTGAAGTGATGACTAAAGAGTTCCGGGTCATGAAACCAGTCGATTAAAGCCTCTATAGCTGACACTGGAAACTTCCCTATTCAGAGCAGAACGGAAACCTTTATGTTTTTCAAATTGTGGAGTACTTTGAAATAGGCCCAAATATGCTATGAGGTCAACAGGAATAATACATATGCAGTGTGGACATTCAGGTCGCAGGGAAAAAACACTTAAACCCTCAATCAAGTATATAAAGGTGTACAAGGCCTGGCCCACACCCAGCGGAGGAGCGATCATGTTGCGTGTTGCTCCTCAGGCGTTGAAATTCCCACAACGAAACTTTACAAGGAGCGTTTTACTCTTTTTATTAGAATCCAAAGAGTTTATTATGAGTTAACTTCTTGCTGGTGCTCAAGCCAGATCGGTATTATACTTTAAGGCGCCAACAACGGCATGCCGTACTATCATTTCCTTAGAGATGGGATGTGGTGTTCACAACGACGATTTCACTCAATATACACTGCTTTTGTACACATAAAACTCATGCACTTGCTTTTTAGTTACGTGGTATTGCAGGTTCATGCATGGATTTGATTGGGTGGTATCTCGTGATTCATCTCCCTAATAACATCACAAAACTACATTGGCGAAGGTTAGTTATTATCGGAGTAAAGGCATAGCATGTGAAAATTAGCCAATCCTTTCATTCAAAGGAATTTTTCCTCTGATTTTTTTCTATCTTTTCGTCCAGTGTTTAACATTAAGCATCAAAATGAGAAGCGTTCCACTTTCTTTTTAACCAGCTGTGTCCCTGGAAGCTGGGCAGCCATAAATGTGAAGCAATTTGTCACCTGCTAACGGATCCAATTTGGCCACAACTATATGTTCTTTTTTCTCCCTCAATTACGTTTTTTGTGGTCTAGAAAACTTTTCAGGCAATAAACGTAGACAGACAGGCCTGAGAAGCTCTACCGATCGAAGTGAGCGTCTTTGAATCCCGCATCACTAGCTCAAACGGTGTTATAAGCGAACCTTCGCCATCTCTCCAGATGCTGTTAAATAGATACTGGATGTCCTCTAGCCACTTGAAAGTTTTAAATCCTTCAGGAACGTGATCAGAAATGCTCCAGAATACCAGCATGCCATTGTGTGGATGTGACCTTGACCACGACACCACATGCTCAGATAGAGTTCCTATTGGCTCTTGTGTGACTTTCGGTCAGCAGGTCAGGTACCTGGCTAAAATGAATACATATTACACCAAAACCTGCCAAATTCTGAACAGGACACAGAGGCGTGTGGAAAATTTTTCCTTTTCCCGAGCTCCTCCTTTTCATCTTCGAAGAACATAATCGCATGTAAAGGTACCACTATCGGAGAGGAAAAATGATAAACAAATGGGTTGTGCAACTCTCAGACAGCGATAGGCCTAACATAAGCTCAAATAAAGAAACGCGAAGACGCTGGAATAAGTTCAATAAATCTATTTGAACAAAATAGACAAATGGAACAACTGACAATAATATACAAAACAATACAGCTAATTACAAAAATATGTATAGTTTCTTACTAGGGACAGCGTCCAAATCGGGATGGAATATTCCGGCGCAGTTAAAATCGATCTCTCTGTCCTGATCAGGTAAAGAGGAAAGAATACACCTGCAACTAAATCCTAGCTTGTATTTCAGATTTAAGCCAATCTCGCCGTCAAATTAGTTTTCTTTGAGATTTTGGTTAAAAGTATGCTGTTCAAAATGAAACATAATTGCTATTAATGAATAATAGAAACTGACTCATGATAATTTGAACATGATTTTTCTGATTGATTATTCATGTAAAACGAAAGCGTTTTAAATTTCTTTCATGTTTATTTGTGGGAACGTGAGATGTGGATTGTATTTAAAAGAACAATTATACAGGTATTAATCATCGTGGTAAACTATACTGCACTTTACCTACTCCCCTAGATTGCATCTCGCGTGTTACCGGAACTGTGTCATTACTTTTCGGCACTGATTGGTCGAAGAAAACAAAATTGTTGCTGATTACTGAATAGTATCATATCAGAATCGTTCTCTTACCTTGTGATTCAGATAATTAGTTTCATAAATGGTGAAATACCGAGATGAAATCTCCAAGGATGCCAAGCCCTGCGCCTGATGGACTGTTGCCTTCCTGTTGGAAATATCCATAGACATGAAAATGAATCACACTATTAGTTATGGCTGTTGATCACATAGAGCGGTGGGATTATAATCTGACATCACGGCAGTCTAAATCCTTCATTCCAAGCTGTGCACATCAGGTGTGGTGACAGTTCCTGCCAGACTCCAGTCCTCAGTTGTAGCCCCCAGGGAGAGTAGATGTGGGTCGGCTGTATGACGACTCATCAAAGAACTCCGTACGACGGGTGACAATTTCATGTCTGATTAAGCTTTCCAATTTAACGCCAAAAACTAGACCCTAACAAGTTGCCTCAAGTTCATTTCCGTATTAGGGGAAGAAAAAGTTTGCCATCAGAGGAATGTTAAAAACCGCGTGCAATATTACCTACTTGATCGCAAGAGTGGGACCTTCGGCTGTGAAATGGGCCGTAGTTTGGACAGTCATGGGGTAACATTAGCCCTGCTGTAACAAGTCACAATCTTAGTATGAATCAGAGCTGGGAGAGCTGGAGGAGAAAACTCTGGTCAACACTTTAGATGGGCAGTGAGTTCAGATCCAGTGCAGGACTGCTTTGCTTTCCTAGCTAGTTGGAAAACTCACCATTCACCTATCTAATGAATATTAATCTCAGGGACGTACCGACTAAGAACTAACTGTCTCCATCTAGCCATCCATCAGTCATATAAGCCGATCAGTCAGCTAGTGATTAAATCCATTCATCCACTAATCCATCCATCCACCCATTGACGCATCCATCTCTCTCACAATCCGTGTCGTTAGCACCTATTTTTATATTTTTCCGACCAGGGTAGTTTTAGATTACATATATGCAATGTGGGCCACAACATCCAAGTTTTATTTAATCATATATTTTAGAATTGTTGCGCAGGAAGTTATTTTTTGATGACACGTGTCTTGCAGAAAGAAAATTATCTAATTCACAATCATTTAATGAATGGTCGGATGTCTGGAAAAGTAAGGGTCTAAAGAATATGTGGGCAAAACATTTCCAGTATAATTAATTCTGTGTTCTGTTTGAGCAGTGGACCAGTCGTTGAATCTAGTCAATTAACTAAGCCAACAAAACAACATGTCGGTCAGCCGGAGTACGAGCCAGTCAATGACCCATCAGCTTGTCTCTGCTAACGTCTGGACTGTGGCCATATTGGTTTATGTATTCTCTCGTTTACGTCTAAACACGTAGAGTTCACAAGCCAGAAGTTCCCTTTAAGATGATCGCGATGTCGTTTTGCTCTCGGATATTGGACGCTCGAGTAGACAGGAAATGAGAACGAGAAACAAAACGTGTCTGATTTCCAAGTTGCCTCTTTCCACAGTTCTATCCTCTACCTACAGATCTTCCACCCTACTCTGAAGGCGGGTTATTCTGTGTCATGTTTAGCGTGAAAGATTGCTGTTGGATACAGTCGTCCTAATGTAAATATTTACGTCGTCATTGAAGCACTGAGTCACTGTTTCACAGTCCCACATCTATTGCCACAGTAGGTTTGACCTTCACCAAGGACACACGTGCTCGACTCCAGCTCTTGCTGTGACTTCCGGTCAGCACGTGTGTCAGGCACCTGGCGTGGAGCGTCGGTCTGGTAAAATAAATACCTGATACACCCAGAGCTTGGTCATTCAACTGAACAAGTCATGACGGCGACAGAATACTTTCCTCTTTTTCTTAGTCCCACATTTTATCTCCTAACAACATATCAACGAAGATGTTTGAGTCTACATGTAACCTGGGCAAAACACAGAAGTTCCTCATGAAGATGTGATTTGCTCTCTTCGCCTTTCTCTCTTGAATGACATCATCACGTAAAAATGAAGTAGGTATCAAAAGAAAAGCCACTAGAAACTGTATTGTAAAATACTTTCACTTACACACATTGTATATTTTCTTTAAGACATAGTAATGAAATGATTGGATTATACGGAGGTCTTTGTGAAGCACCAGAAATATGTGTCATCTATAATATCACTTGTACCTAAACAGTATGGATAATCTTGTGTTAGCAATCGTCTGACCTGAATAGACAGAGTGTTTCAAAACGTAATTCTTGGAAATGGGTTTACATTAGCATAAATTGTCCTATTCGGTGCTCTGAAATCAAAGTTTCCAAAAAAATAGTGAAGATAAATATTCTCGCCCTTCTATTCACTTGATATTTCACCAGCTATTTTTAAACATAGGTCCAGTTAGCTCCGACGCTCTTGCACTCATTAGGCAACGTTGGCAGCATGGATCTAAAGGGGTTAACATTAAAAAATCGTGTACTAAGTCGAGAGTTCTTGCGTGCTGCCTTCTCGATACACAAAGTGGACATCTAACAACATTTCAGACCCATGACAAGGAGAAAACCACAAACGCGGTGGTCTTACCTTTGTCCTTTGCTCTCCAGTTAACCTCAAGATATGAAGCCCAATGTTAAAACATCCAAATCCGGATCGCTGTCGCCCAACAACACACAATAACCTTATACTGGCAAGTGTACCGGCCATGGAGATGGGTTTGGATGTCTTCGGTTTAATTCATTGACACAAAATGCCCAGAGTTTGGCGTCCCTTAATGTCCTTTAATGCCGCGTAACTTCTCGGCAGGTAACAAACGTCTAACTATCCATCGGGTAGTGTGCTTAGATATGCAGTTGGGTTAATCATCAAAACTGGTAGTAAATAGCAATAACTTGAATACATGTTCATCTTCATAACTCCAACGAGCATAAGTCCTAGCGCTGAAAAAGACTCCGCACCAACATAAGTTATCCAATTGTCCTAATCATTTGCTGCCAAATGGCGTGACGTAACCTTCGCCGACTTCCAGGATAAGTGAACTGAAAGTCATTGTCCACTCCAGGCAAATACGACAGGTTTACGGTTGACAAGACAAATAGTAAATGCCAGGTAGCTTCAAATAAAGGCAGGGACGTCAGTGTGTCCAGTGGATGGGTAATTAAATGAAGGGGACTGTATTTTATCTGGTGTAGCAGTCCTAGCGTCAGCATTCACTTCAATCACTTGTTTACCGTCGTTGAGTTTGTGGATGAAGGGAACATGACAGCCTAGCGTGGGCCCTGGGCTTCAGCAGATTATCGCTAAGATATTCACTGTATCTATTTCCATGGTGAATGATATTACCTCCCATTAACCGTCTAATATAACTGTCACTATTCAGTGATGTCAGCCTTGTACTGTGGGCAGAGTTCATTGGCTTACATCTCGAATTCCCAAAGTGCATTGTGTTGGATTGCCAGGTAATTTAGAAACATGTGGGATTTTTAAAGCAGAGCTCCCCTCGATGTAACTACATTTGATGTCTTGGGGTGGGGGAATATAACTACATTCTGACAACGCCATGCCTTTTTGACTCTTCCTCATTGGGTAAAGGAAATCAGAAGCGCGACGCGTGGAGACAATGCCTTAGTGTGAGATCTGAAGCTGTTCTGACAGAATTCTCAGCTTGGTGGCGCTATGAGAAATTGCTTTCTTTCACTTCTAATGTGAATGATGATGTCACAACACAGGGCGTATGCCGTTACACATCTATACTGTGGGCAAACTTCTCCAACATGCGCTTTCCGCCTTCATCGATCAGTTTGTGCCGCTGCAATGAAGCGCTAAGCACAAAATCATGGAGAATGTGAATTAATGACTGTGCAGTTCTGGGTCATGAAGCCGCCCGATTAAAGTGTTTGTACTTGCAATTTCCATTATTAGAGCGGAAACCTTTACGGTTTTGAAATGTGTGCGGTATTTAAAATCGACCAGGGGGTCATGAGCATACAATACATGGGTAAAGTGCACTGTGGTTTGTATATGTCATTTAAGATGTCAGGCCTATCGCGCTGTTCAAAGCAGTTTTCTTTGAGATTTAGGTTAAAAAATGATTCCGTATATTTCAGCGTGAAACACAATTGTTATTATTGAAGATACATAGAAACTAATTTATATTGGTAGGTTGAGGCGCAATATGCGAACAAGTGGTTCTAAAGTTTGGACGTAATCATGTGAGAGCTGCTCTATGGCACGAACTGGCAAAAGAATTCCCCAAGTTAACAGGACACATCAGAGACGAGAGAATGTCGTTTCCAGTGTAATAGAGGCAGACTGTGCGGTATAACAGCATGTTAGGACTTCGCGTTTGACAGTAGGTAGTAGCAAATTAAATTTATTTCATGTTTATCTGATTGTATTTGGATTGTATTTCAGTTTATTTCCATAAGTACTAATCATCATGCTACATTATACTACATGTCGTGTCTTTCCAGAACTGTGAGAATACTGTGTGGCGACTGATTCAATCAGTCAATCATATAATCTATCGACTGGTCATTGTTTGACAAATTAGCCAATGAATACCCTACAGTGGAGAAGTCAGCAAGTAACAAGTGATTTACAAAGCCACAACACTCCTCTTGTATTCGCCTATTCAGAGTGTCAGAAAACAGAATCAGATCGCAATACTTAATTGTATGAGACTACACAATCGTGTCACATTCCATTACTGGTTCGGGTTTCAGATAAATGGTGAAATACTTAGACGAAATCACCAAGGATGCATAAAGTCTCGCTTCTGGTGGACTGTTGCCTTCTTGTTGGATATATCCATAGACAAGAAAATCAATCATGCAATTAGTTATGGCTGTTGATCATATGGAGCAGTGGCATTTAGACCTAACGTCACGCCTGTGTAAAGCTTAAAATTATGTGCACTTTGGGTGTGTTGACAGTTCCTGCCAGACTCCAGTCCTCAGTTGTAGCCCCCAGGGAGAGTAGATGTGGGTCGGCTGTATGACGACTCATCAAAGAACTCCGTACGACGGGTGACAATTTCATGTCTGATTAAGCTTTCCAATTTAACGCCAAAAACTAGACCCTAACAAGTTGCCTCAAGTTCATTTCCGTATTAGGGGAAGAAAAAGTTTGCCATCAGAGGAATGTTAAAAACCGCGTGCAATATTACCTACTTGATCGCAAGAGTGGGACCTTCGGGTGTGTAATGTACCGTAGTTTGTGCGGTCAGGGGAAAACATTAGCCCTACTATAACAAGTGACAATCTTAGGGTGAAACATAGTTGGGAGAACGAGGGGAATAGCCTACACCCTGCTCAACACTTTAGGTGGGCAATGAGTTCAAATCACCTATATTCCTTTTGTTTGCTTGGAGAAATCCGACAAGAGCTCCACTTGTTCTGCAATAGATCTGGCATCCTGTACTGAAGTAATACAGCCTGATGAATAAATAAACAAATGAATATTAAATCAGCCAGTCAACCAGCCAACCAGTCATCAAGCCATCAAGTCATTCATGCTTCTAACTTCGCATCAAGCCATCAAGTTATTCATGCTTCTAACTTCCCATCCAGCTAACTATCTGTCCATCAAGCCGGTCAGCCAGCCTCACAGCCAGCGATTTCATTCATCCATCCGTCCATTCGTTCATCAAGCCAACCAGCCAACCAGTCAGTAAGCCAACCAGTTCTCAGATCACCAAGTTATCCATCCCTCCATCCACCCGTACTGTCATATGCCCATCCATCTATTAAGCCAGTCAGTGAGCCGGTAATTTAAACCGTTCATCCATCCATCCATCTATTTATTCTTCGATCCTCCCACTCGCCCATCTATCAGCCAAGTCATCCAGCCTGTGCTTCAGTCCATTCATTATCCAGTCCATTCACCCGCCCATCCATCCATCCATCCTTTCATCCATCGATCCATCCATCAACAATCCACTAATCATGCCAGCCAATCAGCGATTTCATCCGTTTATTTCCCAAACCAACCCATCCATCCATCCATTCATCAGTCCACCCAACCATCTATTCATCCATCTTACCTTCACTCATCCATTCATCATCCATCTATCACTTCGTTCTCCAATCTCCTGGTTGGCATCCATTTTTTTGCCCAGTTACTTTAGGATCACATTACATGTATGCATTGTGTGTCATAGCATTCAAGTATTTGGAGTAAAGACGTTCCATTTATGAGATATGATCTGCAGGAATAATATAACCTAATTCCGAGTCACTCAGTGGAAAATTGTGCGGTTGAAATAGTAAGGGAACGAAAAACACGTGGATGAATAATGTCGTAAGTCAGTTTCTGGTAAGTCTTCTCGTCGATCAATTAATATATAAATGGATCAGTCAATCTTCCAATCCAGGACTAACCCAACAACTAACCCAAAAACCGCCGATCAGCTCGAGGTAGTCAATCGCCAATAAACCTTTCTCCCTTAGCCTCTGTGCTCTGTGCATATTGTTTTATGAAGTCGTCCGTTTTCGTCTAACGGGCAGTTTGCGAAGTCCTTTTACCCCCGGATATTAGACGCCCGTGTGGCCGTAGTAAACTATACCACTCGTATTCTGGCCAGTCGGCAAATCGGCTTATTAGCTTCTCTCCGCCTGAGAGCCTTACTGGGTTTTAAAAAAGAGAAACTGATCGAATGGAATAAAACAGCAATCATGTACCCGGGAAATGAGAACGAGAAACAAAACGTGTCTGATTTAGAAGTCTCCTTCCGCAGTCCAATCCCCATATATACAGAACTTCTCTGAGGGCGGAGGCCTACTCTGACGGAGGGTTTTCTGCGTCATGTTCAGTGCAAAAGAGGGCTGCTAGATACAGACGTTTTAATGAAGATGTTTACAATGAGATCTTGGCATTCATATGGATATAGCATACAGTCACTCGAAGCATTTGTATTGATATCGGATGTAGTCAGTCGTGGCGTTCTGGCATTTGTATGGATAAAGGATATCATTTCATGACTTTTGTATCGATATAGGATGTAGTCGGCCGTGTCTTCTTGGCATAAATGATGCTGTCAATCGTGCCTTTCTGGCATTTGTATGGATATATAACGTATATGTGAGTTCAAAGCAGGGCTGCTTTTCCACGACTGGTCTTGAGATTTTCAATCCAGAACGCCCATTTTGGTTGACGGCTGTTATACGAATTTCGGTTTCTACGCCTAGGTCCCTACCTTCTGGGAGATTACAGATCTTACATAATGTACTCAGTTTCTTCAGCCTCACGCACAAATCCTTCGACGGACCAGTTAAGAAATAACAGACCATCCATGCGCTTATATATCAATCAATCAAGTCATCAATCAATCAAGTCAGCGAACAAACCATCCATCCATCCATTCATCCACTGACCAATCCACCTATCAAGCCAACCGGCCAGTTAATTGTTCCATTCATTCATCCACTATCTCATCCATCCATCCACAACCTCATCCATCCATCCATCCACCCAATCAGCTAGCTAACAAAAGTATTGATCCATTCACACATCAACGCGCTCATTGCTTTCTTGATCTCTTGGTTGGCATCCACTTTAAATGCTTCTCCAGGCACTTTAGGATAAGGCGACATTTAGTAATGTGGGCCACAATATCTAATGTGTTTTCATTTATGACGTACCTTGCAGAAATAAAATTATCTAATGCACTATCACCTAATTGAGTTTTGTAAGGCCGAAAATTGTATAGGATTGAAGAATGTGTGAATAAACAATATGGTAAGTTAGTTACATGTGATGAATTAATTCATCAATGGACCAGTCAATCAACTAACCCAACAAGCAACATGTCGATCAGCCGGCGTACCAGGTAGTCAATAACCGATCAGCCTGTCTGAAATAATCTCTACACTCTGGCCATATACACTCTACACTCTAACGGGCAGTTCACAGGCCATAACGGCACTTTGCTTTGATCACGAAGTCGTTTTACTCCCGGATATTGAACGCCCGAGTAGCCATAATAAGCTACAGCACTCCGGGCTTGGCCACTCAGCGTATCTAAGCTTGTCGCCTCCTGAGAACCTCACCGTGCATAAAACAAAGGAATTGATAGAATGGAATAAAACGGCAATCATGTAAGCCGGAAATGAGAAAGGGAAACAAAACGTGTCTACATTCACAGTCTTATCCACGTACATGTGCTTAACATATCTAAATCTTCATTGAAACAAACAGCTACGACAAACACCATAAATCTGTATAATTTACATAGGATATAGTCACTAGCCTCATCGGAATTAGTGTTATGTTTTGAACATATTAAAAACAACAGAGCTTGGCGATGTAACCTTCTGTTGCATGGGATGATGGAAACATGGGAAAACAAAGTAGTACAAAATTAAAACAACACAGATCCAAGTCACAACATCTCCAGCATCATAGACGTCAGCCATCTGAAAATAATTTATCTTCGTAATATTAGACATAATTTCTGAATTTATTCAGGAGGATGGTGGCTAACCTTGCCCAGAAAGGGCGTTGAAAGACTGTGTTTATAGAGGGTATTGAAAGACTGTGTTCATAAAGGGTATTGACAGACTGTTTCTATGAAGGATGCTAACAAACGATGGTCAGAAAAAGTGTTGAAAAGAAATCGGTGTTCAGAAATGGTGTTCAGGGTTGGTGTCCACAAATAGTGCTGGCGTTGACATGGTGATAAGAAAAGTTTGTTCACAAATCCTGTTCGGGAGTGTCGGGAAACCCTCACTCGTCAAACAAGATAATTTCACTATTTTGCATATAGTGTTCTAAACTGACCATACTAATGGCGTTCTACATGAAACTTTACATGGTACCACCAAAGAGGCAAGACATGGAATCCCTAAAGTTTGCATGGCTGCACCTTCTTTTCTACGTGTGTATGCCATTCGCCACTAGCATTGTTATCCACACAAAATATAAAGATGTCTTATTTGTAAGAGACAATAAATCGAAAGGGCAACTTCGTCTTTTCGTTCACATCCGGTAACAGTTCTGAATGATGTTTGTTCTGCATTGCATACGATGATGTCAGTGGGCCCAAATGCCATGTGTGTTCTGCTACAAGATTTTCATTCCTGTCATGTTTTGGGCGAACGTACAATGTGATATCTTTTCTCAGGCAATGGAGATTCGGTTTAAAACTGACTTGACTATTGTTCTCTTACTCTGCGCGAATAATAAGTTATCAGTTTGTCTACAAAACGTCTCCGTAAATATATGCTTGAGCAAGAGACGACACAGCGTTGACCCAAACTACTTTTGGCCGGAAAGATTTCCCATTTCATGATCCTGTACCTGTTAGGCTTTACGCTTGAAGCGTCAGACTGAAGCAAAGGATAGATCATCAGTCTCGATGGTGAAGAGATCATCATGACTTACACGTAACGGACTATCTTAAAACACATACAAACTAATGTTCTTTGTCATACTCAGGTAACTGTGGAGATCATTAAGTGGTAGGGATATAATAACAACCCACTGATAAGTGTGATATTCTTGTGCTGTATTAAGTGCAGGAAAGGAATACAAATAACGACGCATTTATACAATAGAAGGTTATGCCGGGTATCACTTTTCATTTCATGTCTCTGGAGAACAGGAATAATGGGTTTAAAACAGACTGACTTTAGCGGAACAATTGCTAAGATGGCGTTCATGTTTATGTCTTCCTTCATGATAACCAGATGACCGAGTTTTTCGCTCAGTTCTTTATTACCCCTCGTAAAAAAGTCTGTCATTCTCAAAAGCCTCTGTCATGACTGTCAAAAAACTGTGGCGTCGTCCGTCTTGAAGAATAAAACATAGGGGAAGAACAATACAACTGACGATCATCAGACAACCTGACTTCTGTTCGCTAATGTTAACGATGTTACGATGCTGGATTCCAAATTCAATCTGTAGCTCCGCTTTCCCTCTTACTGGGTAATTGGTGGGCTTTTACGGTTACATTTATCGACTTTTTGAAGAATTCGTTTCAGAAAGCCTCCACGTGACACGTTAACATTCTCAGGTTAAGCCTAGCTATCGAATGTTTTCGGAGAAAACACATTGATCTCTCCGCCCCAGTCGGCCATGTTTAGCTGGCACAGACACTGAATTTGCTCTCGAACAAACACCAACAGCTTGCTGTGACGGACACCTGCTCATGAACGAGTTTGCTTCCATGACCAGATACAGCCGCTTTCCTGTATTATTTATCCAGTAAAGTGGTCAAAGGAAATGGAAACTGACTGCTTTAATGACCTTGACTTTAGGTTTTTCGAGGGGAGACGTAAACGGATAATTAATATTAAGTCAGAGTACTGAATGGAAGAAAACTGCACCCTGACGTCACTCATATTTTTATCAAGTACGGTACATCGCGATCTGACAGTAACCGGTATAGTTTTGTGAAAAAAGCATGTTTACCAGTTTTATTACAGTCTTGTACGAGCACTCAGTCTGCGGTAAGCAATACAAACGCTGGCTCATTGAACTGATTCACCCTATGTGTTAGGCATCAACTTAACAAACACACATATAATGCTTAATTGATGACAATTAACAGATGATGTCAGTGTGACTAATTCTTTTAATCCAGTAATTAATGACTTATTTTTTAAAATCAAATGCTACGGAAGCGCAGTATATATGTCAGCTATTGTCAAAGTAATCAGAAGGCCTTGCTGTACAAACTGTTATCATTTGCTCCAAAGTTGTGTTTCCCATTTCAAAACTCCTACCCAAATGTGAATTTAACGTGGCTAGCCAAACCAAATGATATTTTCCATTTTCTAAAAATTCAAGATGAATATATGATAGTTTGCCTCCAGTATATGATGGACAGCAAGGTGCACTCAAACTTGCCCTCAGTATTTTCTATCGCTTTTATGAACAATAAGCATGAAATGCAAATTCTGCAATAAAATCAAATATCTGGTTTGTATCCCCAATGTTATAATCAGACATTTGTTTCTCAATAACGCCGATCGTTTGTACGAATTTGTTCGATACTTCGCGAGTAATAGCCTTTTTGTCATCTGCAAAAGACACTGAAGACTGATTATTCGTTTGTCTCATATCGTCTACCTGGTCATTCAGTGCAGGGCCATGTGTCAGTGACAGGCTTATCCAACAAGACATAATATTTTTCACATTGTGGCTTTAAATTTCCTATATTTATTACAACGTTTCACGAGAACTCGATTCGTTTGTCCACATGAAAAATACACTTAAAACTAAAAATTTGTTCATCCATTCCCAGGCCTCAATGACAAACTTATCCAAACAAGACATAACATTTTCCACATTGTGGCTATTATGCTTTTTTATATGAAAGGGGCTAAACGGACAAACATCTGCAAGGTTCAACAAAACGCTCTTCAACAAAAACGTCTGCTTGGCTTGAGAAGAAAAATGATCTCCAATACCAAGACAACATCATTTGTTCCGAAATTTCCAACGATTGGTCATGTGTGTTCGCAACGTATCTCGAGGGACGAAGAAAGGGTTTCTGCTAAGGTTTGTCATTCTCCATTTTTAACTGCCAAGATGATGAACTGTCCAAACATATCACACTTGTCATCACAGCCATGCAAACTTCACTGGGCACAGGTTTGCTATATCAACTTGTTCTTGCCCGGGTTTTCACCAGATTGTTTGCTTTTCTTTTCCTGGTCCCGTTTTATATCGAATTGTTGGAAATTGGCCAAGTATAACATGGTAGTGAGAAGTAGTCACTTCACCCGCTTACATAGCTGTTCGTAAAATCAGGTCGTGAGTAGGCCTCCTCTGCTGACCTTACAATTGCTTTCTCTATAAGAAAAGTGTTGACATTTGCTTCAGCAGTGTACGACGAAAGATGTGTGGTGCTGACAGCGCAGACCTTTGATAATAGCTGTAAAAAGGAATGCACGTTACACTACTTGGTTCTTGTCTTCTTACAATTTGCCTTGTTACGAAGGCCTTTGTGGACAGCCACGTTAATTCTCCTCACATGGTTCTTTGTTCATTATATGCATGTGTGTTTAAGTTTAAGGGTCACGAATTCAACTCTATACTTGAATATTTACCACAGACTTTAAAAATGGTACTTGTTGCTGCGTCGCTAGATGCTCAGCACTGAAATGGTTAGAGCAAAGAAACTAGAGCACTGGTCAGCCCGGTGTGATTATAATGTGACTGAGTGGGGTGTCGTGTCAGGTGTATTCGGCATGATGTTTTTAGTCGAGGCAGGACTTTGGATGCTTGGAGTCGCCCTCCCACAAGAAGGCACATGGTATATATATATACACTAGGATCTCCCCGTGGTCATATGACCTAAACATACAAACAAATATACATACATTTGCATCAAACGGTTTCTTTTGAATGCTTTACGCTGGCCCCACTATCTTACACAGTCTATATACAACTCTTTGTCGAGGTTCCTGCAGATCTAAGGCATGCATCTTAACAGTAGGTGGCAGTCATTAGAGGCTTACATTTGGGAATCAAGAGAAGAAAAACAATCGATGACAAAGTCTGATCTGGCCATCAAACCAGCCTTCGGGCAATGGTCAAATGACACGTCGTTCAGTTCATCTGTCACCACCGGCTTGATCGACGAGTGAAATGTCAGCACGATGATAATCACAGTCACATACATCCTCTGAGACGAAACCTTTTGTGGAATCATAGCTTGGAAACCCTGGGATTAAGCCGTCGGACAATGCTGACAAGTTAAGATGACTACCAGAACAAATTTGACAGGGAATGGATTTTCCACACCCAAGACGCTTGACAGTCTCATTTTCTTTTTCCTCACCATTCCAATCCTTGGCAAACTTTTAGTAGGTAATCCAAACGCCTGTGTTCTGTGGAAGTTTCTCGAGGTCCAGTGTTCTTCCCTAACACCAGGGACATTGTATGACAGTCTCTACGTTTCCAGTGACTCTCGCACTAAGATTCTTCAATTCACTGCACCACATCAAAGCTGTGGATAAAGCTATTAATGCAATTTCTGCTAACTTTCAACAAACGACAGCTTACAACGGCAACACAAAGTATCTTTCTATGTAAACCTGTTATTAGGCCCCTTTAATCACCTATGCAGCTCACATAATCTTACATGAAGTAACTAATTAAAATGAGAGTGCAGTTTTAAACCATACCTATATTTGGTAACCCAGTAAAACTGAGTTGCACAATCGGAATATTCACTAATGGATCCGAACATGCATTGAGTTGTATTTTCATCTTGAGTACAGACCTCTTTGCCTCTCCCTCGCCACGATATGGCTGAGATATTGCCGATGTGGCGTTAAGCCATAATCATTCATTCATTCTTTGCCTCTGTAATTAGTATAATTAGTTTAAATTGGGATATATGTAATTACTATCAAGAGAATTCTAAACAGACCATACCTTTCACGTTGTGACAGCAATATGTAGAGATGCTTCTGACTTCATCCCATGCCGAAATGCCCAGGATAAAATCGAGTGGGTTTTAGTCTATAAATATGTTTTTGTTCATCTCTTTTTAAATAGCTGTCCTTTATTCCAAACAACTGTCCTTTAGTTCGAAAAGAAATTGATAAGAAAAAGATGAATACAAACTGAAGAAGAGAAAAAAAAGGTTGAAAAAAAAGTAATCCCCTGCAAAGAACTGATTTTTCCATTTACTCCACGATGTCATCAACGAGAAAATGCCAATTGGAAAACCCGAAAAGTCTCTTGGACCAAGTGTTAAAATCGATGACTGGAGGACAGGAATCATTTTGTATGGGAACAAACCGCACATTAATGAGACTTGAGGAGACGCGCGGGTAAAAATCTCAAAGGTTATTGATGATGTTGTGAGCAGTCAACCACCGCCGAGAAGTGAACAGGCTGTTTGCTCAAAGATAGATGAAAACTCAAAGGCAGCACTTAGCCTTCTATAACTCGAGCGCAATGCTGTGTAATTCTTTAGAGAAAATATGTATTAAAGTTGATGTCCTAAGTTTATAACAACTGCAGTTTGATAAGCACTGTATAATGTAACTTAAAGGTGGAAAAAACATAAAATGACAAAGTTCAAATGAAAAGGTGCCAAAAGTTAGTTGTAAATGTTGTGGTCATTATATTTTTTTTTTCATTTTTATTTAAAGAGAAAACTGGAAAATAATTTTTGCATGGTGAGTATACATAGTCTTTGTGTAATATTGTTATAAATTGGGATGTAACTCATGTTTAGTAAATATTTTTGCACTAGAATTTGTCTTTTTCAGCTAACAAATGTCTTCAACCTGAATTTATATCATATTTATTTTTTTAATGTGTTCATAAATATTATCACAATTTAGGTTAAATGAGTATGTTTGGATGTAAACAACAAATTTACATTCAAATGAGTATTACATATGCATCATCACATCCTTATTTAGAATATTATTTTGCAACGACAATAAATGCTAGAAGTTGGTCCAAAGATCCACCATACAGAAATATTTTCAAATATTCCTTTCTCCTGAAAAAAAAACACAAAGAAATATTGAAGACCATCTTTGCAAATAAATTTTGACGCTCTTTTATCTGATGTTCCCATCATATTTATGCTTTCTTCTCCTTTAAGGCCGACGCTCCTTTACCAGAAGTTATGAAGCGTCAGCAATAACCGCTTGACTAAATGTCAGAAATTACTCAGTGCACTAAACCACACACGTGGGTTATTACCGTAACCGGACATTTTATTGCTTTGGTTTCGGGATTTTTTTTATAAATATTTCCGTTGCAGTTTGAAACTGATTGAAAATAGACGACAAAGAGGGAAAAATATGTATGAATGTTTAAATGTTTAAGTAGAAGAAAATGATTTCACGAAATTGTTGACTGGCTACATGGTCCCTAAAATTGTGTGAGGTAACACAATGTACACACCAAACATGACGCCATGAAAGAACAAACCAGGAATTAAAGGCTGCAGTAGGAAAATGAATTATATCCGCGATTTTCACTGACAGTTCACATCACTAGATGTGTTAAATTTTGTTAGTAAAATCTGACTTCATTAAATTCACTCTTAATAAAGCTGAAACAGCTAATCTGATTTGTCTTTCTGCCGTAAAACTATCGATTTCCAAGTTCGATTGAACTGCTTCTCTATGGTCAAAAACATGCTCAAATTTATAAAAATCATAAATTTATAATTTAGAGACACTTAGTTTGGTTACTGATATAAGAATAAATAATTACGCCTAACCTTATCACGTAGAGAATTTTAGCCATATTGGGGCGATGTAATAAGACTGTCTGTTATCAGGGACGTGTTGCATCAGATTATAACTGATAACAGGAACCACCCAAGCTACGTCATACTGGTCACGTTAGCGTCACGCCTTCAGCGTAGTCTCTCTGTCCACAAGCGTAATATTTGAAGGAACATTACACCAAAAGGGGAAAAAACTGAGAGGTTATTAAATGGGGAACACTACTGGATATGGTGCAGGTGAATATGTGACGAGGAGGTGATCCCTTCTCACAAGTATGCTGCATTTAACCTTTCTAAAAACAGAAAGAAATATGAATAACGGATAAGGGATGTAATGTCGGCCATCCATTTTTATTCCTTGTCTCTGGGGAAGAGGAATGATCAGTTTAAAACAAATTGACTGCATCGAAACAATTGCCCAGATGGCGTTCATATTTATGTTCTCCTACATCATAGCCATACCAGCCAGACCAGAGAAGAGATATTTATTACCTCTCATATAAAAGTCTTCCATTCTAAAGGCTAAGTAATAAACTGTCATATAGGAGCAAGGCAAAAGAGCTGGCGTTTTTAAGTATGTCGCGATTGTCGCTCTGGAAGAGTAAATCATAGGAGGACAACATATTTGACGCTCATTAGACAACCTATATTCCGAACATCAAATGAGTTCTGTCTGAAGGTCCACTAGCTGCCCGTTTCCAAAATAAATGAAAATGGGAATGCCTTCAGTTGCTGTAAATACCGTGCATATGTCCGGGTCACTAAAATTCACGTCTTTGTCAACGTTGTGGCCAAAACAGATTGCCGGTGTAACTGTTCTAGTGGGGAATTTGAATTCACACAATAGCTTTTTAACATTCATGTTTCGTTGTGAGACTTTTCACGTTTAAGAGGAGCAATGCGCTATGTGGCTTTTCTTTTTTTCTTTCTTACATGTACAAAAGCTCTGTTCAGGATTTAAGAGTTTGTTTCTCCGACGTAAATGTCCACCCTGCACATACAAAATTTCTTGTTTACGATATCAGAGTTTTGTGTTTCGTTTAACTTTAAGTACCTGTAGTGTTGTTTTGAAGTCCTTAAAGGCTTCCGTTCTGCTCTCAGTACGGAAGTTTCAAGTTTATGGTATAAAGGCTTTAGTCGTCGGGCTTCATGACGCGGAACTCTTCAGTCATTACTTCCCATTCTGGACGACTGTGTGCTTAAAGTTTTGTTGCAGCGGCACGACTATGATCCATGGAAGTCGGAGAGAGCAAGTTGGAGAGGTTCGCCTGCGGTATAGATACGACATACGCCCTGTGTCATGAGGTCATTATTCACCATTCACGGTCAAGTGGTACGGTCGGAAAGCAATCTTTCAGAGCCCCAGCAGGCAGAGAAATCTGTCAGAACAGCTTCAGATCTGAGTTGAAGGCATTTTTCATAGTAGATGTGTTGACTGCCTTTCCCTATATCCATACATGCAAGTAGTTGTCTGAGTGGAGTGAGGTTCCGCTTCGAGTTAACAAAAGTAGCTTCAGCGAAGCGAAGAATACCTGCTTGTAATTATTCCATAATTTTCTCCATTTCCTGGCAGCCCAACATAAAACGATTTGAGAATAGAGCTGTAAGCCAACGAGCTCTGCCCACAGTACAATGGTGACAATTATATTAGACGGTTGATTGGAGGTAATATCAGTCACCATGGAAATGGATACAGCACCTGAGTTCAGTCCAAGAATCGAATGTTACAGCGATAATCGGCAAACCCGAAGATGTGCCAGTTTTTGATGTATCTAACGAAATATGGACATATAGAGCTGATGCAAAACAATCCTGGTGCTCACACGATGATTTCATGGGCGTCACATGTAGGTTTGCATGTATGATTAGTGTATTCTGTTCTTTTTTACATTCCCTGTTTGCCAGTGTGACTCACTAAGGATCTTCAATGTTTTTTTTAAACCGAGTGACAGGAACAACCATAGATATGTTCGATGTCTAAGTATAGGCCTAAGGAAAAAGGGATAATGTCCAAAAACATATGTGTTTTTGCAGTTGAATATTAAGTACGTGCATATTCAGGAACGCTGGTGTATCAGGTATTTCTTTTAGCAACATGTGCCTGACACACGTGCGGACCGGAAGCCAAAGCAACATTCTATTCAACGTTCTAAACACAAGTCACAGATTTGAGGGAATTTCTGATGATTTTCCTAAAATATTTAACTTTCAAGTGGGAGCGCTGTAAACTACTTGAAAGGGTTTACACGGTAGAAGGTGTACACCTCTGAGAGCTTCTGAAGGGATGGCCAAGGTGCGCTTACATGGCAGTGTGGAAATGAATGGAGTTTTGGCGACTCTCCTCGATCGTTGCGGATTCTCAAGCCAATCTCTGTCCACATTTATTGCCTGAACAAAAAGTCGTAATGGAGACAGGAAAAAAAAATGCAAGGTTGTGTTTGAATAGGATCCGTCTGCAGGCAACAAATTACTTCGTGTCTGTGGCTGTCTAACTTCCTGGGACGAAGATAGTTAAAGCAAATTGAATCGATTGTGATCGATTCAATAATATAGAAAAAAGAAGCGAAGGGAGATAATGCCTTCAGTTAAAAATTAAGTGAAGTGTTTATGGTCATGCGTTGACCAATTTACATAGATTCTACAGACAGACTGATATGTAATGTTTGTTACTGGAACACTGGAAAAAAGGAACCTTCAAACATCAGTACTAAAAGAAGAGGGTTAAACCTTAGCGCCGAAAAATGATGGATTTTCAAACCTCAGCGTTGAAAAAGGGACATCCAAAGAGAAACACATGTTCAATGCTTTCAAAGAATAGCACTAAAGGATAAACAGACTTTTCGAGACTGGTACTGATAATTCAATGTTTGTTAGACTTTTAAAAAATTAATACCACCAAGAAATTAACAGGCTTTGAAAGAGTAACAATGAAAACGAATGGACTTTTCAAAGAATGGCACTAAATCATTAACAGACATAATAAAGATTAGCACTGATAATTAATGTACTTAGCTCTGACAATGAACATGCATTCAAACAACTGTACTAGTGAGACTGTCTACTCACTTAAATCGATATTCCGAACATAAGATTTCTTGAGGGCATCTTTGTTTTGTGAAATGTTCTCTTTGTATATGGATAAAGGTTATGTCTTTGGATGATAGAGGTGTGTTTCACTTAACAGTATCACCGTGATTCCAGCAGCAGTCAAGGTTTTGCTCCAGAAGCGCAGGCAGTGTGTTCTTCTGCCCATCAGGAAGTTAGGCCTAGACAGACACAGCTCCGCAATCCCGAATAAGCGGGAAACGTTAAAATCAGGGCATTGCCACTGTTACGTTGTCTGTCTCATCTTAAAGCAAAACAGGGGACTGCTTGCAGAATGTATTCGCGATACACTGTGCAACAAACAAAAATAGCAGGAATGAGGGACTTGCAGTGTAAGGGTTGAAAGGCCAAAGTTTAAACATTTAAACCAAATCTGTATTTGATAACCTATTAAAACCGCGATTCAATGAGGTGATACTTATGAAACGTCATGTCAATTGATCTATAATTTATCTTTCGATGTTTAGTGTGTTTGACTTAAGTTGGGTAATAAGTTAATAATTTCTATAGAATCATAGAAGACATAATACATTTCATTTTGTTATAACAGGATACAAAACCACTTCTGAAAAAAGTTTCTGATTTCATACCAAGCTATAAGCGTCACTGTTTTTCAGTCGTCAAAGATGCTTTGTCACAAAAACAAAACAAAACAAAACAACCTGTGATAATGTTAAAAAATATCCTTTACTGCCAAAAAATGCTTTTTATTCCAAGAAAGCAAATAAATCGCAGATAGGATGAAAATAAAATGAGCTCCAACAACCATCTAACGATTTCATATATGCAATCTTTCCCTCAACTACAAAACGTTAAATGGAAAACCAGACAAATGAAACAGAGAGTCGTTAAAACAAAATGATAAAATCGATGATTACTGGCCAGAAATCATCTTGTGTGGGAACAAGCATTGATGAAACTTGAAGTGACGCAGAGGGGGGTGAGGAGCTGATTGGTTATTGATGAGGTTGTACGCAATCGATCATCACCCAGAATGGAACTGGTTGTTTATGCACAGATAGATGAAAACTCAAAGGCAGCACATATGGGGCTTTTTTAATCCGCAGGACATGAATGTTAGTGCTTTAGGGAAAAGTGTCGTTAAAGTTGACAACCTAATCTGGTAAGTGCAATATATGGGAACTTCAGCACCATGCTTCTTTACGAGAATATATAAGGCGTGAGGCAGAACTACTCAGCCACACGCTAAACCTCCAGCACACCGTAACACACAGGTCGGGCCATTACCGTAAAGAAACATTTTGTTGATTTGGTTTATGGCTTCTTCGAAACTGATCGAAGAAAAGTGAAAATACCAGTAGGCTAAAATGATTAGACCTTAACGCCATCACGATCACATTTCAGTCATATTGTGGCTATGCTGATGTAAGAGGACAGTCGATTATCAAGAGAGAGTTGTCGGAGATCAACCACAGCTGATAACAGGAGCCGGCCAAGATACGTCACACCTGAGACTGTCACTGTTACGTCGTGACGTCATTCTTTTACTCTACAAGCTGGACATACAAAGCACACAACACGTAAACTCTAGAGCACGAAAACGCGAGATTGCTGAAATTTAAGAGTCACACAAATCTCACAAGAAATATAAGGAGGTTTGCCAGTAATGCTTCATACTTGAGTGAGTTTTCCTTGTTGACTACTACTCAGCAGATAATTTTTCAACAGACCCAGGTATCTGTTGACACAGTAATGGAATAATTGTGAAACGGAATATGTTGTGAGCATGTGACAGTATCCCTATGGATAAGTGTGCGATTCTTGTGACGTATTTAAGAACAAAAAAGGAATATAAACAACTCTGAAGGGAAAAATGGAAAATCATGCCAGGCATCCATTTTATTCCTTGTCACTAGGGAAGAAGAATAGTTAGTTTAAAACATATTGAGTGCAGCAAAACGACTGCCATAATATGGCATTCAAATTTATGTCCTGCTTCATGGTAACCAGACGACAGAGTTGTTTGTCATCTGTCATAAAAAGTATGCCATTCTAAGACACTCCGTCATAAAACCGCTATCACGAGACAAAGCATGTAGCGATTGTCCGACCTGAAGAGTAAAACTTTGTAGGAATGAAGCTTCTGTTCACATTAGCGTTTCAGAAAGGTCTGTAGGGATTCTGCATTCCAGTCTGTAACCATAACATTGGTTGATGAGAAATTCGTCATTTGGGTAACTGTTCTTTTTCTTCTGTAACCTGTGATGCTTAGAATTGATTCACTGGTATGTTCTGTGCCCCAACATGTAATAGAAGAGGGCGTAGCCGTCAGTAACTTTGAGGAAACAAGCTTTTTTTAACGTTCAATGTTTCGTTGTGAGATTTTTATGGGGAGAGGAGCAACTCTCTTCTACGATGTGTGGGTCTATGTATTTGCACACCTACAAGATCTCAATCCAGGAGTTTTAGTGTTATTTTCCCCGACGTCAATGTCCACGCTGCACATGTATTGTTTCCTGTTTACCTAATCAGAACACTGTGGTCGATTTCAAGTACTGCACGTTTAGAGGACTGTCCGGAACTGTTCAGCCAACACTTCCTCCACGACTCACGATAGGGCAAGTCTGAGAAAATCGCCAGCGTACAGATGTGTTATAGATACAGATACGCCCTGAGTTGTGAGACCATTATTCACCGTTAAGGTAAAAGTCACACGATCGGAAAGCAATCTCTCACAGCTCCACCAGGCGAGAAATCTGTCAGTACAACTTCCGATCTCGCGTCAATGCGTTGTTTCTGCTAGTCTTGTTGATTTGGTTTCGGAAGTGGTTAGGACCTATATATGGAAGTCGTTGTCGAAATGGAGTGATATTCAGCATAGAGTCTACAAATGTAGTTACATCGAGGCGAAGTAATGGAGAAGAATATTATCCCATTTTTTTCTCGATTACCTGGGAGTCGAACACAAGGTCCTTTGGGAATAGAACTGTAAGCTGAAGAGCTCTGCCCACGGTACAATACTGACATCGCTTAATGGTGACAATAATATTAGACGGTTCGTGGGAGGTAATATCAGTCACCATAGAAATAGATGCAGCGCCTGATTTTATTCTAGGGAGCGAATGTTGTGGCAATAATTGGCTGAAGCCCGAAGCGACGCTAGGCTGTCATGTTCCCTTCACCCACAAACTCAACGACGGTAAAGAAGTGTTTGATGTGGATACTGACCCTAGGGCTGCTGCACCAGATAAATTACAGTTCTGTTCATTTAATTAACCATAAACATAGAGAGACTGAAGTCCCTGTTTCCTGACATTTGCTGTTCCCGTCGTCTTTGGCCGGAGAGAACAATAGCTCTCAGCTACGGCTGCCTGGATGTCATTGAAGAATACATCAAGCTATTTGTAATGACGACAAAGACTCTTCTCTTGCTGCATAAGGATGATGAAAGTTATTGGTGTTTAATCTTTGTTAACGCTAAGTCTTATTCGATTTCGAAAAACTGAAAATTAGCTTAATGCCACAGAATCTGCCACACACTGTATGTTGGATACCCCCGGGCGCTGTTGGAGTAATATAGTGTTACTGATTGCAAAACTGACTACAGCGCAGATTTGTCCATGAAATTTAAAGAAACGGAATAAATATTACAGGGGAATGTTTATCTCATTAACTCAAGTTACATATTACAATTTTCCACGAGTATCGCTGAATATTTATTTATTTGATTAGTGCTTTACGCCGTACTGAAGAATATTTCACTTTTACCACGGTGGCCAACATTATGGTAGGAGGAAACCGAAGAGAGCCGGGGGGAAACCCAGGACCATCCACAGGTAGCTGGCAGACCTTCCACGTACACATGGAGAATAAGTGAATTCTATAAAATTGTGTATGCCTTTGACAGGTCTAACAAAACAAGGACTTTTAGAGATGATGCAGTACAATTATGTTGCTCACCTAATAATTTCGTGGACCTTACATGTAAGTTTGCATGTATGAGTAGTGATCGGACATTGCTGACATATTCTCTTATCTGTACTTTCCTTATTTGCTAATTTGATTTACTAAATGCCTTAGTCATTGGGCATTTTGTGTCGATGAAAAACACTTTCACGATATGTACGAAACAGGTAATACAAACACTAGATTTCCCACACTAGCAGTTAATAAAAATCGTTAATTTGATTTAGAAACACAGTGTTTATAATTTCCTTTTCAGAGCAGCGAATCTGACGATAAATGGATAAATGGACGATAAGCGGTGATATGATAATCACTCGACCTTTGTCATACCTTCTATATGAGGATCGAGGAAGAAATTGCAAATGTGTCGAGGTACACTGTACCGTTTGCCCTAAAGTGCGTTTCGTCCATCCTAAAACCTTGTCTATTCAGCTCAGATGACCATTAACACCAGGTTATTCGCACTATGTATTGTTGGTATTATAGGTTTCGCGTTGTTAGACGCACTCTGAGCACTATAAAAGTGGCCATTATTCAAGGGAAGTAATGAAGTAAGGGCCAGTAAATAACGGAATGAATAAATGAAAATATGTTTACTTCTTTGTTTTTTGTTTTATTTTTTTTTCACTGAATTAAATGGACTAAAATATTTTTATTGTGAGGTCGGCTTTGTGGTCTGTATAAATAATGTATGTCGCCAAATGCGTCACACCTACATTTCACATTAAATAAAAATGTCGAGAGCACGAGATAATTGTTATGTCCTGCGAATGACTTGGCAAAGATGTCGACTTAACAATTATCTCATGCTCTCGACATCTTTACTGTGTCGTGCGCACGAGACCTTTACTAAGTCGTGCTCAGGAGATAATTGTGCGACTCTACTGGTCATTTATCTCGAGAGCACGACTTAGTGAAGATGTCGTGGCACGACTTATTGAAATACACACACACACCGGAAATGTTAAATACTGTGCTTGTTTTTTGCCATTACCAGCATTTTTTTGCATCATGTCACCTTTACATTAGACAAAACTGTAGAAAGAAAGAATGCTTATAAAGCATTCAGTCCAAAATGAAACGAAATGTTTATGATTGTAGGTTGACCAATCTATCTATAGATGTCACAGATAGAAAGATAGATGTATAACATTTGTTCTAGAATTTTGCAGAGGGTTGGTTGGTCGAAAAACGTACACTCCTTTTATGTGGGTTTATTACGCTCTCTCGTTGAAAGTAACGATTTTTTGAAGCGTAGCACTGGAAAAAAGGGGCACTCAAATATTATTACTAAACTAACGGAAACAAACATTAGCGCTGGAAAAATATGAGCTTTCAAACTTCAGCTTTGAATATATGAGTGGCTTTCAAAGGTTAGACTGAAACATAATGGACTTTCAAACAGAAGTAAACGATTTAGAGGCTTTTAAAAACTAGCCCTGATAACTGAATGTTTTTTAGATTTTTAAAAAGAACACCTTTGAGAAATTAACGGGCTGGGATAGAGAAACACTGAGGAAGGAGTGGGCTTTTAAAGAGTGGTACAAAAGGATTAACAAAAGTTTAAAGACTAGAGCCGATAAATGACTCTTTCAGCTCTCACAATGAACATGCATTCTGTCCCAAAGAGATTATCTATTCATTCCAATCGATATTCTGACAGTAAAATTTCTTGAAGGCAGCTTCCTTTTGTGAAATGTGCCCTTTGTGCATGGATAATCGCTATGTCTTTGAATTATTTGAGAAGTGTCTGAACAAATAGCTCTGTGTGTGTTTTTCTCCATGTCAAGAGGATTTAGAGAGACACAGTTTTTACAACCCGACTGATCATTTCCCGAAACAGTGGGTAGGCATTAAACATCTGAAAACATGAAGCTTGAGACGTTGCCAAGGTCAGGCTGTCCATCACGCCCTAAAACAAAACAGGACAACTTTCAGAATGTAGTTCTGGTATACACATCGTCATTGCCATGTTGTCAAGCAAACAAAAACATCAGCAATTAGGGACTTGCAGTATTAGGGTAGAAAGGCCAAAGGTTTGTGCTCTAAAACAGATTACCATTGACGAAAGCTGGCTTCCCTATAATTTGGGATAATGAATGACAACTTCTACATCCGAATCAGCAACGACACTCTTCCAAATACGGAGTCACATAAATCGTCTAGAAAGCCTATTAATGTTAACCGTCTTGAAACGACAGTTCACATGTGCAACACAAAAGACAACAACACAAAAGTTGACCCATCTGAAGTGACGTGTTTAAACCTGTTATTTGTGCTCTCTAACCATCGACCACACTTGCTGGGCTGATATTGCGCTTAATTCACTTTTAGTCAAATACTACGTAAACTTTTAACCAAAGCCTGTATTTGATTACCTAATTAAAACTAGCCCATTTATCAGTATTTTGTTTTTGGATGTTTACTACATTCGGCTTAAGTTGTGGAATTAGTTATTAATTTCAGAAGAACCCTAATCATAGAATACATTTCAATTGCTACAACACCATACTAAAAAAAAAAACTCCGGACGGAATGCTTCTGATTTCATCCCCGGACTACAAATGGTGCAGGTTTTAATCGACAAAGTGTTTTTGTCATGTTCATTTTTTATGAACTCGGTTTGTCGATATCTTTTCATAAAAATGTTCTTTAGTACAAAGAATTCCGTTTCATTCCCACAAAACAAATCGATCGGTGAAAATAAAAAGGTTAGCTCCAACAAGCAACTAACGTTTACATTTACGCCATTACGCCATATAGGAAAAAAGGTCACATGGAAAACACGAGGACCGAAAAAGAAAGTCGTTAGGGCCAAACGTTAAAATCGATCACTGGAGACCAGGAATCATTTTGTATGGGAACAAGCTGCACACTGATGAAACTTGAGGAGACGCGGGGAGGAAAAACTGAATGGATTTTGATGGTGTTGTACGCAGTCGACCATCACCCAGAGTAGAACAGGCTTGTGCAAAGATAGATGAAAACTCAAAGACAGCACTTATGAGACCGATCGCTATGCAAGACAATTCTCTTCAGAAAAACATCGTTAAAGCTGACAACCTATCGAGCCATTAGAACTGTAGTTTGATAACTGCAATATAAAGGAACTTATGAGCCGTGCGGAAGAACCGGTTCGCTAAATCAGAAAAAGAAAGTCAGTCAGAACTAAACCACACAACCATTAACGTTGCCAAGTATTTTGCTGTTTTCTTTGTTCTTGTTTTTTTTTTAAATATTTGCATTTTTTTCTTTTAAAATTTGGATTGTATTCTAAACTGATTTAAAATCCGTGGGAAAATAGGAGAAAATATCCAGGGAATTTTCAATTTTTAGTTTATGGAAAATGGTCGCAAACATTTGCTCTACAGGTTATTTGGCCTTAGAACTATGTGCGTTCTTACATAATGTAAAGGTTGTATATATACTTGTTCTTATAAAACGCGACGTCATGAAAGAACAAACATAGAACTGAAGGCTGTGAAATGACATGCACGCGTTTCAAATGACTATTCCATAAGGACGATCTCTTTCCCGGATCTGTTACAGACTGCTGGTTAAATCTACCCCCCTCCCCTCTATTTAAATCCTCTCAGAAAAAAAATGAAGCAGCTACTTTGACTTGTTGCCCTAAAACCATTGATTTTTCAAGATCGAATTGTAGACCTATCTTTGCTTGTCATGTTTGTGCAAAAACAGATCGTGTTGAAATCAATAAAAATCAGAAATTTATCATTTTTATAGAAACTCAGTCGTATTACTGACATCAGTATAAATGATTACACTTTTACGCTGTAAATGACAAGATTTCGGCCATATCATGGCGATGCTGATGTAAAAGCCAGCTATCAGGGGTATGTTGTCGGAGATCAGCCACAATTAATGACAGTAACCGGCCAAGACACATCATTCTGGAGTCGTCACTGTTCCGCATTCACTCCTATCTCAACCCGTATAAACGGGACATGCAAAAGCTAACAGGGCGGGAAGAGGGGAAGAGGAGATTCCTCTCTAATAATGCATGCTTACGTGAGTTCATCTTGCTGTCATCTTGAGTTCTGTTCAACAGATAATGTTATAACAGACACAGACACTGTTATCGCAAGGCAAAGGGGCTGATAAGTATGTCGTGATCGCTTCTCTTGAAGAATAAAAAACTGGGGAAGGACAACATATTTCAGGCTCTTCAGACAAAATAGTTTCTGCCTGTAATGATTAGCGTTTCAGGAAGGATTCCTGGATTTACCGTAGATTCAATTTCCCTAACGGAAAGTGTGGAAAAGTAGAGCGTTTTTATGCTAAATGATTGTTTAGGCCACCATTTTCTACCTTTCACAAAGCAATCTGTGAGCGACTTCGAACAATGGAAGGACAGGGCAAGTTGGAGAAATTTGCCGGCGATATAGACGTGCTACCGCCCGCGTTCACTTTCAAGTGGCCACACACCACAATTAATTTCCCATTTACTTACATGATAATGTTTAGCCTCACAGCTCTGTCTGTAAATCTACGAGCCCGAAACCCCCCGGGCCTCACAGTCATAGTCCCCCTCAATACTCCAATCGAAATTCCTGATAGGGCATAACTGACGATATTTTTCGCAGATTTCACAAACATCTGACAGTGGTCAAACTCACACAGTCAAAGGTTAGGGAACCCTAATTTATCACTACTTTTGCCTGGTGTACATCCGTCTCCGTTTCCTGAAAAACTCGCAAATTTATGAACTTTGCAGCCTGTCCTACCAAATGATACCGCCCAAGAAGCAGAAAAAATGAAAAATTGCAGCCCAGAGGAGCAAAAGAAAATATCTGTGCAAATACTCAGGATCTACATTCGTCCTATCCGACCAGGAACCTTTAATTGTGGTGTGTAGCCAAGTGGCAAGGCGGCAAGCAATTTCTCACAGCGAACCAAGACGGAGAAATCTGTGAGGCCAGCTTCAGATCTCAAGGCATTGTTTCCACTCGTAGGTTTTTTTATTTTGTTTAGTACAGCAAGGATGACGCATACCGGCAAGTCGTTGTCACAGTGGAATGACGCTCTGCTTCGAGATAACAAATGCAGATACAGCAAGGCCAGCTCTGCGAAAGTAATGGGGAATAATATTTTGCTTGTTATTAACCCATATTTTTCTCCATTACCTGACAGTCCAACATAAGGTGCCTTAGGAATAGAGCTGTAAGCTCATTAGCTCTGCACACAGTACAAGAAAGACTGACACAAGTCTATGGTGACAATTACATCAGACTGTTGATGGGAGATAATATCAGTCACCAAGGA
The DNA here is from genome assembly GCA_016165875.1 of Acanthopleura granulata. Classification (NCBI taxonomy): domain Eukaryota; kingdom Metazoa; phylum Mollusca; class Polyplacophora; order Chitonida; family Chitonidae; genus Acanthopleura; species Acanthopleura granulata. Next base: position 6,671,628 of record JABBOT010000005.1, on the reverse strand, counting down.
AACAGAAACAGCGCCTGATTTTATTCTGGAAAGCGAATGTTGTGGCAACAATCGGCTGAAGCCGGAAGCGACGAGAGGCTCTGATATTCTCTCAATTCAGGAAATCAACGACAGTAAAGAAGTGTTTGATGTGGATATTGACCTTAGGGCTCTTACACGAGATAAAATACAGCCTTCTCATTTAATTACCCATCCACTGGATAGACTGACTTTCTTGTCTTCATCTGAAGTTTCCTGGCATTTGCTGTCTGTGTTGTCCACTGTAAACCCGTCCTATTTGTAAACCATGCAACAGAGAGGACAATAGCTTTGGGCTACGGCTGCCTGGACCTCAGTGAAGAATACATCAGGCTATTTGTAATGACGGCAAACACATTTCCCTTGGTGAATAAGGATGATGAAATATGTTGGTGTTTAATCTTTATTAACGCTATGTCTTATCTGATTTCGAAAAGATGTTGGGGATTTCCGGAGATCAAAATGAACTTGATGCCAAGGAATCTGTCATACTCTTTGTGATGGACACCCCCGACGCTATTGGACTGATTCGGCGGAGTACTATGGCTTTACGGGTTGGAAAAAACTGACCACTGCGGAGATTTTTCCATGGAATATGAAAGAAAGGAAATAAATGCTACAGGGGAATATTTATCTCATTTACTGAAGTTACCTATTACAATTTTCCACCGGTTTCGCTGAATAAGAGAAGATGATTTCATGGACGTTACATGTAAGTTTCCATGTATCAGTCGTGACAGGACATTAACGGCATATGCTGTTATTTGTACATTCCTTATTTGTCATACATGTTTATATGAGTCACTGAGAATCTTAAACTTGGGGCTTGTCTTCATGAAGAACATTTTCACCGATATGTACGAGACAGGTAATAAAAACACCACATTTTCCGCCTAATTCAAAACAATTGTACCCCCTCCCCGGTCCGAAAAAAGCGGCTTAATTTGACTAGCTTCCCCTAAACCATTATTTCCAGGTTGGAAAAATAAGAATGCTTCTTCTAATTCCACAACAATTCATGTTCAAATCGATGAATTTCAGCAATTTAGCATTTTTAAAGAAAGCTACTCTTGTTAATGATGCCAGAAAAGTTATCAAGCTTTAACATTGTAAAAGACAGAAACTGAGTGATATCGTGGCGATGCTGATGTGAGAGGACAGTCGGTTATCAGAGACATCTTGTAGGAGATCAGCCGCAGTTAGCCACAGGTACAGGCCAAGATACACCATCCTGGCGACGTCACTTTTATGCCTTCACATCCATCTCTCCACGTATAAGCGTGACATACAAAAGCACACAGGACGGGAACACGGGAAGGAGATATTACTAAAAACTCTCACTTGTCTCTAATGCTTGTTACTTAAATGAGTGCATCTTGCTGAATTGTATTCAGGAGAAAAAAATTTCACAACAGACACTTACAAAGTTGTGTGGACAAATATTAGGACGGCATAGATCTGGTGGCTCACTGCAGGAACTAACTATGAAGTTGATTGTGTTTATCCATTCATTCCATAACAAAACAATTACAGTCTTTAACAATAACTTCGGGAAAAACGAGCTGTTTTTAATATTCATTGCTTCCTTTCTGGCTGTTGGGTTATTTGTTGTGAGCCTATGTATTTTGATACCTATACAAACTCGGGTAAGGATCTAAATGTTATTTTCTCGGACGTCAAGGTCCACCCTGCACATGTATTGTTTCCTGATCAGGGCATTGTGGTCGACTTTAAGTATCACGCTTTTTGAAAACCGCAAAGGCTTCTGTTCTCTTCTATTCCCATTACTTCCGACTGTAGACCCAACGTTTTTACTGCTTGCTGCAGAAGAACTACGATCGACGGAAATGGAGAGCGCAATTTGGAGAATTTTGTCCGCCATATTGATGTGTTATGGCATACGCTTTGTGTTATGAGGCTATCACTCACCGTTCACATTCAAGGGGTAGGAGCGGAAAGCAATTTCTCAGAGCTCCACCAGGCGGAGAAATCTGTCAGTACAGCTTCAGATCTCACGTCAAGGCATTGTTTCCACGCATAGGTTTGTTGATTTGCTTAACACAGCAATGAAGACCCATACAAGCAAGGCGTTGTCATAGTGGAATGATGCTGAATGATTCGAATAAACAAATGTAGTTACAGCGAGGCGAGCTCTGCTAAAGTAATGGAGAAGAAATTTTTGCTTGTTATTATCCCATATTTTTCTCCATTAGCTGGCAGTCCAACATCGGGCGCTTTGGGAATAGAGTTTTAAGCCTATTACCTCTGCACACAGTACAAAAACTGACGTTCTATGGTGACAATTGAAATAGACGGTGGAGGGAGGTAATATCAGTCACCAAGGGAATAGATACAGTGCATGATATTATTCTAGGACGCGAATGCTGTAGCGATAATCGGTAAGCCTTAAGCGACACCAGGCTGTCACATTCTCCTGATCCACGAACTCAAGAGACGGTAAAGAAGTGTTTAATGTGGACATTGACCCTAGGGCTGCTACACCAGATAAAATACAGCCTTCTCGTTTAATTAACCATTCGCTGGACAGACTGACTTCCCTGTCTTTATCTGAGGTTTCTTGGCGTTTGCTGTCTGTGTTGTCAACTATAACCCCGTCGTATTTGTCAGAAGAGGACAGTAGCTTTGAGCTACGGATGCCTGGACGTCAGCGAAGAATTCAGCATGCTTTTTGGAATGACGGCAAAGACATTTCTCTTCCTGAATAAGGATGATGAAAGGCATTTAGTCTTTATTAACGCTAAATCTTATTCGATTTCGAAAAACCGTCGAGGATTTCCGGAGATGAAAATGAACTTAATGCCAAAGGATCTGCAATATTCTGTGTGATGGACATCTCTGACCATGTTGAATTGATTAATGACATATGGCATTCATGGCATATTTTGTCATTTCCTACATTCCTTATGTGCTAATTTCACTCACTAAAGGCCTAAAACTGTGGTCATTTTGTGTCGATGAAGGACACTCTCACGGATTTGTACGAGACAGGTAATAAGAACTGAAAACAATTCTATCCCCCCAACCAACCCAGGAAAAGAAACCCACAAAAACACAAACAACAACAACAACAACAACAAAAACAACAAAAGTTAACGTTAAATTTTTAACGTTATATAAAATCCCAGGGATATTAAATTCACGATAGCATTGGGCGAGCAAATATGACTGGGAATGGCGCTATTAATTCGATATAGTTTGACGGAAGACAAAGTTTAAATATTTACATTGCCTAGAAAACAGACGATTACTGGCTCTCAGATCAGTGAATCTGAGAATAAAGATAATCGTGATAAACCTATTTATGTCATTTAATGCAATATTTGCTCTACATAGCTCGTCATCTCTTTTAAACAATGATCAAACAAGAAACTGCCAATGTCTCTGGATGCCCGATATCGCTTCTCCTGAAGTACATTTAAAGTACAGTTAAAAAATGTATAATCTTTCTAGGTGGGTTTATTCTGCTTTCCCATTTAAATTAACGAACCTTAGAAGCGTAGTTCAGAAAAAAATATGGGACTCTCAGATATCAGCACTAAAGAAACGGTGTTAAATATTTGCGTTGCAAAATTGTGGACCAGCAAACCTCAGGGTTGAAATGTAAGGGACTCTCAAAGATTAGCGCTGAAACGTAATAGACTTTCAAAGAGAAGTAAAGTATTTACAGACTTTTAAAGACTTTTTTCAGAGTTTTAAAGAGTACAGTTGAGATATTCACAGGCTTTGAAAGAGTAGTAGTGAGAAAACAATAGGCTTTCAGAGAATACCTTTGAAGGATTAACAGACGTTTAAAGACTAACCCTGACAACTTTTTTGTTTTCGCTCGGACAATGAAAATGCATCCCAACAATTGTATTAAAGACACTACCTGTTCATTTCAACTGATGTTCTAAGTAAAAGAGTTCTGGAAAACATGTTCGTTTTATAAACTGTTGCCTTTGTACATTTGGACTAAATAGCAGAGGTGATTATGAACAAATAGCTTGGTGACCAGTCTACAGAGTGGAGAATCAGACAGCTCTAATTTGCTGACATCGAGGTCTTAACACAAGCACATTGAAGATTGGTCAAGTCAATCTCCCACCCCGACTGAGAATTGCATTCGCCTGTAAGCGAAAATGACCTTAAACCTTTAAACCAAATGCGTATTTCATGATTTACAAAACTGATGTTAACTTATGGCACCAAAGGTCCATTGATCTATGTTTTCTCTTTAAATGTTTAATCCATTTGGTTAAAATTGTGATTAATTTCAATAGAACTCTAACCACAAAAAACATTTCATTTGGCGATAACAGCATGACGAATTACTCCAGAAAAAATGCTTCTGATTTTACCCCGAACCATCGCAGGTTTTTAGTCTAGAAAGTGTTTTTGTTAATGTTATTTGGTAAGAACTCGGTTTGTCGATGTAATCTTTACAAAACTGTTTTAAAAAAAATAGCCCTTCGTTTAAAAAAATGTTGCTTATTCCAAAAGACAAAAACCAAAAAAACAAAACAAAACAAAGCAATTCTTCATTCCAAAACATTGGATTGCAGACATGTTGAAAGTAAAAGGTGTGCTCCAACAACCAGCTAACGTTTTAACTCACGCCATCTTGCTCTGAACGACAATACGTCTGATGGAAAATTCGATGAACGACGCACAAAGTAGTTAGGAACAAACGTTAAAATCGATCACTGGAGGCCATTTTGTATGGGAACAAGCCACACATTGGTGAAACTTGAAGAGACGCTCGGGTAAAAATCTCAAAGGTTATTAATGATGTTGTGAGCAGTCTACCAACACCGAGAAGTGAACAGGTTGTTTGCGCAAAGATAGATGAAAACTCAAAGACAGCACCTGTAAGGCTTTTATAATCCGATCGCTATGGATGATAATTCTTTTGGCAAAAAGGTCGTTAAAGCTGACAACCTATAGTGCCATTACAACTGTAGTTTGATAACTGCAATATAAAGGAAGCCGGGGTCCATGCTTTTGTCCAAGAACTTATGAGACATGAGGATGAAATGCTTTGCTAAATGAGATAAAAAAGCCAGTCAGTATACTAAACCATGCAATCATTACAGTAAACAAATATTTTGCTGTTTATTTGTGTTGCTTTTTTGTTTTTAATATTTACATTTTTTGGTTTAAAGATTTGCATTGCTTTCGAAACTGATTTTATTTTATTTATTTATTTATTTACGCCGTCTTCAAAAATATCTCACTTATATGGCGGCCAGGTTGCTGGCAGCCGTTCCCACTGAAACTGATTTAAAAGTGGTACACAAACAGATGGAAATATCAATAGATTTTTCAATTTTTAGTTAATGGAAAATAGTCGTAACTATTTACTTGATAGACTATTTTACCTTTAGAGCCATGTGCCTTGCATAATAAAATATACGTTATATATACTTGTACTTATCAACTTATCATGAAAGAACCAACCCGGAATTCAAGGCTGTGGTAAAAATGATACGCGTGCTTTGCACATGAATGTTTCCCTAGCATTAGTACATCTCTCCCCGATGTTTTACAGAGTAAATCTGACCTCTTTAAATCAGCTCCGTAAAAAGCTGACCCAGAAAATTTGATTTGACTGGCTTTTCTGAAACCATTGATTTCCAGGCTGAAAGAATAAACCTGCTTCTTTTTGTGCAACAAGAATTCATGTTCAAGTGGAAAAAAATCCGCAATTTATCATTTTTAAAAAAGGGTAGTCTTGTTACTGATATCGGAAAAATTGATTTGATAACACTATCTCGGACAGGATTTCAGTCATATCGTGGCGACGGCAGCCAGTTATCAAGGACATGTTGTAGGAGATCAGCCACAGTTAATTAAAGTATCCGGCCATGGCGCATCACCCTGGAGACATCACTATAAGCTTGACATACAAAACCAAACAGGATGTGAACAGGGGAAGAAGAGGTTTGTCTATATTCTTAAGTGAGTTCCTCTGTTGGGAGAACACCGGACACAAGCCTTGGGACACTCACGACCGTCCGTAGAAAGAAGAAGCCAACTTGAGCTGGGCTTGAGCTTACATCGACTGCATTGGTGACAGGCTCATGGGTAATTGTACATTGTTAGCACGTTAACGAACTCGGCCACACCCTGCTGATTATGTGATGAAGATGTGTGTTGTTGTGATGTATTTATTTGTTTTTTTTTTGATTGGTGATTTACACCGTGCTCAAGAGTACTTCATTTATACGACGGCGGCCAACATTATGGTGGGAGGAAAGCGGGCATAGCACGACTTCAGCCCATGGCCATCACCGGGTTGCTGGCAGACCTTCCCACGCACGGCCGGGGAGGAAGCCGGCATGAGCTGAACTCACAGTGACCGCATTGGTGGGAGACTCCTCGGCCATAAGGCAAAAAAAGCTAGTAAGTATGTCACGATCGTTTCAACTTATTTGAGGTTCTTCAGACAACCTGGTCTCTGTTTGTAAAGATCAGCGTTTCAGGGAGTTTGTAACGATGCTGGATGCAAACCTCTGACCGTAGCTTTAATTTGACGGGAGGTGGGGAAAAGTTTCAGTATTTTATGCAAAATGGTTGTTTGGGCCAACATTTTCTACTTTTCAGAAAGCAGTCTGTGATACAGTTAAGATAACAGCGAAGGTCGTTACTTTGCCATCAAAGAATATTACCGATCTGATTTAGCCACCACCAAAGTTTTGCGTCGCTTAGAAAGCAGCATGTGATCATGACAAAACCATTAGGGTCCGTATAAAAGGAGCTCTTTTTATCCTGTAAAATGAAGTGCTCAAAATTCATACATCGATTTGTTGTGAGCCTGTACATGTAATATAAGAAGACAGACATTAACAATCATTGTTCCGTTGTGGGCCGTGATCCACGGAATGTGTACCTATATATCTGAATACCCACACAAACTCGGGTAAGGATCTAAGAGTAATTTTCTAGGATGTCAAGGTCCACCCTGCACATGTATTGTTTTCTGTTTACCTGATCAGGACATTGTGGTCGACTAAGCATCGCGCTTTTTGAAGACAGTAAAGGCTCCTGCTCTCCTCTCAGCAAGGGAGTTTCAAGTTTCAGGTATTAAGACTTTAATCGCCTGCCTTTCATGGCTCGGAACTTTTTCAGCCATCACTCCTGTAGAGCAACTTTGATCGATGGAAGTGCGTAGAGCAAGTTGGAGAAGCTTTCCCGCTGCATAGACGTGTTACGGCATACTCACTGCACAATGAGGCCATTACTAACAGTTCACATTCAAATGGCATGATCGGAAAGCAATATCTCACAGCGCCACCAGGCGGAGAAATCTGTCAGTACAGCCTCAAGTCTGTTGTGACGGCATTGCTACCATGCGTAGGTTTGTTGATTCACTTTCCGCAATAAGCAAGAGTCATATATGCAAGTCTTTGTCAGAATAGAGTGATACTCCGCTTCGAGTCAACAAATATAATGAGCTTGCCTGAGTACAATCTTTTCTTTCCCATTATCCCATATTTTCATCAATTGCCTGGCAGTCCAACACAAGGCCCTTTGGCAATAGAACTGTAAGACGACGAGCTCTGCCCAGAGCACAAGTTTGATATCATGTAATGGTGACAGTTGTATCAGACGGTTGATGTAATATCAGTCACCATGGAAATGGATACGGCGCATGATTTTGTTCCAAGAAGCGAATGTTGTGACAATAATCGCCCGAAGCCCGAAGCGACGCGAAGCTCTGATATTCTCTCCATCCACAAAATCAACGACGGTAAGCGTTGTGTTTGATGTGGATATTGACCGTAGGGCTACTAACCAAGATAAAATACAGCCCTGTTCATTTAATCACCCACCGTTGGACAAATTGACGCCCCTGTCTTTACCTGAGGTTTCCTGGCATTTGCTGTCTGCGTTGTCAACTGTAAACCCGTCGTATATGTCGGGATAGGACAATAGTTTGAGCTACGTCTGCCTGGGCGCCAGTGAAGAATACATCAAGGTATTTGTAATGGCGGCAATACCTTGTTTTTTGCTGAACAAGAAATACGTTGGTGTTTAATCTTTGTTAACGCTAAGACTTATTGGATTTCGAAAAGCTGTTGGGGATATCCGGAGATAAAATGATCTTAATGCCAAAGAATCCGTCATATTCTGTGTGACGGATACCGGAGACGCTGTTGGGTTGATTCGGCGGAGTAATATAGTTTTACTGATTTTTATTAAAGAAAGAAAAAAAATGTTACAGGGGAATATTTATCTCAGTTACTCAAGTTTCATGTTACAATTTTCTACCAGTTTCACTGAATAGACAAATTTATACAGGATTTTGTTATGTCTATCGAAACAAGAACCTTTAGACCTATGCGAATGTTGTGGCAATAATCTGCTGAAGCACGAGCGACGCTTCATCCACAAACTCAACGACGGTAAAAACAAGTATTTTGATGTTGATACTGACCCTAAATTCTGTGTCTTGCCAACCGTAAACCCGTCGTGTTTGACCAGAGAAGACCATAGCTTTCATCTCCGGTTGCCTCGGCGTCAGCGAAGAAAACGGACACATGAAGCTGTTTGTAATGACAGCCAAATATATTTTCTTGCTTAATAACGTTGATAAATGATGTTGGTGTTTGATCTTTGTGAACTCCAAGTCATCTGCGATGTCCAAAGAGTGTTGGAGACTTTTGGAGATGAGAGTGAACTTGTTGAAAACCACTAGCTATATATTGTGTCATAGTTACCTAGAATTAATTAACACGCTAGGTTAATTTGACATGGGAGAGCTGTTTTAATAGATTGGCGGAAATGATACCAGTGGAGATGTTGTTGAAGTTGAAAAAATCAGCTTTACGTCAGAATATTTACCACCATTGAACAGAGTATCGTATTACACTATGGAAGTTTTGGATGTGTTTGGCTAAACAAAGACCTGCACAACTGATGAAATACAGTCTGCGTGAGCACTCGATGGCTACATGGACCGTGTATTGGTTGATATGTATAAGAAGTAACAGGACATTAATGGTCTATTCCGTTATTTTTGCATGTTTTAATGGATAATATGATCCGCTGGGGATCTCCAGCTGTGCGCATTTGGTGTCGAGGAACAACACGTTCACCGATCTGTACAGGGCAGGAAATGAAAAACAAATATAGTGACTTTTTAAAGTATACAATCGTATAGTGATAATGGATTCCGAAGCCAGTAGACAATGAAAGAGGACGCGGAATCACGCTATGAAGTCCGATATAGCTTAGCGGAAAGAGTTATGGAAATCTTTACATTTCAGAGGAAACGGAGGAATATTGGTGACGGTGATTATGTGTACAACAGTAGTTGCTAAGTGTCAAATGGTCAGACGCGGCGAATAAGTTTTTTATCTTCGATTTCAGATCGGCGAATCTGACGTTAAAGGTCAAGGTAATCCCAATTCCTGGGATTAAAGACAATATTATCTTTACATTTTTCACACTGAAAAGGAAATTATCATTATCACTAGGTACATTATTTTCCGTGTCGTTAAAAACGTTCTGGTCAGTCCTTCAAAAAATGTGTTCATTCAGCTGACAACAGCTTATCCTTCACATTCTATTCTGGGCAGTACAGAAATGGCAAGCATTCAAGGGAAGTATTATAGTAAGCAGCAGGACTGAATATTTGAAATTACGTTTATTTCTTTTCTTTGTGTATTGTTTTTTTACTGTGGCTTCATGGCACATATTAATAATGTATACCGTTAATGGCGTCACATTGACTTTCCTCTGGCCTTGAAGTAGTTCCAGACGTTTCAGATTAGCATTCAGAATCCCACTGTATACTTGAGTAAAGCTTATAAGAATTTTATGTTGATCTCTGTATAAAAGTGTTATCAGTGATAGGCTTTATTAATATTGTCCGTACAACACGCATTAAAATCCAAGCATTCAATTTGAGGAACACAAAATCTAAAAAATTTCTGAGGCAAAAATGATATTGAAACAGAAAAAATATAGAATAACTCTCTGTCTTTGAATGCTAGAGATGTAGAAGAAGTAGAAGTCTGACCAGTAGCCCTTTGAGTATTCTGTAATGTGAACAGTGAGACAGCTGTAATTTGCTGAGATGAATGTTTTATTTTTCAGGCACATTGCTGGCCAGCCTCTGTGTATTTTAATGCCCGCCAAGAAGATTGGTCTAGACAGACGGAAATCACAATTCTCCGACCCTACTTATCATTTCTCAAGATCAATGACTACGCATTTAACATCTGAAAACAAAACAGGAGTTAGGAACAGCTTGTTGAATAAGGCTGTGGTATGATCAAGCTATCGTCAAGGTCACGTTTTTCCATTAAGCTCTAAAACAGTGTAGAATTTAGGAAATGTTTGCAGAATGAGGTTATGGTAAAATTGGCACATCGCCATGGTCACCTGGTCTTGTAGTCCCTTATAGAATACAGGTTCAAGTTTTACAGAAATTATTCAAAAACCAGTTTAGGCTTTACTAAAATTTATAATATTGTATGATAGCCTCTACATTTCAGGCAAGATTGACCCTTTTCCATACACTTAGCCATGTCAGTCTTCTAGAAAGCCTATGAGTGTCAACTTTGAAGCTAGGACACTTTACAACTGCATCATAATGGCTAGTCGATACGGATTTTCGCTTAGTCACGGATAAAAATGCATGAAAACGTTTAGACAGAATGTATTTGGTAACCTAATAAAACATGGATCTATTGACCTGCTCTTAACTTAAGGAACTAAAGGTCTATATTTCCTTTATTTGGCTTTGTTTAGTGAAAAAGTTATTAATTTAGAATCCTAAACACCTAGCAGATAACAGCATGCAAAATCACTCACAACGAACTGGTTCTGATTTCATCCCAAGCTTTAACCACCGCAGGTTTTTAGTCGACAAAAGTGTTTTTGTTACAGATTTATTTGGTATTGATTAGGTTTGTCATTCTCTCCTCACAGAACTGTTTTTCATTAAAAAAAAACATTCTTTTCTCCGGAAAACAAATCAATAAAAACTGGAAATAAAAGGCAAGTTTCAATAACCAACTAACGTTTTCATTTACGCCATTACACCACCAAAGACAAAACGTCACATGGAAAACTCGACGAGCGAAGCAGAGAGTGTTTAGGACCATTTGTTAAAATCGATGACTGGAGGCCAGGAATCATTTTGTATGGGGGCAAGCCGCACATTAATGAAACTTGAGGAGACGCGGGGAGGAAAAACTGAATGGTTATTGAGGATGTTGTGCGCAGTCGACCACGGCTGAAAGTAGAACTGGTTGTTTGTCCAAAGATAGATGAAACCTCAAAGGCACTACTTCTGAGGCTTTCTCTAATCTCACGTCATGATGTTTTAGTGCAAAATATCGTTAGGGTTGACAACCTCAGTCCATTAGAACTGTAGCGTGATCAGTACAATACATACAAAAACTCAGTGCGTGAGCTCCTTTACCATAAGTTGAGAGGCGACAGATATGACTGCTCAGCTAGATGTCAAAATGTCACTCAGTGTACTAAACGAACAAAAACATTTCGTTGCTTTGGTATAGCGATTGTTGTTTAAAATATCTCCATTGCAGTCCTAGGGTGATTTAAAAACTGAAGGGAAAGAGGTGAAAATATTTTTCAATTTATAATTAATAGAAAATGACTACATACATTAACCTGACCGGCTGTTTGGCCCTTATGGGAAGCGCTTTGTGCACATCAAATTTTACGCCATGAAAGAACAACTCCGGATTTAAAGGCTGTAGTAACATGAATTATGTTGACGTTTTCATGTGACAGTTTCCATAAGTACATGAGCGATCGTTTTTCCCTGTTGTGTTACAGATTGCTGCTTAAATTTGATCTCTTTAAATCTGAAAAAAGCTTAAACAGCTACTCTAACTTGACTTGCTGCCCTAAACCATCGATTTTCCAAGTTCAAAGTATAGGCCTGCCTCTGTTTGTTCAAAAACAGATCGTTTTGAAATCGATAAAAATCAGCAATTCATTATTTTTTACAGAAACCCAGTCTTGTTACTGCTATATGTGTTAGCGAATAAATGATTAGCCTTAACGCTATCGCTGACAGGATTCCAGCCCTGTCTTGTCGATGCTGATATAAGAGATCAGTCAGTAAACATGGATACTTTGTAGGATATTTTGTGGTCGATTTGAAGGATATACTACACTTGCTAAGACCATAAAGGTTTGATTTTGCTCGCAGGAGGGAAGTTTCAAGTGTCAGGTATTTAGACTTTAATCTGCTGGCTTCATGGCCTGGAACTGTTCAATCATTACTTCCCATTCTCCATGGTTGTGTGCTTTACGTTTTATTGTAGTGATACGGCTTTCATTTTGATATTTTTGATTTGATTGGTGTTTTGCGCCTTATTCAAGAATATTTCATTTATAAGACGTCAGTCATTATAATGTCGGGAGGAAACCGGGCTGAGTCCCGGTAAACCGACGATCATCTGAGGGTTGCTGGCTGATCTTTCCACGTGCTGCCGGAGCTTTGATGGACGGAAGCGGAGAGCAAAAGTTGAGATGTTTGCCGTGCTGCAAACGCCCTGTATTATGTGCCATTATTCACTGTTCACGTTCAAGTGGCACGGTCGGAAAACCCTGTCTCACAGAGGCACCGAGGGAAAAATCTGTCAGACAAGCTTCATATTACTTGCCAATGCATTGTTACCAGGCGTAGATTTGTTGATTTGGTTTAACGAGTGAGGAAGGCCTATACATGTAAATCGTTGTCAGAATAGAGAGATATTCCCCTTCGAGTCAACACATGTAGATACACCTAGGCGATCTCTTCTGAGGTAATGGAGAAGAAACTTGTGGTTGTCATTATTTCATAGTTTTTCTGCATTATCTAGGAGATCAACACTCATTGCTTTGGGAAGAGAGCTGTAAGCCCATGCGCTTCATACAGAGTATAAGGGAGACATCGCCTAATCGTGACAATTATATTAGACGGTTGATGGGAGGTAATGTCAGTCACCATGTAAATAGATACAGCCCCTGATTTTTTTTCCAAGAAGGGAATGTTGTGATGATGATTGCCCCAAACGACACCAGGCTGTCATATTCCCTTCATCCACAAATTCCACAACGGTAAACAAGGCCTTAGAGCTGCCTAAACCCTACTGACCTTATGGCTGCCTATCCCAGATAAAATACAGTTTTATTCATTTCATTACTTATTGTGGACACATTGACGTCTCTATCTTTATTTGAAGTTTTAAGCGCTATCTACTTACAGGGTTGGGGAATTTCCCTGTTATACTCCAGCGGCTGGTGGCATGAACTTCTAAAACAGAGATCGTTGCCTCACACCCCAAGCTTGTGAGCTCGGTCAAACATGGATACCCGAAACACTGTTGGATTAATTCGACATAGCAGAGAAGCGTTAACTGAATGTTTTTACTGAAAACAGTGGAGACTTCCCATCAAATGTTTAATGAGATATTAATCTCATTTAATCAAAACACATATATTACTCTTTACCTCCAGTTTCAATGATGAATCGAGATGTTTATTTTATTACATTAAGCTAGTTCTTAATATTTCGTACCGAGGAAGTAGAGGGGTGATAAAATATAATTCACCTAGTGGCTGGATAGACGGCTGTTAGGTTGTATGTATGATGAGTAAGAAGAAAATTATTGTCTATCACGTTATTTTTACATCGCTTATTTGCCAACATGGCTCATTAGGGATCTCCAGCTCTGGGGATTTTTGACGAGGAACAACACATTCATCGACTTGCACAAAAAGGTCATAAATATGACACATTTTCGTATGAGTAAACGCAATCATACGCTCATAAAAATTAACGTGCAATTCTCAAGATAAAATGGTATCAGATTACACCGTCGTAGAGGGGTTACTGATTTCAGAAATCATGGGAATAACAAAGAGGACAGGAAACCACATCATTAGATATAGCTTAGAGGACAACGAAGTCTAAAGCTTTACATTCTACAGAAAAGTGAAGAATATCGAAGAAATGGATTTTCAATTTCAGAGCTGCTAATTAATGTCAAGGTAAAACCCATTTCCTATCATTAAAAAATATTCGCTCGACACATTTCATATCTTTTAAAAGTCGATTAATTAAGACCCATAAAGGTCTAGAAAGTGCTAGGTTACGTCATTTGTGTCATGTTTTATTAATACGGTCTGTAAAACACACATTACAATCCAAACATTTTGCCTCATTTAATTTAGCAAAAACAAAATCTAAGAAAAGGGGAGTAAAAATTTTCTTCCCTCTGCTGATGCTTACTTTTTACACGGTCTTTTCCTTGAGAGAGCTATTCACTGGGATCTTTCAGGTTTATACATGGGACTAAGGAAAAGGGGGAGAGTTTCTAGAAAGGTTTGTGTTTTGCTGGGATGAATTCGTCAGTTCCTGGTAGATTTGTGTTACGCATCATGAAGTATATTCAGGAACATTCGTTTCTTGTTCAGTTGAAACACTCGTCTCTGAGCGGATCTGTGTTATTCATGAAGAACATAAAGGAACATTTCTGATCTGTCCTGTTGGATCATCATCAACTCTTATTGCATTTATGAAGTATCTGGGAATATTTTTGCCTTTTTGACAAGAGAAAAGCTGGTGGCTGGGTTACCTTCGACGATTTGTCAGCTATCGCACTGTCGTCGACTCTCTGGTTTCGCTCACCTTGTTTTAGACGTTTGTATTATTTAGCTTAATGGGCCGCTGCGCTCCTAGTGTATGATCAACAGACGCTTCACGCCAGGAACCTGAGACACGTGTTGACTGGAGGTCACAGCAGAAGAAATAGGAGGTGTCCTTGGCCAAGGTTAATTCCACTGTGGCAAAAGCTGGTGGAATTGTGGAACACTGTCTCGTTGATAACTTTCTGGGCACTCTTGATGACTCTCCTAAAGTATTTAAAACTTTTAAGTGCTTTGGGGTCAAATATTCACTTTTGTGAGCTGCTACAAACATTTTATTCGGCAGAAGGGGTAAACCCTAAGTGCTTTTGACGAGATGCGCTTACATAATAGTGTGGGCGAATTAGTGCTGAATGGATTCCATGCAACTCTTTTCCATCGGTAGAGATTCTAAAGCCAGTTTCTCCCTACGTTTATTTCTGCCTACGTTTATTGTCCGCATCGTTTTCTGGGCTACAAAAAATGTGACTGAAGCAGGGAAAAAGCACAGAGTTGTAGTCGACTGAGATGTGTTAGCAGGTAACAAACTGATTCGGGTTTGTGGCTCTCTAGCATCCTGGGATGCAGATGGGTAAGTGTCACGATTGGGAATTTTTTAGCTAAATGGTAAACACTGGAAAAAAAGAAAAAAGTGGATAAAAAATAAAACATACAGTTGAACATAAAGAAATGTTTATTGTCCAGAGATTTCTAATTTTCTTAGATTACTTTTTGGCTGACAAGGAACGTTGTAAACGTTATAGGAAAAATATGATTCCCGGAGAGATTATTATTTTCCTTCGCTGAAATAGTGGCAATGAGGTAAAATAGACTTTTAATTGGGAATGTTGAAAACTACGGTCTATTAAACATTGCCTCTGCTTTCTTGGAATAGAACTAACAAAATGGCGTTATTTCAGAAAGTAGTACTAAAGAGGGAATGCAGTCATTATCGTCAAATGGAAATTTTTAAAGTCAATATTAGTCGACCTTTGTACATTGAGTCGATGTTTAGCTCTAGGTCTGTAAATGGTGGAAGTGTATAAGCCTGAACCAGCTGCCCGTTGAGTATTCTGTAATGTGAACAGCGAGACAGCTCTAATTTGCTGAGGTCAAGGTTTTACCGTACAAGTGCATTGCTGGCGCGCCCCACTGTGTTTTACTGCCCGCCAAGAAGATTGGTCTAGACAGACGGAAATCACAATTATCGAACCCTATTGATCATTTCCCAAGATCAATGACTATACGCATTTAACATCTGAAAAGAAAACAGGAGTTAGAGACTACTTGTAGATTGAAGGTGTGGTATGATGAAGACATTGCCACCATCACTTTGTTTAACCGGCCTTACCCTCCACCCATAAAGCATACTATGGCTATGGGGGTGAAACAGCCTTAACTACGGCGCAAAACCACGTTGAAGTAGACAAATCACAAAGCGTGTTTTGAGATCGAGCTCTTACATGCATTTGGAGGTATCAACCCTATTTTGTCTCGGGCTCTAAACGTCCCATAAAACGTCGGTTTTACGCATAAAAGTTTGTAAGGCATTTGTCAAGGTGTCGGTAATCTACTCTGGATTCTAATGGTTGCTTCATTAACCTGACGTTCATCACTGACCTGAAAGAACGCCCATGTTAGCGTATCATAACTCCCATGTTAGAGTATCATAATACCCATGGCAGCACATGACAACACCGATGTCAAAACTCACAACACGCAGGGCAGCGTATCATAACACCTATGTCAAAGTATCCTAAATGATATGACAACTTATCATAATGCACATGACAGAATCTCAACACACCCATGGGAAAGTATCAGAAAGAACACCCATGACAAAACACCTTTGGTAACGTATCATAAACACATCATATCATAAGCGTGTCATAATGCAAGAAAAACACAGACATATCACATACAGTTTTCTTTTAACTACTACATGGTTCGGCCCATTCAGGGAAAATGGTAAACATAATTGCCTTACCCTACATGGATGCATCCTTTGTGGAATGTAACACAGGTACTTTATTTCCATGATTATAAGACAAAAGGGACAGCAAGAACAATATCCCCGCTCACTGAAACACCGGGTAGCACCCATATGGGATAATTACAAGAATAGCTTTTCTTGCATTTGCTCCAGAGAATTCCGAGTGTAACCATCTTTTACGTTGTCCCTTGACGACAGGGAATTTGAGAATCCTCCGGGGAAAAGCAAACGTGCTGACAGACAGCTGTCAAACATTGGTAGGTTAATGCTCTTGTCAAGAAATACTCGTTTCCTAGAAATGGCCGACGGCGTGGCAAAATGATAGTTCAATTGCCATCATGTAGACACATGTGACAGGTCGGTGTCGTATCCTGCTGTATTGGACGCGGAATGGGCGACAGAAACGAGCAAGTGAAGGAAAGATCAACGGTTAACGCTAAATTCTATCGTAATTTGTCTTAATTAATTCTCTACAGTGGCAAAAAAAAACGTGTTAAGCCGTGTAGAATAGTTGTTATGTAATAGTTGCTTACGAGAAAACAACAGCAAACCTGGATTTGTTACAAACCAAAGACTTCAGTAGCATCAACAAAAAGTGATGAATTGACACTAAGAATCTCGGTCGTTACAAGACCTTTATTGGAACCAGAGATGACAAGTACGAACACCAGCTGAGTTCTAAGGCATATCTGTCAAGTTACTAAGAGTTCTGGTCACGCTCATGACGTCTGCAGATGGGTGAGGTTAGCTAAATCTTCCACAATTTCAGATTGGCAGACAGGGGATATTTGTCTCAAAACGTACGTTCGATGACTGGAAATTTTTCGAATTGTTTCCGTAGCGAAGCGTTTTGTTCGTCGGATTGAAAGGCAAGATATTTTTACGCACTTTTGGAAAGCAGTACGCGTTTAAAATTCATCTTGCGAATGCTAAATTTATGCTGTAATGTACTGAATCTTTATGAAACACAGCAAGTTGTCAACCGTTTAGTGATTTGCTGGATGTGTTCGTGTGACATTGCCCAAAAAAGTGCCATAAAAGTATCTGGTTCATAGGAATGCAAAATTTCAATTAATATAGAAAATGTGAGACAAACATGAACTGTATGGTTATTTGTAAATCGGTTCCAATTTATTTGTAAATCTGTCGGGTTTTCAAGAAGACCTGGCCATGTGTTACCCATTCATAAGTGCGATATGAGTCACATTGTGGTAGATACCTTGGGTTACCATACCCATCCAGAATAACCTATAAAAGTACAACATACGGGTTACTCTGTACTCCAGATCAAACATGAGGCTACCCATGGTACCATATATACCGTAGTCCAGTGTCAAGTATCTGTAGGCACCCTAACCTATCTCTGATAACAGCGTCGACAGGAACCAGTATTTGACCAAACAGAAACGAGACCTGACAGTTGTAATCACCTTACAATTACCTTGTGGTCTCTCCACAACATGAATTAATCCCACAAAGTACAGGGCACAGTGGCCAAGGGACATCTAGTATTTTACGCCTGGTTAATTCCATTACGTTTACTTAATTCTTGTATTTCTTTTAACTCAGGGTTCTGCATCTAATTTTAAGAAATATATGAACATAACTGTTCTTTCATGTTAACAGCATGATACAACTTGAAAAATGTTTAATTATTGTGTTCTCTGATTATTTGCCGTTCTCCATCTAGATGGCTTATATTTAATGTGTCGTCTATGTAGATTAATTTAGTGCTTTATGTGTAATCATCTAGATTCACTCAAAATTCAGCATGAAATTTTTCTGGAATGTTTTAGTGTTCAGTATGATTTTAATCTGGATAAATGCAATGTTCTAGGTGTATTTAATGTAGATATACTTAATGTCTAGAATGGTGCTGATCTGTTTTAATTTAGTGTCTCGTGAGTGACTAGTAAAATGGGCTCTATGTATAAATTACAAATTTAGCCATTCTGAGGTGGTGAACGTAACGCTATCTTAAACATACCCTGTTAAGCCTGCACTGCTTTTAAAATGACGCCTTCAAACGAACGATCCTGTACGATCGATTGCTGTATTATTCAGCTATTATGTCTACAAAATGCAAGATTTTATATGTAGCGGGGGAGGACAACGATCTACGAGCTAAAATCTTCAGGGTTTACTTGAGAACCTGTCTACAATTGAGATATTTTAAGATGAAATCCTGTTCCATGAAGGCAATACAGTTGGAGTCTGCTGTCAGGGCTAATTTCTTACTCAAGTACCAGTGGACTCGCGATGGATGTCAGAATATTAATATACATGTAGCTCGCTGAGTGCACCCGATGGACGTCTTGCAAGCAATTTATATATTAAGACAGTCAATCGCACTGGAAGTTGAAGTTATGGACAGTGACTAGAATAGTGTAGGTATTAGGGAACAAAACCAACGGCCATTTAAATCGTTGGCCATTTAAATCGTTGGCCAATTAAACCCTCACTCAGTTAAACCCTCTGTGTTAAAACCTCGATCAGTTCAACCGTAATTCAGTTAAAACGTCAGTCCTAAACCCTCAACCAGTTGAACGGCATATCGGTTAAACGTTCTGGTCAGTTAACCCATCTGTGAGCTAAACCGCAAGTGACAGTGAAATACTAAGCCAGTTATTCCTGTAGTCAGCAAAACCTCCATTCCTGTCTGTTAAACCGCTAATAAGGAAAATCGCAAGTCGACAAAACTGTTAGAGAGTGAAATACTCAGTAAGCGACTTTAGCAATCAGCAAAACCGCCATGTAGTCAGTGAAATCCTTTCCAAGAGAAAACAATTAGAGGAAATGGGATTAAGGTGCATCACTTATTTTACTGCGCATGTGTTCCATCCAATAGCTATATGCTTTTTATGTTTAAAAACTTCTATTTCTAGTTATCTGCAATACTAAGCCAGCCAGTGACTTTATCCTCCGCTTGACGTCCTGTGTACGCTTACTGTTTGTGCCATACAGTTTGTTTCTGTATGGTGATGATAGTTGTAGTCTGGGCCCCGTCCTGTTGGGCTATAACCGTGACGGTCCTGGCAGAATGGGTGAGAACCGTGAAGACTGTACCAGAGTATACAGACGTACAGGAGACGGCCAGACGCTATATGAGAGGATGGTGCGATAACTGTCTCTTCAGACAGAGAAACCTAAGTCCATCGGAGTTATGCGTTCAATAAGTGGTGATATTCTATTAATTGGTGTTAGACGATCGATGACTGGAACTCACGCCAGCTGCGCGCCAAACTCGCGCCATTCTTCTCCAAGATCTCAGGTCAGAGAATCTGTATGAATACACAAACTCGCCTATGAATTATGTACTTGGACTGTCTCTCTATCAACTAGCTGCTGTCTGGCGGTTTTATTAACACACGGTTTGATATGTTCTGTTTATTAAAAACAGATAGAAATACCCGTGGGCGGCAATTTCAAGCGAAACTGCCCTGCGGCAAACTTCCAGGTCGATGACGAGAACTCCGATCATGCAATCACCGAAATGGGGATGAAGACAAATTATCGAATGATTGAATTAATGACTTCAGCTGTAAACTTTCATGGACTGAACGACTTGATAAAGCGATTGATTGATTGTCCGATCGGTTGATGATCATCGTAAATATTCATTGTGATTATTCATGTCCGAATGTTTCACAGCATAGTTTTTTCATAAAAGTAGTTGTGTTTTAAAAATGTTGGAATTTCAGAAATGTTTTCATTGGTGGCTTCGACGTGGCCTTCACATAACAAGAGCAAGATTTACCTGGGAAGATGGACTATCGCAAAATAAGAACGATATACCTGCATGAAACATGAGGATTGGTTCCTGGTGTATCTCTGTTTTTTTCCGCATGGTTGGTGAGATAAGCGTTAAAATATATTAGTGTATGTGGCTTGTGTTTTGTTTGCTCTGTAGTGTCATAGACCTGTTAAAAACAATTTCGCTGGTGTAAGTAGTGAAGTGTGATCAAAATAGACAGTTTTATCTTAAAAACGAAATGTACCAGACAAAACTTCAGCCAGAATAGTCTGTAAAAGTTGACACCAGAGGATACGCTGACAATTGGTTGTGGTATGAAAAGGGGTATGTGCGACACTATCGCTGACACATCTGGAGTTCTGTTTAGAGTTTAGAGAACTGGCTTGTAAGTACTAACGCAGTACTCTCCACTATGTTGCCATAGGCATCGGAGGACTAACCCAGATTATGTCCTCTACAGACTCCATCAGACAATTTTCTTTCTCCGAAATTAATATTGGATCCTAGGAACACTAAAGAGCTGTCTTCGCGTCATAGCTTTTCTCATTTCCCGTCCCCCTGGGACGCTCGTCAGGCCTGTGTTTTAGCGCTGAAAACAGGCTTTATTAGGAAAACGGCAGCAAAAGAGAGAAAATACTTTAAGACCCGGAAACCATTTAGCACAAGTTTGTGGCGGACGAATTCCCCAGTGTTCGGCATCAATAGGGTGAACTGGATGTGGGTTCTGATGGAGAGATCGCGGCCAAACTCTTGGCTTACTGGACAGAGCCGTAAGTGGTGACTACAGCCTGCTAATCAGAAGACATTTCATCGGTCCCCCGGGATTCTTCGACACTGCTGTGCTTACAACCTTTCTGACTAGACAAATACACAACTTACGCACGAAGCAGGTTTAAATTGCCAAGAAAGGAAAACATTGAGGGTCCACTCAAAAGGCCATTGACTGTATATAAGGAGAACATCGATCTGGCAGACAAAAATCACTGTCGGTTGCAGCATGTTTAAGAAAACCCAACTCAACGCGACCACTATGTGTTCAATTGTTTTAGCCTTAAATTGTTGCTATTTCATATTAGGTGAAAAAAACAAAAAGAAAATATAAAAGTAAGGAAATACTGATAGGGAATATTTGGCCGTGATATCCTCTTCACATGCATACGTTGTATGAGGATTTGCATACATATATACACGTACTTCGACTTGGGCTTATTGCTCAGTCCAGTGGTCAAGACCCGGTGCGCTTTTGTGACAAACGGCTTCCCAGAGTACGACGAAACAAAATTGTACTTTGTTTACTGACATCGTTATTTGATGATTTCATATAGATTGTAAATAAACCAAGGCTGCAGCGTAAAGAAGAACCAGATCACTGACAACAGACGTCTCGAAAGTTCGTCAAGCGGTGCAGCTATATGACGGTATACATAGCACGTCTGTATCTCTATGTACGCCATGTCCATCTGCCCGGATTCCGCCATGCCTTTGTCAGTGCACCAGACAATCACTGCCTCGATGACGCTGTTATTATGGTCAGAGATATGTATATTAATGATCATTATCTCGTAGTAATTTCTCAACGCTCGGTCTCTGCTGACCTCTTGATCGGCCCCATGGCTGACCCCTCCTGACCAGAGGGAAAGGGCAAGACGACGCGAGACAAGTCTATCGATCCAACCCCCCAATTATTCAAATTGAAGCCAAAGTGTGTTCGTAATCCCCCGTATTTGAATAGAGACCCCGGGTTCTCTAGCCTCGCAGTATTAGCATGTAACTAAAGGCTTCCCCGAAGGTGTTGCGAAGTACATTATAAAGGCAAACGCGATCGCTAAGCCTCTTTGTGTCCCGATTTCACATCTGGGTTATTTACAAACCACCATGGAAGCCGTACGGATGTGGCTCCCAAATATTATACAGTCTGGCCTTTAAGAGGGAAGCGATCACCTTCCTGTTATGAAAGGCCATTGACAACGCAACAGAAACCTGTTTCGCTGCCGATCCTGGTGTACAGTCAATGTAGTACAGGCGATGTAAAAACTGAACCGCTCGCGTTGTCAATTAGCGTCATTAGGAACTGATCGATAGCGGAGAACAAGCAACGTTATGTAAGGTGACCCAGGGCTGTAGCCAGTTCGAGCACACCGTCATCTCCAAAATCCAGCTCTTCGATTTTCTGAATTACCCCAGCATCTCTGCAAATTGAAGAGTTAAAGTTCAAGAGCGCATAAAAACGTAAAAGGATCGAAATCGAGTTCGTTTAATTTGTCACAAATTTAACGCTGGGGATGACAGAAAAAAGTATATAATAGTTGTGCAAAAATGTTCCCATCAGATCTGTACATAGAGTTTTAGATTGGCAATTCAGACCTGAACAAGCCTATCTCGTGACGTGTGAAACCTACTGGGACCGGAAGTATAAGAGTCCGCCATGGCCGTGCTGATTTCAAAAACACTGATGAACGTAAATGCCTCTGCAGAGGCGCCTTAATCGTTTTAGCCATGCAACAGCAATAGTCTATAAACCGTTCCCGATGGTGAAACAAGACTTGGATGATAAGTTCGTTCTTTTCCAATGAAACGTTTAATGGATCATTGAAGTTTTAAAGCAGCAAAGGATGAACGTTCCACAAGAACAAAAAAGCACACGTTTGCTTTGGTGAATATTTAAAAGTGAACAGCTTAGAAAATTGGCTTGCAGTAAACCTTCCGAACCATTTAACTCTATGTCAGAAAAATTACGTTCCGTTAGGAGATAAATTAATAATACAAGTCGACATACTGTGCAGGCATGTATCTAAGTATCTACATCATTATCAGATATTTCGCTCACCTTATATGATCCGATCAAGAGGATAATTATCTTCCATCTCTGTCCAACGTCTAAACGTTGAGATGGACATGTAGCATTTGGCTCAAATGTAATCCTGATTGCGTGGTGTCCTCATGTATGTTGTTCAAGATCGGCGACTTCGTGATTGTGGTAGTTAAACACAGACTGTCAATTAACTGCTGGGATAATTAACCCGTAGGGGATGGGTGGAGGAAGCCGGCATGCCGGACTCTGGTGCCAGACATCTTAATGAGGGTTCAGTTGAGCAAGCACGGAATTAATTCTAGTTGTCGAACATGCTCGTATTCGGAACATAAATCCACTCATGGGGCGCAGGTTGCGTAAGCATTATGTAAAATTCCTGCACTGTGTTTACCACGGCTTTTAGTTAATGATTCGGTGCTGACGACTGAGGGATAATGTCATTATGTAATCCCACAATATCAATAATACCCAGCTCTACCCAGTTCAGGCAGGTAACCCAGGCACAATCGATTCCAGAACTCCTGTCATGGAATGCCAGCAATCATAAGATAGCGTATGTTGGTAGCTGCATTGTAGAGGCCTGTTCTCTGCAGTGACATGTCTGCTAACTGAACTATACTCTGTATCAGCAAGACGCTTTATTCTGTGGAATGTTTTTAAAAGACATAATAACGTACACTGCGCATAACGTTCCTACATGTATACCAAACGTCTAATTATATTGAACTTGTTCTGTTAAACGCTTAGTTGTCTTTTCTTCCAACCATCTGGTCTCTCAGCAAGTATAATGCAGTGAATAAACGAGAAGTATGATTCATAAAACACCGTTTAATTCTCTTGGCAGACCAACTCTGCGCAGAATCAAATCAAAGATCATCACAGGCAAACTTAGTAGATGGTGGACCTATAGCACACGAACATTAAGATATGAGCAATATTTACCAAGACTGAAAAATGATGGGAATATCTGTATAAAGTTTTGTGCTGTTAACGAAAACGCAATGAGTTAGAACTGTAAATTCCTCGTCTTCATAATAATATAGAATTACATGGTAATCTCCACCGGAAAGAACAGAAAGTTTTACGGTTAAAACAGAGATGAAATGTTCGGGCATAAACTCGAAGTCTTTCCGAAATAGTTGTGAGCGGCCTTGCACAAAGCCGGTGTTCAATCTCTTACACAGCAGCGGGCATTTACCCGCCATGGTATTTTCTCATATTCTCATATGAGTCTATACAACAACGGCAGCAGCTTTTCATTGCTTATACTAGTAGACACCAGCGGGAATTTTTCTCTAGCTGAGATATTGTAGTAATAGATTTCTGATGAGGAGATCCGAGTTCAAATCGCCGGTTGACCCACTAGGTAAATCCTTCAGCCATGGCCATGGATTCATAAGTTAAATTATTCAGGAAACACACCATAACCACTCTGTTGACCAGGAAAGTGACTGTGTTACTTCCGCAAACAAATACATCTCCAATGAATCGTAAAGTGCCTTTACCCTTTTGCCTTAGCCATGGTATAGAAGTATTTTATCACATTTAAACAGAAAGACATCTTTTCAATCTATCCAAGATAACTGGAACTTGCATTACGTTTATTGACCTTGTCTCTCTCCCAGAAAAATTCACAAGTACAACATGATTGACTTAACCAGTCACGTGTTTGTCACGTGTCCTCTTTTTTCAAATATCTCAGATCGTTGTCCATGACGATAAGCGACTTCCTCTTTGCTTTCCTTTTTGCTCGGTGTTTCTCGGAGGCGTCCGACTCAGACGACGACGATGATGATGAGTTTGACGAGGAGGAGGATGATGACGATGATGAAGAACTGGAGTCGGAGTCGGATCCGGAGTAAGTCACGTGCGAGTGGTCAGTGCTGGTTTTACTGTCGGAGTCGCTGGTCACGGAGTCAGATTCGGAGTCGGAGCTTGAACTGTCCGTGCTGTCACTGGAGCTCTCCTCACAACACAGCCTGCCAACAGAACGGGGGAAGCAAAACTGTGAACTTTGGCTATCTTTACCATTGCCACTGCATAGTACTTGGATTTCAGTGGATGTTAATATCCACTGTGGCTAAGGCAACTGTCCTGTGGAATGAATAATTTCCCCGTAAATTTGATACATTATATTGGCAGGAGAGTTTTATTTAATACATTGTCTGGCGGAATGCAAGTATGCAAACATTTACGTCTGAAGTAACAAACAGTTTCGGAAAGCTGCAGCTTGGCAGAAGAATCGAAAAGTGGCGGTGATAATGGATCCGATAACAAACTTGGACAAGTTATGTATACCTACGTATCTCAGTACGTCTCAATGTTGAACCACAGTTATGGCTCTTTTGTAGACAATGTAAGAAAACTAAATATCATTTTTTCGTTTTCAATTGCCTCTTTGTCTTGTTTTCATCTTCCCAGAAAGCTAATTATTCTAGACTACAAGGGCTGTCAACTTTCTGGACGTCATGGAAGAGACAAAAAAAAACCCAACAAAAAACAAAACAAAACAGCAATCTATTTGCAGAGCACGCAATTACTAACTCCACCATCTGTTCTCGAAACACAGCACTGTTTTGAAAAAAAAAGCCCTATACCACCACACACGGTGCATATTTATATTTAATTGCTGGCGTCTCCTTTTATGTGGACAAAGCTTGTTCGATGTAACAGCTTTTCTAATTAGCAGTTTATATCAGACTGAGTTGTATGATGACGGTCAGGTCTGTGTGTGACGAGTCCAACCAGAGGCGGGAACAAACGCAAAGATTGACGAACCACTTCAACCAGAAGTCTAACCCGGCCATAGTACAAAATACAAACAAGCGTACGTTTCATTACGAGTGTAAATGAAGCAATGCAGTAGTGAGTCATGCTGATGTCATGTTCAATCTCAATAAGAATAACATTATATTTCATGTAAGACTAAAAGAATTTTCTGTAGCCGTTGGTAAGGCTTTCAAATCTTACCAAACTTCTTATACCATGGAAAGAAATTCTAAAAAATATAAAAATTTAGGTTTTCAAAACATTCTTAACATCGTCTTATCCACAGGCCCATAAACAGGTCTTGACGAACTAATGCCTTTTGCCTTGATGAAATCTTGCCATAAAAGACAAATTTATGTTGTTTATGTTTAAAATTTGAAATACGAGCGGTTTGTCCTAGATCCGAGTCGACGTTCTCTCCGTAGAGTAGGCTGAATACATCGTGGTTAATGTAGGCTTGATGGCGTTATCTGGTGCGATGCTTTACGATTCGATGCAACAGCACGGAACATTCTGCTTCATCATCCCCTGAATCCATTACTTATGCAGATTCCACTGTATGAAACGCCCTGCCGCTTCTGAATGGAGCTGCGATGGAAAGTATAACACTAGAGCATTAGAGTTAAAGCAATGCAAGGACGACAATGTGGTTTATGAAGTTGGCGAATGGCACACGTTACCGGTGAAATAGGGTCTGTTGTCAGTTTAGCTCAGTTAAGGTTTTATTCTAACTGTTCATGTAAATGCTTAAATAGTAGCATAACTTACATACCCCAAGATCTTTGTTGGAAGTATTTTGTGACAAAAATCGCCCTGCGTAGAACTGTGAGAAAGGAAATATATATTATGGTATGTAATGAAGCAGTTTTAAGAAATCTCTTTCAATATTTTCCAACCTGAGGAGATGTTACGAGCATGGTGTATGTGGAGGTAAGCTACCGTGTGTGATCACTAATGGTTAATATAGGTAACTTATCTAAGGGCTCAGGTCCGGCAGATCGTAATCGAGGCCATCATGCACGCTCACTCACACAATAGGCTTTCTGATTTGTTCTCGAGTGCTGGATTTAATGCCCGTTGCATTGTCAAACACAAGTCTGTAATATCACCAGCTTCCATTGAAAGGGTTAGATGGCAATCTTCCAATAACTAAACATTAAATTAACACTTAGCTTTCCCAACCCTTTCCAAATGAGGAATAGTTTATCTTCATAACCGTTACAAAGACGTCAGTATGCTTTGACACACATGCCTAAGGAAGTATTTCCTAATTAGACCTAAGACCCGTTAAAATCGGTATACAAAATACACGCGGCAACCCAGATCTGTAACGGAGCCTCCAGCAAAGTTTGCAGCAAATCGCTATCACCAGACCCAAATCCACCAGTTAGCATCATCACACGTACACTCCCGAAGCTGACGCCATTTGTTTGGTCCCCAATGCAATTCGTAACGCCACAAGGACCACTGGAGACAGACAGAACATTTACTCAAGTAGAATTGCCATGACACGAATGGTAGCTAAGCAATAACTCCGCTTAACAGCAGGATATATATCTATTTTCACCATTGCTGTAATAAACTTGCCTGATCTAAAGTGCTTTTCTGCTCAGGCCAATGAAATATTGTCTGGGCTAATTGTCCAGCAGTGTACTTACAGGGGTAAGTTGGAATAAACGTGATATTAGGCCAGAGGTTTGCATTTATATGTTAATCAAGCTCTATTCTAACGTTCACCCAATGCCGTCAGGAATCAAGAGAAGAAAAGGTGATAGCCTGTGTTGTCTAAGTGACCCACGATATCAACTAGATGGCAAATGCGAGATACGCAAACAAATTTGCGCGAAGTGAAATTTTCTGAAAGAACATCTCGTTAGTAAAAAAAGTTTGAGTAATATTTGAATAATATCCATTTTGATGCATTTTCTGCACTTGCAGGGGTGGTTTGCTAACGTTTCCTTGGTTAACTATATCGTCTAGAGTCTTGCGAATGGAGAGAATATCTTTTCTATTTGTATTCTATACAGTTCTTGAGGGAACGAATTGGACTCAGAATTATTCGGCATGCAATGCCGGTGCAGAAACTTTTCGGAAAAGGTTTGGTCTCCGTTGAAGATTTCTGGAATTTTGCCATAAAAAAATGCTATTGCAATTGTCATAACACAGAAAATTGTTGACGCTGTGTTATTTAGAAATGTATTTCAACCCTGGGCTATATAAGACGTGCATTCAAATGTTTCATTTAAGTCAAATTTCTGAAATATTCATTGCAGTTTACTTGTGACCGGTTAATTGAAAATTTAAGTGGAAATGATAAATTATACATTCCTATTTCTTTATAAAGCTGAAAATTGTTCCGCATATATAGCACATGAATTCAGTATCACAAATATGTTTTTTTTCGCGAGTACATGACAAATGTCGATTAATACATCCGGGTGTTCAAAATGTGAGTACATTGATAACTTTGTATTAAAACACATGAGGAAAAGATGGCCATGGAAATTCCATTCTGGAAATAATTTTATGTGAATTTTGTGATGAAAATTGTTTTAATTTTTGTTTTGCTGTTTACTGCAATTTTCATTCAAACACTTCTGTAGGCATTTGATTTTCTTGTATGCAGGATGACTATCATTGCAGAGCCATTTTTCTGTACTGGAACGAATTTTGAATAAAGATTCTTCAGTTAATATTCTCACCCTGTAAAAATGTTTGTCTTATGTTCTAAAATCATCGTTCCCTCTGGGTACTTGACACTGGGTTAAAGCATTGCTAAATACCAACAAAAGAGAAAGACTGTTGTCTGAAAGCTCCTCGGCTAAGAGAGAGGAGAAAAAAGTACTGAACACCATCGCCTTGGTAAATAAAAGTACGTCATAACAGACACTGATAAAATTGCTAAAATAAATAGTTGTAATCAGGACTAAAGTTCCAAGCGAAGTAAAACGTTTCTTTTGAACATTAACTGAATTGAGAAAATTGACTTGAACCACGAAGAACGACTGACAATCATAAAGATATCATGTTTGTTTAATTTTGAAATTTATCAATTTATCAATTTTTATCAACGCCTTTGGATTTTTTTATACCGGAAACACAATGGAAGAAAATGTATTTCCAGGCGACTATTCTTAGTATAATAAGAATAATTCACAGTGCTTTGATTATATAAGCAAATAAAGTTTGGTATGATGTACTTTAAGGCAAACCCTTGATTGAACATTCTCGAAATCAAAATACCACAGCGTGGGTTCCTTATAGCAGCAGTGAAACTGCACGATGAAAAAGTGAAAGGCTTCGAGGCTTCATCAAGGTCTTATCGGATTACAGTGCTCACATCTCGTGAATCCTCACAACGCTTAATCTCTGTGAAAAGAAACGAGGTGGAAATTGAGTTTAACCCCGAAGCTAATCCCTTCATCCTGTTTCAGATTGTGATACAGTGTGGTATTCAGGCTCCATGGACGCAGCTTTAATGCTCTACCCCAAGGGGACACTGTCAAGTACGGTTAAAATGGCTGGCATCACATATTTTGGGAAGCTAACTGATCGGACAGCCACAGCTGAAGAACGCCCTCTGTGGCTGGGCTGAAGAGTTTATAGGAAATATTAACTGACACATGCTGACATCTGAATATTACAATAAATACATTCGCCGAAGAACGTCCTTATATCGCGTTTATTCACCGATAAGATTAACATGGTACCAAATTATAGATATTTCGAAAAGTAATCCCACAAATTGTATTATTTATCCGAAGAAGATGACAGGATAAAATTTAGTCCAAATCTTGAAACGTCCAACATACGACTTTCTGAGTGTTTCCGGAATATCCATGTGCTTTTGTATTATACATACCAAGCTTTGCATAAAGCCTGTGGAAATTTGCACTCTAACAAAATTTGTTTTCTGTGATACACAATTCATGTACCATGTGTTTCAAATAAGATTGCGTACATTTACACTTACGTAAGTAAGTATGTTTTTGAAGTAAATCTTTGTCAACTTTTTTGAAATTCATCACTCATAGCTGCAGAACACAGCGCTAATGTCACATACAAGGAAATGCAGATAGTTAGATAACGGGAGATGGACATGAACCCTCATGTACACAGGCGAAAGAACCCAGGAAAATTTCTTTACAGGGCGTCGTGGGATAGGGGTCGAGGATTATAGGGTGGTTACAGTTTGAGGTCGAATACGCTGTTCTTGTGAGGGTGGCTTCCATTGTCGTCTCAGAACTGCGATCCTGTCATCCAAGTATTCTCAATAAAGCGTTAGAAATCATCAGAATTAGTGCTTGTGGGAACAGAGTGTGGTCAATTGGTAAAACAACGCCCATCTTCGATATAATCGCGATTCGTAACTGTGATCTTATCGCATTGTGAATTCGTGCCGTAAATTTCAGTAATGTCTTCCCTTGGCATGTATGGAAATCACGGATACACTTTACTTATTATATATTTCTTTTAGAGTTGCTGACAACGGCTGTCATTGATTGGAAATTAATTCTTGTATTAGGCAACATGGATCGTTTTTGGTCGAGAGATGCCCAGATGTCAGAAATGATGCCTAAATTCTGAGTGAAACTAAAGCCAGAATCTAACCGCTAACGGAAACCAAAAGCCGAAGAAGAAATCTTTGAAAGTGATTCTGGGGAAAACAATGCATATGACGCACTGTTTTGTGTTTACAGTGCGTGTAGAATGAAGTTATGAACAGTTGTAATCAAAGCGCGCCTTATACATATACACTTATGTTGGTATTTGTCATGAAAGTGATTCACGGCCTATACGAGTTTGAAATTTGAATGGCATGGCCTGCCTAAAACATTATCGAATATATACACTACATAATTAAAAACTGCTGACTGCTTCTCTTTTACATCTTACCAGTTTCCATTGACTATTTATAAATTATTTCTTACATATTGGTTTAAGGACTAGATTTGAATTGTTTTGGAAATGGGTCTTGCCATTAACGACTTGGAACGCCTGTTCATGGTCTGCGAATGTGTGATTTCACGCTTAGATTCAGTATACTTGCACTGTTCTTTGTTAAATAGCAAGTCTGTCTGCCACTAGATTGCATTCACAAGTGTCCTGTTTCATAACGAATGTGTGTGCCAATAGATTGCTTTCAGAAGACGTCTCTGTTTGCACTGAATACACAAGCTTATGTCTCCGGAAATGAACAAAATCTATAGGCTTCTATGGAGATATTGTCTGAGGCTCAGAAATCGAAACTTTTAATTCATGTGGGATTCTGTGCTTGTTTTAGCTTCCTGCAGTGCCAATGTAGAGCTGCACGTGGACTATAAAATCGAACGTGTCCCACCTTCTCCGTAATAAATCTTGATTTCTTTCATCCACAAACTCGAATGTCATTTAGCAATACCTTTGATAAAAACAATCAATTGTAAACCATCATTTTTTATAGCAAGAGATCACAGAATTATACACATGTGTGTATACGTGCCTCTAGTAAGGATTAACACTAAGTGGCCACGCAGGAAATACAAGAGAAATTCAAGAGAGAAGCATTAGTTAACGATATGGAAACCAATAGGGATTTTAAGCAGCCGCACCATGCATTAAAACATTGAGAATTTTGTAATTTCCAAACAATATTATCTACTTCATGCTTTTATATAAATTTACAAAAATTGCAAGCCAGCAGAAAACATTTGCCATTTTTAGTATGCAGTAAAAATCGTTTATACCTCAAGTTTGTTTAGCGTTACAAATCTGTTCATACAGTATTCCTGATGCAGCAGCGGATCGTCTTCCGTCTTCGACATTACATCCGGGGATTGAGAAGCAATACCATCAGCAGCGATCGCGCTAGCGACAGTATAATGACAGCACTGGTTGTAATTCTCTGCTCTCCATACCCAGACTAGTTCCATACAAAGGTCGCCGGAAAGACTGTGATTTCTATCCGAAGTGTGTGCCCAGGGACATGTACACAATATCCAAAGTCGTAAATTAGTAATCTCAAGGAAAGTATTCGCCGTAATGTCAAGGCAATAAACAGCGGACATGGTCGTCTATATGGCTAACACACCGCCTCAGTGTTACATATTAGATTACCCGTGGTTATTATCCCTCCAGGTGGGCCAATGGTTTTAACTAAAGGCGGTATTGGACTCGGTGTTCGGTCAGACAACATGACCTTTTGCTTTATCGACAAACTTTAATGTCAGTGTTCGGGAGTCTGCGGACATGGCCTAAGGCTGTAAGCGGTGTTATGACACGGAACCAAGCATCTGTGGCACCATTTGTCTGGTGGAGGCTGTGGGCGAGTGCTGCCGCCACTGGAGCAATATATGCTGAAAATATCTGATATGATACCCCACCCAGTCACATTATACTGACATCCTTGTTCTAACTTCTCAGTCCCGACCTCAAAGCGAGGCAGCAACAAGTACCATTTTAAAGTCTTTGGTAGCACCCAATCTCGGATCTCCCGACCCGAGGTGAACGGCAGACGATAAAAAGTGGTCTGGCCAACAGGAATTGAAAACTTTATACCTCTGCAAAACAAAAAAAAAAAAAAAAACTAACTAAAAATCAAAAGCAAATTAAAATAAAAAAAAATATATCTGCAGCATGAATGCCAATAACACCCGAACTATTGCATATACCTTTGTTCTGAAAACGATTAAAAGGCGCACTCACCTTTTTTCAATGTTGTGGTTTTCATCTAAGGGAGTTACTGGCTGGTTCTCAATGCCTTTTTCCCCTTCAACAGCCCCCACAGAATGTCGATGCTGGCACCTAACATCCCTTGCCCCTTGAGGAACCCCAAAGACGTTGCATGGCGTGCCTGCTACGGGTAACTGTTGTTGTCGTAACATGGCTACTAGTTACATCCTCCGCTTAGGGCAAATCCATGAGGACTCCAGGTGGTGATGTGAATGTTAGATGGGCTTAGTGACTCAATAAACACGACAAAAAAGAAAATCCATGTGACAAACAGTGGGAAGGCTGTGGAAGTAAATCCCCGATTCCGATCCGCCGGTCGTTTGAGACTCTGAGCGCTCTACTACTGAACACGCTTCTTCAAATAGCCCCCGCTGACGGCCCTATCCGTTGCCAAGGAAGAAACCTTGTTACTAGGGTGTCTAGGATGCAGCCAATGGGCGGAGACGACAAGGCGGTTTCAGCGGGCTCCACGTGACTGTTTCTCGATCGATACAGATGTGTTGCATTAGCGTGACGTTTGTGATCTAGAAGACGAGGTTTTACTTTTACTACTGGTAAAAAATGAATAAAGGCAAGAAAGTCTAAGATAGCATTTGTCACTGGCGAAGGATGCATCGATCATAAAACGTGAAATGATTGCTAATCATAGCTATTACCTCTAGCGTTTCATCTGTGGTCTGCTTATTCTCCCGGTGACCGTTACGTGAGACAGCTCATGGAGACATTCCCAGGGAAGCGCTATCTCCATTATGGCGAGGGAAAAAAGTCTGTTTACTATCACAATACCTACTTAAGTTGGTGGAATGGAGAGTTGTGGCAAAGAAAAAAAAAACAAAAACACAGCTAGAGTTGAACTTTGCTTGCCATAAACTGGTGCTGCAAACAGATATAAATCACTTTCCTTTTCAAGTTTTTACAAAAAGTGATAAATGTCAAATGGTTGTCGTAATCAGTGAGGAGTAGGTTCACAGCAAGGTTCCGAAAGCTGTGTATATGGTAATTTCGCAAAAGACGGATGACAATCCTTGATCCACAAAGCACGCAACCAACTCAATGAGGCTTTTTACATTCTGGCAAAATGTCGTGTCTCACACCAACAATACATTATATTTCTTAATATCTGTAAAGGTCGGAGGGATAATACCCAGTTTCATTAAGAAATATAATCGTTTTACAGATAACGTTTATAATCAGGATTTATTTTTTTTATTTCTAAACATCATCCCCAGGAATTTGGGAGAGCGAAGAAAACGTACGTCGTAAATGTATGGAATGAATGGTCGGGGTTTTATGTCATTTTAGGCTAAATACGTGAGTAACACTCGAACGACCAAGTACGGACCAAATATTTGATACAGAAGCCTAGAGATGTACAGACTAAATGTGCAAACTACATGTAATAGCCGATATGGAATTGACTAACACTAGAATGTATTGAATAAGTAATTATGGTGCTGCACTATAGAGTAAGAATGTATGGGCTTCATAACTATAACCAAGGGAGGCAACAAATGGTAGCAAATTAGTGTTACGTCTCCACGTGAACCTTGGTTAATTTGCCAAATATTCACAGTGATACAAATTAGTAGCTGGTCTCTCGTCGTTCCGTTTCAAGCCTCGACGGTAGACTTCCCAGTTCTTGTATCTGAGTAGGTAGAGCCACTAATTAACATTACCTAATTCCTCACCATCTGGTTTGGATCTCAGCCAGATCTGTCACCTCAGCTGCTTAATTTCACTTCCTCTGATAGCATCGGCTCAGCTCGGCTGTTAGAAGAGAGACAGACAGGCATAACGTTATTTGGCGGATGGAACATATTGAAAGAGTCCCGATAAACATGACTACTGAGGAAATAGTGGAATATAGCAAGCGGCACATGTATAGTATTAACAGTAGTATTTCTTATTCCAAGTAGTACTATTGAGTTCAGTAACTGTTCTCCAAAATCCTGCCTAACCGAGAGTTTTAAGTCTAAAGTCCCCCCCCCCCTCGTCTTATTACAAAGAGCCCATACCGTTGGCTCATTTGAAATACACACGTTCCATATCAGATTGAATACATAGATAAGCGTAATGTTGCCAGAGAAGCACTGACCATGGAAAATTAAGTTTGAACTTCAAATATACCAAAGTTGTTTCTCAAGTACAAAACACACGTACCCACGGCTGCAACTCGCATCAAACGTACAAAAAGGTGCCAGAGATACTGACTTTGAACCCGGGACGCATTAATTTTTTATCGGATTTAATTTTGCTGCATATCAGCTGTTGAATTTGAAAGTGGAAAAAAACGTTGTTATCAGCAATATGTACCTCGCCCTCACTAAGAGATTTTTGGTTCCAGGAATTCAAAATATAACAAAAATGAGATTCAGATTATGATTGAAATCATCCAGGAGATAAAAGAGAAATCGGAAATGACAGATGTGAAGCCTTCAAATTTCCGTGAGCGTAAATTGACCAGAAAAAAATGATCAAGTACATGAAGTTCCTCAGTGATGAACGGTTGAAATTTAAATTTCGGACTCTGGAACGTTGTACTTTAGGATGGTGAAGACACCTGGGCAAACATATGCCAGAAGAACAGTGTTATTTGAAGCACATAACTTTTTGTGTCCACTCTCTGTTTTTGTTGTCAGAGTTTTACATGCGAAATAGGCCATCGTGCATTACAAACACAAATTGTGTCTTTTGATCATACGTGTGCGATTAGAAAAAAACTTCTCTGCTCACGACCTAAGCATGAGAAACAGTCGGCTTAAGAACATGAAGTTCTCATATGAAAATTGATGTAAAACCAAATGAATGTAATCAGATATGACAATGCTGATCAGGGTTTTTTCAAGCATTATCGATTTCAATAACCTTACGTATATTTTTATATTAAAGGGTACATTTGAATGCAAAATAATAAACAAAATCAGCAAACTGGCAAATCGGGTCAATATGGCGCACCACCCGCAGACTAGAAATTTCATTTTTCAATATAATGGCTTATGTTTTATTCAAAGGGAAATAATAATAAAAAAAACAATCCGTCTTGTAACGGGTTATTGAAATTTCTGACAATTTCTGACTTCGAGCGGAGATGTTGGATTACCTCCATTACCGTCTGAACTGAATTGGAAGAGGGGAATTATATGAACTTACAGAGTGTATAAAATGGGTCAGCTGGTTCTCTGCTGCTGTTTCTGTCTTGGTTTTTCGACAGTGTAATGATGAAAGTCGATGTCAGACAGCTCCCTGCTGGTGGATTCCCTGTCCTATTCTGCCACAGACGAGGACAATCTCCAACCCATTTAACACTACGGGTAGTTTGGGAATCAATTCTCATAAACTATCTGGAAGTGAAGAAATCGAACATTTGTAGAAATACATTTACAGATAAACCTAGACAGAAACATCCCCTGGAAGGAGCTAGTTTAGTTTTGACACAACGGACATGTCAGACACGAGTGCAGGAAAAAATTCCTTTTCCCATTCCTTGCCATCTAACACCTGAACATCTCTGTAACTACTAGCATCATAATATTTTGGTCTCCAGTCTTCCGTAGTACTAGTTGGTATGTTAGTGTCGAAGCTTTCTTTTTTCGCCTTTAATTTTGTTCAATGTGTCATTCAAAATCAAATATAGCGGAAAGTGTTTTTGTTCTCTACGTATGCGTCTCACACTTCTACGGGTATAGGCAACGCTATCATTCACTTGGTTATCTGTTTATCCCAAACCGCTCTTACAAATGCAAAAATCAGTCCCATATTGGTCTCGCAGCAGAGTCTGCTACTCTACTGTAGCCCAGACTTCGATTACAAGGCTGGATTTAGACTGGGCTCCTCTGGACAGGGTATCTCTGATAGCTGTATCCTAACAGGACTAGATAACGGCAATAGTTCCATGAGATGATAACCAGCAGTAACTACTTGTATCATGCAATCAGATCAGTCCTATAGGAATCGTACACGAGACATCTACTTTCAATAATTACAAGGTTGTAATGATGGAGTGATAACTTATCAGTCATATTCAATAGAGTAATGTTTTCTTGGTAACCATCAGGAAGGAGGATTCGAAGTGGATTATACATTTTGAGATTGTCTTCCACAGGTCGGTTGCTATTACAGTGACTGTGTCAATAGTCTGAGTCTATAGTCTGAGACGTCTCGACTCTTTGTTCTGACTATTGCTCGGTCATAAACTATCGCTTAAAGTTTGGGTGTGACGGTTTAGAGACATTACAGGATTTGGTAAAAGAAGTAAAATGCACCTTTGTGATTCCTATCACATGACTTAGATTACGGGGGATATGAAATGAGATAAACTAATTAAGAGCTTTAGTGTAAACATTTCATGTGCTGTGTCCGAGACCCAAACAGAAGTGATACTCTCACATAACTAACAACCTCAGAAGCTGACTGTTACAGCATGGGACAACGATACCCTCAGAAGCTGACCGTCAAAGGTAGAGACACAGACAGACATGACACCCCGGAAAGCTGGCTGTCACATGGAATCTCCTTCTCATTCAGCTAACAACTGCACAAGCCAACAAACTTTACAATAATGTTGCGTCTAACATCCAAACCCAAGAGAAATCCCCTATGACTTATTTATACTGTACTTCTTCAAAAGCTTGTTTCCTAGTGAAACCGGTAAAAGAGATTATTTTTCTATCAAATCGTTACAGAATTGGAATAACTAGTATGGATATTTAAGAAAATGGCTTTCTCCAATAATTAACTGTAAATGGGCCACGCTGCCATGAGCAGATCACATAACCGTCATATACTGAAGAATGGCACCGACGGCCCGATTGAGTACACCTTAGGCAACCCCTCCGTTATGGAACTGGGCAATCCATTGGACCAACTTTACGCTCTGAAAACGTGTGTTGTGCTTTTGTGTGCAACTGTGACTTGAAAACATTGGATTATGTACCTGAGAATACACCTTTTTGAAGGAAAATACGGACATTTTGAAGATTTAGGCCATGCTCTTGTTGGTACCTTACAAAAAATAATCGAACAGTATAGAGAGGGATTTACATAAATGTCGGTAATAAGCTAGAAACGTATCCGCAGTCCCCAAGAATCTTAATGACCTCTTTCAACCTAGCATTACAGGAACTGGGCAACCTCTAAATTTGGATTCTTAATTACTGAGGACGATTGTTTTATTAGAGAAAATGTCAGTAAAGTTGATAACTGTGTTTCGCAGGCAGATCAGGGATGAGGGAATTTCGGTAAGTTTTGCAACTTCTAACAAGTAGCTATTTTCATTTCAAATCCTGGAAATCGTGGATCCTAGCCAGCTGGGTTAAATTGTCCCTGTTTTCACGTGTCTTTGATAGAGTATGTCTTATGCTACCATAACCTCTATCCATTCCTCACGCCACATTATTCGACTATAAATACTCTCCATACAGCTGACCGCGATTCAATAGTCAACTCTAAACTGACTGCGTGGGCTGACTGATAGAGAGGATGGCCATTTTGCTCCTCGTCTTAAATATGACTCTTTCGATTTCCGGGACAATGGACTGCCATTTGTCACGTCCTATTATGTGCCAATGTAAAGGGCAGCGTCCTAGTTTGGTACAATGCTGTCTGGGGATCATGTCAAAACACAGGTTTAAGGATATGTTGGTCCTCGGTCAAGTAGAGTCTGTGATAGACTTTGTGAAGAGAGTGTGAGAGGAAACTCTACCCGCAGACAACAAAAGAGGCCAAGTGCACTGTCCTAAACATGTTAGTTTGTCAGTGTCCAGAGATAGAGTCAGATTTAAGTGGACAATAACTCTATAGTCACCAGGGCTGGTCATCTCAGGCTTCTCTTGTCATGTGTTCTCATTGATCCTCGCCAGACTGGATGTCCCTCAGCCGCATTAAAACTCGGCTACTGGGAATACATGTATTAAGTGGTTGGTGTGAAGCCGCGTCATCGGGAATGCGGGCAACATTCATACAGAAAGGTCAGGCTGATACACAGACGGGTGGAGATAAAAGAGATTCTTCCCTCACCGGAACTTTTTATCTCGGGTATTATAGGATTATTCAGCTAATAAAGGCAGCTACACCGCTAATCTGCCGGTAACAGAAGGCGGGCTTCCGAATATTGACGCGGTCAGGTTTTCTGATACAGCCGTTACCTCATTCCAGTCTGGTTAACTGTTCCCGAGACTTCATTTCGCGTCAGAAATGATATCGTGATTTCAAATTTATATGTTTGTAACATTGTGTCCTAGTTTATCCGTGTCTTCGAAAATATTTTGTTAACGTGTTCCTGTTGCTAATATTTGAAAGCAAATCAAATATGGAAAAGGAAACATTAAGAAGTCACTCCATGCATCCCTATTTGTAAGCTTAAGTACACTTTTACGCAGACATCACTATAAACATCAAACTGATCGTTTGGCCCCCACATATATTCATGTAACCACTTTCTTTTGTGGAGTATACATTTATGTTTTACTTACAAATATACACGTCGACAGCTACCCTTAAATCAAGCTATTAATCAATGGGTTAACTACAAAACCGACACTATAATAGATAACAAAAATAGATTCATGTGTAAGAGAAAACATAACAAAGGTTTTTGACCATAAATACAATATATTTGTGTTTTACGTATGGAATTTACCATTAATTACTTACGAACTGATGAATTGCCTTCATTTGATACTTTGACCTCAAATATAATGACAAGGAAGCTGAATTCTGACATCATAGTTGATACAGCCATCCACTAAGAAAACCTTATCACCGGAACGTCATCTTGTTGTGGTTTCCCCTGGAAGTGGCATCTCACAGGGACAGTTTCACTCCCGCTCTTACTATCGGTTGAGTTTGGGTGTTAGAAGCCGGATGGACAAGGTGAGCGTGAATTGGCGGATGAGAGATGTCCACACACTCCCGATAACCACGTGTGAGCATGTTGTTGATTGGATGGTTATATACAAGGGAGAGGAATAGATGATCTTGTTTTAGGAGCATTGAGAAGGCCAAGACGGGCATATTATCACTGGCCAAACTCCGCAAATATTAAATGCCATATTTACTGCAGTTTTTAATGAAAAATGTGACTACAAAACATGGTCTTTAAACTTTCCTGTATCCTTTTGAGAAATAAACATTTTGTAAAAGTATTTCTGCAAGGTAGACATCCTTGTGACATGGCCTTGTCAGTCAAAAAAGCTGACATGCTGGTAGGGACGTTTATGAAGAGAATAAGACTCACTGCTTTGAAAAGAAAGATACAGAGACAGCACATGACATCTCATCTCCAAAAAAGGATTGCAAGATTGAGTGCATATTTTTGTTTATGTCTCGCCGATGAGATTTCGTCTTTAATTGTTTTTGGTCACCCGATGGATCTCGTCTGTATTTCTGATCTGTCCCTAGTAACTTCTTTATAAACGTTGGCACAATGCTAGAGATATGTCACAATCTTAGTGTATATAACCAACACAATCCAAACATTAGGAGTATTTCAGAATCATAATGTTAAGAAGATATCAAGCGAAAGGTGAAGAGCATTTTATTTTAGCAACGAAAATGTAACTGTACATTCATAATTCAGCACATTGCTAGAATCTCTGAATAAAAGCGTCAAATGCGGTTACCTAAGAGCCTGAACTGAATGTATAAAAACCACATAGAGAAAAATAAGAAAAACAGAATCCTGCGAATTTTCCAGAAGAGCTGAAATCTTAAGTTTGCAAACAAGAAACAGTCCACTTTTGCTTTGCCATCTTTACGCAGGTTGATTTTATCTGAAAAAGTTATCTCTGTTTTAGAATGTTTTACTGCGATAAGTTGCAAATTATTTCAGGATAGACCGCTGTACCACTGGGTCGACTGCCTTGATTACAAAATATGCCAGACCATTTCCTGTTGATAGATTTCAATCAAATCCCGCAATATAGGAGCCCTCCCGCTCACTATCTGGCTAATTTAAAGTAAAAAACATCTCACGATTGAGACACTGTTCATTAACAAGATTATAAAACTATCTCTTGACTGCAAAGTCTTGTTGAATTTGTATGTATTCTTTGCTGAAATGAAACATGGACTATTTTCTGCCGACTGGAGATCTGAAAACATAGAATGACCAATCAGAGAGCTTGGCGATATCAGCTGATATAAAATCTGTCACGTAAATCTTCTTGACGGTCAATGTAACATGTAATAACATGACAGTCCACTGTTTTAATGTTGTATGTTTTAATTATAAAAAGTACATGAATGAACAACACTGCAAAGTATTTCCAGATCATAGTGCTATAACGGGAGTAGGTTTCTTTATCAATTCAAGTTATGAATTTACATATATACTTAAGTTTCAAACAGAACCCTTACAGAACCCAGAACAGCTTACTACAGTCTCAGGTGACAAGAGTGTTCCGCGCTTGGAAGACTTACGTCACAGCCTAAACGGAATGGCGGCGTTTCATGATGTCGTGGTAGCCTTTCCAAAAAATACTTTACCGAAATAACCATAATATTGTCCAACCTTTCTGACAAACATAACTTAGAACATACACTGCCTTTCACTTTAAGCCGGTTAAGAATCAAATCTGATGAACTTTTTGACAGTGAACAAGTCGGACGCACAAAAGATCCCCCGGTCTACCAATTAACCTTAGAAAGGAAGCTAATTTATCTCAGTCAAATCGCTCGGTGTGGGCTAATTCAATTTTAGCAAAAATGATGGATTTTGTATATAAAGCGATCGTTTGCTGGAATCTCATCCGTCATGTGTCCACCACCTAATGCCATAGTCTGCCAGTGATGAGTGTTAGATGTTACATCTATATAACATGCCAGGGTGCCTAAGATGTATTTATGACAACGCGGCACGATACCAGAACAAGTGGTAAATCATGTGACAGAATGGCAGTCCTCAGTTACGTTCTGTACCACAGAAAAGATGCGCAAAGTCTGAGAGAGAAAGGGCATTATAACTCCGCTAAGAGGAGCAGGAGTTGGACAAAATTTGAGATTTTTTTTAGAAACAAGGTTGGAAGATGTTTTGTGTAGAAATTCTTAACGTGTTAGTTAATATCACAGATCCTTAAGTTTTGCGCTTGCGTGGTGACATTAGTGTATTGACCTGTCAATATTATCATCACATGATGAAATGGAGAAATGGAGGAAATACATTACCTTATCTAGGAAAGGCAGAAGCTCCACAAGATTCAGAAATTCCCGAGTAACGAGATTGGTGAATTTTTTGCATACTTTTTTCTGAATGTGTTTTGACTTTCTCAAGTCTACAGCATTCTTCCAGAATCCTTGCCCACTGCCGGCTGGTGCCTAAACCTATCATCGGTGAGCTTGCGTGTTCACATCTTCGTATCCGCCTGTACATGCATTATATCCTAACCCGAGAATACTTCCCACATGTGGAGGGTTAAACACAATGCTGAAATCTACAGGATTATTACCCTTCTAAGACATGTTCAAGGAAGAACTTGTGCTATGGTTGGCATGTTGATAGTGTGGTGCTGGTATTTACGTCCTTCTCCGTTAGTGTACATGAAACAGTCCCACATTCAATGTCCTCTTTGAAACACATTATCTCAAACAACTCAATACACCACACATACACCTGACCTCGTGGGACAGAGTTATGGACGTGCTATCGATTGAGTGTATGTGGACCGAGGGATACAGATTCCGGAGACAGTTTTGTCTTCGGTGAAAATGTAATTATACCAGTGGTCGTACTGTTTATGCGCCACTTCATCTATCATTGTCAAAGAGAGTAATGCACGTTTTGTGCAACTGGTGAAGGCGTTCTGATGACTGGACAAGCGTTCACTATGCTAGGCTATTTACGTCTGAGGTGGTCGTGACTGACTTTGGTGAGAAAGCCGTGAGAGGAATGTTCTATAGTGTCTTATATGCAAATATTGAAATATAATAATGATAATCAAAGTTTACGGATGTTTTTCCACCAATAGTTTAAATCGAGTTAATATAATCCACATCCTGGTGGGTATGAACTCCATTTTTTAATACAGTGACCCGTGTTTCATTCACAGGGAAAAAAGAGCACAATTTGTTGTAGTCGTTATTGAAATTTTTGACAATTTCTGGCTTGAAGCAAACATGTTAGATTACGTCCATTAACGTCTCCACTCAGTTGGAAAAGCCGAATTGTACAGAGTGTTTGTAAAACTGGGTCAGTAGATTCTGGGATGCTGGTATCCTGGTATCAGGACAAGCTAATGTACAGTCTCTGCAATGTGAATGTGAAAGACAATGTCAGACCGTTCCCCTCGATGATGGATTCCCAGACCAATTCTGCTACAGACCGAAGACCCCGCTCTCTGCCCGGCAAGTTTAATATTCCGTGCGGTTTAGGAATGAAATCTGATGAAATGCGTAGAAGTGAACAGATGCGACACAAAAAGATGGTAAAATCGTAAATTTTTTGTCATTCATTTTTTATCATTCTTTATGGATGCTTTAATGAATGACACTGTTTTTTCATAGTGGTCCAAGTGGTCGTCATATAATACACACGACCCCCCCTGGTTTTCACTGTGATTTTGTACACATGCCATTAATGTTCTTCTGTATCAAAAGAATGTAAAATGTAATTGGTTATGAACCGTGTGACCCTTTGGGTAATGAAAAATGCTTGGAATCCATGTGTTTTACTGATAACACACATGCATTTCTATCATGAATGATGTGATGTTTGATGTGAAACGGTGGCTTTACAAGTATGGTTCTGGAGTGAACAGTGTTGAAGCAGTGGTTGAAATTACTCGATGAAGACGTCATTTTATCTCTCGTAAAGAGTTTTATGTTATTATCGGGTGTATCCGCCGTGTGCCTGGATGACAATGTGAACCCTTCTCCCCATATCACGAAACACCGTTTCAAAAGCAACATTTTGTTCTGCAACATGTAATGTCTGTAACATGTAAACATGCTTTCTTGTTGCTTTTCAAATCTCTCAAAAAGACCTGTCGAGTGGGTTGTTCTTGTGACTTATATGAAATGACATGATGTGATATGATGAGTGATTTTTCTTCTTGCTGCTCAAGCATCATCAAAATCAATTCCATGAAAACGTTTGTGAAAGATATTTTCTAAAGATGGCAGGCTTCTTTTTAAAGAAAAAAGTGAACATTTCACGCCTACAGCCAGAATGGATCATTAGGGCAAGAGTGCCCTAATTGAGTGCCAGAATTGTTCAGCGTATTACTTCTCGATAAAACAAACTGGGGAACTCCGCTTGGAACTTTTGTATCTCGTGTTAAGTCAAACTTCACTCAAACTACACAAAAATCTCATTTGCAGGAATTTGCAAAATAATAAAGATTGCGAAGTTTATCTCTGATCCATTTATGCTCCAAAACCTCAAAATTCTGTCATCTTCTAAATGTTGTGGTCTTCAGACCTTTGTAGTAATGACTGGTATGTTAACCCCTTTGACACCTTTAACGTTATTCATTCCGTTATTCAGAATCAATTGTAATAGAAAGACTTCTCTAATTCTGGGTCTCCTGTGTGCATTGGCATAATGCACACGGCGCCACATTTCTGTTTACGCTATTAGTTCACATGCAGCTTGTGGCTATTGGCATCCTAGACCT
This sequence comes from Acanthopleura granulata, assembly GCA_016165875.1. Classification (NCBI taxonomy): domain Eukaryota; kingdom Metazoa; phylum Mollusca; class Polyplacophora; order Chitonida; family Chitonidae; genus Acanthopleura; species Acanthopleura granulata. The sequence goes on along the minus strand of JABBOT010000005.1, from coordinate 6,627,307 downwards.
CTTGCACAAAACGCAGAAACCAGTCCTATTTCTCATAGAGGAAATCCTTAGATCTGTCACTCTATGATACCTAAGACTTTGAATATGGGGCTAACGTCTTCTGGACAGATGTATTCTACCAGGACTAGATAAGGGCAACAAAGATTAGTTCTCTGGAATAAAAACCTGTGGTAACTACTGTCGATGATTCCAAGGTTTTGATGATGTGAATAAAATATGTACATGCAGTAATACTATGTGCTACTCTCCCCTTGGCAAAGTGCATCCCTGACAGTTCTATTTTACCAGGACTAGATAGAGGCCATTGTTTTACTGGGTGGTAACCGATGATACCTTTCATACCATCAGATCAGAGTTGTTTGATCCACGGGGTGTTTTTTTATTCAGATGAGTTTTGTTCGAGCCTGAGTACATGTGTGCGCGGTGAGAGCAGTGTTCAGACGAAACCAGCAATTTATGAACCTCAAGGTTCAAATAAAATAACCGCAGTATGAACCTTAGTATATGTGAACACGGTGATGTTAATGCTAGGAGGAAAAGTGTATTGTACAAGGTTCAGCACATGTACATGCGATCGTACCAAGTTTCAGATGAAACCAGCCTTTACCGAACCAAGGAGGCCTCCTTGACTCAGTTGGTTAGCACACTAGCACAGAGTAAGAGCCAGAAGCCTCCCACCAATGCCGTCGCTGTGAGTTCAAGTTCAGCTCATGGTGGATTCCTCTCCGGCCGTACGTGGGAAGGTCTGCCAGCAACCTGGGGATGGTCGTGGGTTGTCACAAATGATTATTACTTTGTTCACTGACTTCTTTGATTTTTGCTTAACTCCAAGAATGAATGTGTTTTAAATCCGAAAAGATGACAAACATGAAAGGTTACTTGAAACGCACTAATGGACACGTACACTTACACGTGCGGTACTTATATATTGATCCGGAGCAGACTAAAATGTTACCTTAGGGCAAGACACTTCCAAAATGTAATGTGTTCTCTGTGACGTAATAAATGCCACATTTCAAATTTGCCTTTCGCAGGACTTGTCAACGAGATTGAATCTGTCAGTGATGATGGAACATTGATGAGGCGTTCCTGACCTTTAGGTTTGGATGCTGCTCGGCCATAAAGAATTTTATCAAACCTTAAATTACCTGTGAATGTATAAAGTCATTTAAGACACCGTGAAGAAGTCCTCCCCTGAGCTGCTGGAGAAACGGGCCTTTGCATTGGGATCACATTGCTCAATTCTTTAGGGATATGAAATGAATGAATGACTGGTTATGTTTTACCTCCATATGGAAAATTTTTGTGGCGAGAACAAGTTAGTACCAAGAAGCAGTGAATGGTTTTCCATGTAATGTTATGAACACTCAAAACAAATAAAAAGTCAAACATTTTTGAAACATGATAAAAGAAAACGAAGCCCAGTTGAAAACGGAAAGCCACTATACATAATCCGAAAAACTGTGTACATCTATCACCAAGAAAAAAACAATTTCCTTTGGTATTCGATGTAATTATTTTTGCATTACCTCTTGGACTTAATTATTCGCCAAGCCTTGGCTCCTGGTTTAAATTATTATTATTATGAGAATGGTTAAATCTGCGCTCGATCTTTTTACGGTCATTTATGGATTTACGACAGTCATTATCATACCAGGGTTTACTTTTTGATATTTGATTTGTCAAGATCTTAGGTATGGCTCTATCAGCTGCTGTTAATGTAAGTTCATCAAATTTTAACAAAAGATGATCTGCAGCTTTAAGATTCTTTGGGGGTGATGTCAGCCTCACAGAACATCTGATATGCCATCCAATCTACTTTATGAAACTTCCACCTTGCTACACGTTCTAAAGAATTAGTAGTGAGATGCTCTAGGACAACGGGAAAATTGTCACTACCAAAGAGATCATCATGCACCTTTCAAGAAAAATTGGGACCGTGAGATCGATACCAGAATATGAACCATTACCTGTAAATAGGGATTAGAACCATCACTGAAGTAACACAGTTCAGCTTTAGATAAGAAGTCGTCAATTGTTTTGCCCTTATCATTTATATTATTGCTGCCCCATAGGGAATTATCGGCATTAAAATCTCCGATAATTATAAAAGGGGCTGGCAGCTGTTCTTTCAATGGAAGTAATTCCGATACTGACAAAGAATAATGATGAGGAACATAAACTGAATATTAAGAGATTGTTTCTGACAAAGAAACACAAACAACCAAAGCTTGAAGCTCCGAATCGAGGGCAACAAGGCTGTACATGATATTATTATTTACGAAGATAGAGGAGCCGTCACAAGCTCGCTCATCCTCATTAGAACAAGTGCTGTAAAGTGTATAAATTTTTAGGGATATTTTATTTTTATCACATGTCTTCATGTGAGTTTCCTGAAGAAAAATGGCAATTGGATTTAGGGATTGGACCAGCTGTGTGATTCCAATAAAATTAACCTTCAGACCTCGACAATACTACTGAATAATTTGATCATACGTAGACATTATGGGTGGGGGGAGGCGTATAGGAGATATCTCCTTATGTTTGGACCTAGGACGACCTTTTGGGAAGATCTGCTATCTGATCTCCGCTGTGCGTATGATGTATCCATCATATCCGGGTTTGATGTTTATGGACCAACGTACATCAACGCTCCAAACGTATTATCGGTTTGAATTGGATCCTTAGGGGCTCAGAAGGACGCTGTAAAGGATTACTAGAGTTAACGTTTTAGGATTTATTTTTCTTCCTTGACTCATTCTGTGCAAATGAGTCAAGAAATCGACGTCTAGGTGTCAACGGAGGTGGAATCTTTCTTGGCAACATTGGGATAGGACGTCTGAAAGGGGCAAACAGGGGAAGTAATCAAGATTTTTGCTTCCTGATATAAAAATGTTCTGTTTGACTTTAACAACCAAAATTTGTTTTTCCTTTCTTATATTGGACACTCGAGCACCGAAAGCAGATAATTTTATACTTACAATGATCCCTGCCGTGTCCAAACCTCTGACACCAGAAACACCGAGCAGGATTCGGTGTGAATAGATCAACTTGAACACTGTAAGGGCCAATGAGAATAGATAGGGGTGGTGAAGTTGTATTAAACCTTAAGAGATATGTATTGACTTTCACAACTGTACCGTCTCGTTCGACGTAAAGGGTTTGACTAATTACACGATGGCATTTTAATTCAAAACAAATTTCCTCCTCTGACAAGTCATCCAAGTCACCATCCCTGTCTCGAATCACCTCTTGGCTACAGTTCAAGGAGTTGTGAAGCAACACAAAAACAGGGATCTTCATAATAGTTTTAAGAGACAGTAGGTTGGTCGCCCGTTTTCTCCTGTAGTATTCAAGTAAGACGTCATCAGAGTGAAGCTTTGTAATTTGCTTTACATCTCCAGCATAGCGTTTAATAGCTTTGCCTAGGACAATTGGCTTAACTTTAGTAGCAGGGTAATCATTTGATTTTGTTGTTAAGATTAAAAATGCAGGACAAATCGAGACGAGAGTTCCACGCCATCCTCCGTAAGATGGATTTTTCGCCCATACTCATGCAGATTAAATGTAATAAATCAGAAACAGCCCACTCGATTGACATTACAGCCACCGCCGCGACACCCGAGCATTTTACTAAAAACATCCAACATGGAAGTAGTAAATTGCTAAAGTCTGATGCTCGGATATCTGGACCGGCGTGACCAGCTGAATAATCGGAGCGGGCCCTCCGTTTGAAGTTTTTTAGTTGCCAAAGTGGAGTGTTGGGCGTGAACATCTCATCAGACAAAATCGCCCTCAAACACCTGGATCCTATCCTCTCCCATCACTGATACCAGCCTACAAAGAGGTTGTCCCTTTTAGTCGCCTTTTACAAGCGAGGAGAAACTGTGGAACTATTCTACTCACTGGAACCACAGGTGAGAGTCCTAGGTAAGTCGCCCCGTACGACAAGCTTAGGCTGAGGTCCTATTCTTTTCACACACTAGAACCCCACGGGGCCATAAGAAATGAATACGATGATTGGTGTAAATAATTTATATATTGTTTTCGAGGTACAGAGAGAGATGACACCCTCAGAATGCTGATCATGACGGTCACATACAAAGCATTTCTGATCCACAAGGTCATTGCACAACACAAAAGCTATGAGCATAAACCTAAATAAATCCTCCTCCGATACTAGTTACTGTACACCACGCGTAAAACAACCTATTCATTTTGAACGTCACAGATTTATTGATAAGTATGGAGATATATAGAAACTGGTTTCTTCTGTGACAATTAGAAAACAAGACCTGAAGATCACGCAAGAAAATGCCATCTTGATACCGCCTTACGTTATTTTTAAATATAAGGAAAGGCTGCTGAAAACGTGCTTTACGAGAACAGAATGTGCGAGGTACATCCAGAGCACCATCATAGGCGCACTGGCAGAAAGCCGGATGTGGGCAGACACGGAAGTTACAGTTCTGGACTTACGGAAGCCACGATGAACCGAGTGGGACAGATAGCTGTGAAGTTATACGCATTCTATGAAGACGCGGCTGTCAAAATCATTGACAAAACTTGACAAAAGTAACTGGGAGGTGACGCAGAGTTGCCGCCGCTTTGTGCAGAAAACTTGAGTAAACCAATTCCACGAAGTCAACGTTAACATAATGCATCCATTTATTTCATGGTTGTTGAAGCTTAGTTTTAGTGATAAAGTTGCGAATTTTGCTTACTATGGTAGTGAACGTGTAAATAATGCCAGGACTCGCTACATGTTTTATTTCGCATAGTTTTAAAGAACAACAGCATTTTGTTCTGATACTACACATTTTCAGAAAGAAGAGATGCAAATAATCCCCAATGTTGTGCTCGACTTGTCGTGTGTTAAATATCCTACGTTTCTTTCATTTTACGGACATAATAATGGCCAGTAATGGTGTTAAAATGGATTTTATTCTTCTGTTCACCATATATCATTCCACTGCTATAACCACTTTTATTAGGTGTCTCGGTTATAAACACTTAGAACACTTTAAAATAAAACATGATTAATAAACACTCTTTAAAAGTGTTTCTAAATACCATGTTCAGAGTTAGCTGTAAAGTAGCTGAAGATCACTTTGCAGATTCAAATAAATTAACTCTTAAAACCGTCCTAACTGACACTGAATCAAGAAGAAATCGCCAGAATGAATAATAATTTAAAACTTTATTCCCTCTTTTTCCAGAATTCAGCAAAAAGGCTAAGAACAAGGCCATGCACACCACTGCCTGGGAAATAAATTTGCCCAAATAAAAACAGGCCATTGTCCAGTTTCAATCTTTTTGCAGGGTGTGGTTAATTTTCTTCAACATGACTGTTAGGCTATATACGCCTGTAGTTCTGGTTAATCACAAAGTCCTGAATGTGAGAGTTCCACTATCGAAATGGAAAAATGATAATTAAATGGCTTGTTCAACTCTCAGACAGCGATAGGCCTTACATAAGCTCTAACCACGAAACAAGAAGATGCTTGAATAAGTTCAATACATACATATACAACAATGCAGACAAATGGTACAACTGACAATAATATACAATCACATACATAGTTTTTTACTGATGACAGCGTCCTAATCCGGATGGAATATTCTGGCTTCCAAGGGCCACGTAAATATAGAATCTACATTCTTTGGGAATTCTCAAATCGAAGAATGACAGTCCTGTAAGAGACAAGCAGCAGTGGGCACGGTACGCCGACTATGCTATATATCCAGCTCCCTGGCAAGGTGCAACTTTCCAGGGCGGACGGGTTGACAATAACGTTCGTGATGCCGAGCTGGCGATGTATGTTTCATTTCTCGGAAATATACGAAAAGTCACTTTCGGGGTAAACTGGGATGAAATGTACGTAATCTCACAAAGAGACAATGAGCGATAAAGGCTCCAAAAGCACGGGTAAAACAAAATAGCAAGTAGCGAAACACAAGCTCACAAAGTGCTAAGTACAGAAAAATGGAATACAGAACATATGTCAACATTCTAGAATAATTAAATTCTTTCTCATCATGTCATTTTATTTTGTAAATCAATGGCATGGACTAGAACATGCAGAACTTCTTAAACTTTGGATATAACCATCCAATGCAACACACAAAACAAGCTTTCAACATTCCTGACAACAGTATTTTCACATCTATCATTTGGAATTTTCTGTTTATGTCTGATGTGCTTAGCTGTTCAATAGTATAAACTCTCACATTTTCAAAAGGTACATGTGGGCTGCTCCAGGTGGGCACACGAGGATTATTACATATGGAAATTTATACATGTGCAGTAAGTTGCTGTGACTGGGCATTAAAAAGCAGATTCCTCGACAAACTGATATCATATCGTATCGTGATGTCAACAAGAACATCAAATTTACAAGTCCACAAAACAGAGTTCGAAGGATGTACGTGGATGACAAAATTAACACACTTCAAAACTTGTTAACACTGAGTAAGTAACATTACGCAACAGCTGTCTTATCGAACAAAGCTACGTTTCAAGAAGCGGGCGAAAATACCTCTTCCTTTACTCCATAAATACGTTTAATGCTTCTATGAGTCATATCCTTTAAGACAACTGTAACATTATTGAAGTTATTGTGCCAAAATTTAAAGACAATACAGTACCATTTCTGCTTCTCTCTGTGTCCTCAGCTCTTTGTCCTTGGTCAAAAAGCGTGCGAAATGAAAGTGCCGGAATGGATGTCCGTAAGCCCTCCGGGCACACTTCGGGTGTTTCCGGTCGGTTTGCAGCAGTCAATAAAGCTTGTCCAGAAGAAAACCCTCCACTCACGTGTGTTTTATGTATTTACATATATGGTATTTAATCAGTGTTATTAAATCAGTGTTTATTTATAAAGTAATTTCTAACGAAGTGTAAAGCATCCATTTTTAAGATACTGTACATTTATAAACTCAGTAAGATAGCACTAAATATGCAACTAATGATTTACCCATAAAACCATAGCGACAATTAGGAAGTAAACAGATGATTTTGCATTATAGCGACTTATAATAGTTTTTCATAAAATATACACATATTGCACAATACTTGCTGAGGCCCATTATGCTTTCAAAAGTAGAGGATTTTTTTTGTTATTTTGATATTATATAAATAATAGCTATATTAGTTATTATATACTATTATTGATAAATTCAATGATCAAATAACACAAAATGTCTGATTATTTTTTAAACTTAGGTAATGCAGAAAATAATTACATATATAATATGAAATTTATTGAGTAATTTATGCCTGTGGGTGACTCCTTTACTTCGAAAATAAAACTTTCTCATGCATATGTTTAAACAAAGACAATAATGTATGCTAATATTGATTTGATATTGGTAAGCACATAAATAATAGCATGGATAAATACTATGGTGCCAGGATTACTTGCTGTACAACACACCGTTCAAGGTGTCATGGATTAAAACACTTTTACCATAAGAGTGTTTTACAGCCAATTTAAAACACTTTCTACATCCTTTTAGATGAAAAATGCTTTAAATCAAAACACTAGTGTTTTATTTCATGACTAAAAAGTACCGTGCTTATTTTCAGTGTATTATATAGGTCTTCTGTAAAGCAGTCCAATGGGCTTTCTATTTCTAAAATGTGACGCTTCGCTGAGGGAATTTTACGTCTGTCTCGTAATTGTCTACCTTGTTTCCTTCATTTTATTAAAACATACTGGTATGGCTCTTTCAGTTGGATACTTAGCAAGGCGCATGAAGGCATTTAAAAGGATGTCATGGTTTATCTTAGATACTCCTGAACTGATTTTTAAAGTAAAGGGTAAAATGACAAACCACAGAAGGATGTCATGTTGATTACAACAGTAATAGATGATCGAGATATTAGGCCTACCCATCATATACAGAGAACGCAGTTCCGGTTAGGTTATCATGACATTGTGTGTCAGGGTTTGGTCTATCCAGATGATGTGTTCTGTTTCTGTTTACACTTGTGACGCTGAAAAACTGAAAATTTTCACTAAACGTCATCTGGTGTGTAGAGATGAGTAGATCTACCTAGGAAAAATTCGGACATTTTAGCCAATTTAGAGCACACCTTTGTTGCATGGCAGGTGAGAAAAGATGATCCAACAGTGAAGACAGGGGTTTAGATAAATCAGATGCTGGTAAAGAGCTGAAGACTTGTTTACTGTACCATTGAACCTAAGTGTTCCATAGCTGAGCATTACAGGAACTCGACGAAGGAAATACCAAAGTCTCGAGAATTTCGGTAATTTTTGCGAGACTTTACACATAGTGATGGTGGATAGAGTGGTCAGTGTTTTTACGCGTGCCTGCGATACGGTGTGTATGCTTTGGGAACTGAAATTCCGTTCTTTATCAACAACATATTATCAAACCATGCACACACACCAGACACACTGACCTTACTGACCATTCTCACAAGAGGACTATCAACTGACCTTCCAGGGTGAAGGGTACAGATAGCATACAGCGTTTTATTCTTTACTTTAAAATGGGTTAATATCTGTTGACTTTACCGTGAAACAAAGGGCCAGTCCTGGTTTTATGGGTTTTCTTTGTTCCTCGTCAAATTGGATGATTCTCGGTCGCATTAAACCTCGGCGACGGAGATGTTAACTGTTTCATGGAAATCCGGGCAACACTGGTAAAAACAGGTCAGGTTGATACATAGGGACATGGAGATAAGAGATATTCTTCCCTAACCGGAACTTTTTATGTCCTGTTATTATCGCGTTTACGGTCAATAAAGGCAGTTATTCCCCTAATCTGCCGGAAACAGGAGCTGGGTCACGAATACTGACGGGTCCAGTTTTCAGATACCGACGTTATATCACTCCTTTCAACTGGTCATCAATGGGTTACGGCTTTCGGCAAGATGTATTTTGCATAAAAAACGAAATAAAAAAATTATAATTTATTGTTTAAAACTAACATTATTGTCTGTTTCATTCATTTCAACAGAAAATATATGGTATTTGTATTGAGACAAATCAAGCGACAGAGTCATCCATTAGCAATGGCTTATTATTTGCCACCTAGTTGAAGTTGGCATCTGAAGACCTTCATTCCACTTCCGCTCTCACCAGCGGCTCTGCTCAACCGTCAGATGCGGGAGACGGAGTTAGCGTCATTTGGAGGATGAGACACGCTAAGCCAGTCACGATGAACATGTCTGGTCAGAAGACAGTTATTGGTGACAGCGTGATACATTGTCAGTCTTATTTTAGAAGCAAGGTAGATTTTCTGATGTCCCCGCATATTCATGCAGACAGCTCAAACAAATTCCATCGATGCACTTATTGTCATTATTGTACAGGAATGCCTCTTCAAATCATTGACCTTAACATTTTTTGTCACTATTTACTGGAATTAAACATTTGTAAAAATACATATATTTTAAATATTCCTACAAAAGCCTGATATACTATCTATCGTGCATAGCTTTAAGAACACAAAGACTTTTTTACCTGTTAAGTCCACTTATAAGTACGTCTTGTTTTCTTCTCAGTTTTCAGCTATAAGAAAAAGCTTTGGTTTCTTAAAACAATTTATGAAAACGCGCAAATGCTGAACATGTGCGTTTATATCATATACAAGATAGATCTTTACCTAACTTCCGTTACACTCTTCCTTTTATTCCTGTCTCATGAAGAAATTCCGTATTTGTTACTGGCTTGGAGAGAAATGATTCATTCTTACTCTACCCTTTTGTCTTTCGTGTACTTTTCTGCCTTGTCTCATATATGGTATTTCAAGAACGCAGCCAAATGCTAGGAGTAATTCAGTTACATAGCCCAATGCCGGAATACTTCAGGAATATAGATATAATTCCAGAAATATTTCAGGAACATAGATCCAATGCCAGGAGTGTTGCTGGACCCGTTTTACAGACAGGGTGTAAGCTACATCAAACGTAATTGACATGATCACACATACTGTAGAGATACTTCGCCATGGTAGTTACGTTTTACGTAGTGTTATGCCCACTTCGTGAAACGGGCCCTAGGCACAGTGATCCAAAACCAGAAGTGTTTCAGGAATATAAACCCATTGCCAACAGTTTTTTTTCAAAAAGAGGGGCTCATTGTCGGGAATTTTTCAAGAACATAGGTCCAAATGACAGAAATATTTCAGGACACAATGGGAAACTGATAAAATCCCTTCCCGCCTTTAACAAAGGGGTCCAAAGCCGTTTGCTCCTTTGTACTTTCTTGAATTACGTCACACTTCTGGGTGCATGTGTGCTCAGAAAGCATCTAGGTAGTACATAAACACTGCAACATCACGGCAGAAAATGGTGCGTGTGGGTCCTTCTGTGTATAGCCCGTGGGAGTCTCCCATACCGGGAATATTTTAAGCACAAAGACCACATGCCAGGAATATTTCATTAACATAATCCCAAAACTAGACATATTTCAGAAACGTAATTGGAGCTGATATGAAGAGTATTCCACTTACATACATGTATAACGCTAAACAATGGATAGCATAACCGGAAACTGCTTTGCCTTTGTCTTACATCGCCCGTACGAATTGCTAATGGAGCGAACCGTATTTTTATAAGTATTGAAAACAACGTATGCTTAATGTATAAACGTCTTATTTTAGACAGAAAATGATAACTTTAGGTAATGTTCATCCCATTTACCACAAATGTTTTTATAATTCACTTGTGTACAGGAACATGTGCATTGAACGGGAAATCAAAGTTGGTTATTCTGTATCCTGTGACCCATGATTAAGAACTATCGATAAATTTGTCACATCTGTAGTCGACAGGATCTACAGTTGTCCCATGCACCCTTTATCTGCTTTGTATGATAAACAATAAGTGCATTTGAGTCAATATGTGGTAAGACTGTTTCCTCGGCAAATGTATAAAAACCAATGTCTGCTTTAATGAATGTCGACATGTTTGGGCATTTGTGATTTCCAGGACACTATAAAAACGTCTGACTCAATCAGAATTGTTAAAAATCATGTTTTAAAAAGATAAGTTGCAAGTTAACACAGGACAACCCGCTGTACAACCGTCCCAATGTTCTGATTAAGGCCGATGTCAGACTGTTCCCTCCCTCCAGAAGAATTCCAGTTCTGCAATACATGCGGAGCCCGCTCACTATCCGGCCAATTTAACACTATGTGCAGTTTGGGAATCAATTCTGATGAAGTAGTTGGCAGTGGACAAGTCGGACGTACAAAAAATCCCCAGGTTTACCAATAAACCTAGAAAAGAAGCTAATTTATCACAGCCAAATCGCTCAGTGTAGTGTAAGTCAATTTTAGCAGAAATGATGGGTTTTGTAAAGAAAGATCGTTTTGCTGGAAACTCCTGAACAGACTTTAGAAGCACCTGTCGCGGTTGCACTAATGTAAGTCAGGTGCCCTCCACTTATCTGTATTCAACCAGAAAGGCTGATTAATAAACTGTATGGCAATGTTCTTTTTATGTGAAAGAGAGTATCGAAAGGGGTAATTATTGTAACATGTGGCTGTTTTCTTAGTTCATTCGTATAATGATATCGCAAAACGAATTGAGGCTTCCATGGCAGAGTGCTTAGCGTTCTAACGCAAAACAATTAGTCAGGAGTCTTTCACCAATGCTCTCAGTCGGTTAGCGCGCTAGCGCAGCGCAATGACCTAAAGGCCTCCCACCAATGCGATCGCTGTGAGTTCAAGTCCAGCTCATGCTGGCTTCCTCTCCGGCTGTACGTGAGGAGGTCTGCCAGCAACCTGCGAATGGTCGTGGGTTTCCCCCGGCTCCTGCCCGGTTTCCTCCCACCATACTTCTGGCCGCCGTCGTATAAATGAAATATTCTTGAGTACGGCGTAAAACACCAATGAAATAAATAAATTCACCAATGCTCCCTCTGTGAGTTTAAGTCCAACTCTCTCTTCGGTTGTACATGTACGTGGGAAGGCCGGCCAGCAATCTACGGATGGTCATCATTGTCATGGGTTTCCTTCGGCGTCTACTCGTGTTCTCCCCCCCCCCCACCCCAAAATGCTGAAATATTCTTGAACACGGAGTCAGATATATAAACAAATAAACCGCAACGCCATCGGCGAATAGTTCATAATGTGATGAGAATGGAATCTGGAATTCTGGGCCACCGCATCACTGCATCTTCACAATGTCAACGGTTATCTGTCGCTGCAGTTGGACCCTTGACCATTGAAGACTGCAGGTAGTGCTAATCAGCTACAGGCTAATTTTAATCAGTTGGTTCTAGCCAGTTACGGACTAGTCTTAAGTAGGTTGTTGTCAGCTAGTTATAACTAGATAGTCGTAACTAGATAGGCTAGTCTTAATTATTTACACCTAGCCAGTTACAGGCTAGTTTCAAATGGGACGCTCTGACCGGCTACGCACCGTTAGGTGTGTAGGTGCTGCGGCCACACCTGAAGGTGTTACCTACTACCGCTACCAAGGAACAAAGAAGAAAGGAGCAAGAAGGAGTTTTAATTCGTTCCCAAGTAGGTACTCCTAGTCTGTTTATTTTACAGATCAGTTTTAATTATCCAATAATATCTCTTACCACATACTAGTATCTGCAGTCATATCTTACTCCAGGACAAATCCCACTTTTGGGATCGCCTGTTCGTATCTAGTGACCCGAGAGCACATCATACCTGTCGTAAATTACAGCAGGTAAATCTATATAATTATATTAAGTAACATTAGCAAAACATCCCCTCTCGAATTTTGCGCGATGACTGACATACTGATGGAATGGTGCTTATATTTATGTCTGTGTGATCAAGCACGTCTTGTGCATTCGGAACACTCATCAATTGTCCACTTCAAAACACATTATCTCAGATATCCAGAAACATATACCTGACCTTATGGAAGAGTACTATGGGCGTCCTATCGATTGAATATGTGCGGAGGGCGGTAAGGATATTACCAACACTTCAGTCTTTAGCATCGGAACTGTCAAATCATCATCTTTCCATTCTTTTTACGTCTAAGACATTGCAAGAAGGATTTGGCGAGAAAGCCGTGCGATGCATATTCCAGATGATAAACTGTATTTTGCCCCATCTACAGCGGCATTTAAACTAATCAAGGATAAGTTCGACGTCTAGGTCAAGGGCATGATCAAAGTGAGCATCAACTCTCCAGACACAATAGAACTTGTCAGCCTGTTTCATCTGTCCACTCTGTACTGGCCAAATTGAATGCTCCTTGCCCACAACAAAACTAAACGTTAGGAAGATATATGGCGGTTTATGTGAGCTGGCGTCCTTTCCGTGGGGGATCAGCCACCCGGAATGGGGACAACACTAGTACAGGGATGTCAGCCCGAGGCACAGCGGGATGGAGATAAGAGAGATTTTATCTCCCATTTTAACCTAATTATTAACAGAGACAATGATTCCGCTGCTCGGCCTGTATACCTGTACCTGGGGCGGACTTACGAATTATTGGCGCGTCCTGGCTGTCCATACAGATATCATTATACATGATAATACATGTAGTAAAATCGATAATACATAGGTAACTGGCAGAGGAACTTTCCTCCTTTGAACAAAGACAAATAAAGATACCTTTCCATGAAACTGACAAACCACAACACCATTGCATTTCTAAAACGACCAAGTACTCCATGCAAAGCTCGATTTCTTGCTGGCTCAACAGGGTGAAACATGAAACTTTTATCCGCCCTACTGACCAACGTTATACGAGACATAGTCATTGTTTACCAAGCACTATGGTACCATTACAAAAAATGAGATATAAAGTGACTATGGATTTTCAACAACCACATAACTCGACGCTCAATCACACGTACTATATAAAGACGCTTCCACTTTGGGATTTCTCTAAAGTCTCTATATATTACGATTCTATACAAAGTATTACTCCTAAAAAGTGCCTAATGAAATCAGCTAATCACCTAAACAGCCATTCACCGAAAATAAACATCCCAAGACACATCAAATTTATCGACTCTCACTGTGTAAGTAACTGTACAACCCATCGTTTGATCACAAACTGATGATTATAAGACGAACAGATACATTCTTGAGGCGACATAAGTTAAATATATATAATTATGCGCCGGCGGCGTTAGATGTGAAAATTATCATTAATTACCTAACAGCAAAAGCAACTGATGACTAGCCTGCATTTGACCCAAATTCGCTTGAAGTCTCACAACGATGTCTGCCAGAATTGGCATCTCAGCCGCTTAATTGTTAATCTTACCAACGGCTCAGCTCGGCTTTGAGATGCCGGCGAGACTGCGTTAGCTTCATTTGGCGAAATGGACACGCTAAGACAGTCACGATGAAGTTGTCGGGTGAGAAAACAGAGTGTTGATGTCTTACTTTGGAACCACGATCGACTTGCTGAGTTCACCACGGACCCATGAAGATCGTTCAAGGCTTCAAATAGACGCTCATTAACTAGCATAACTGACATAACGAACATAACTAACATAACTAACATAAGGAACAAACATAACGAACAAACATGCTGAGTATACTGTTTCTGCTTATGAAGAATAAACATGTATTCAAGAAGAGTTTTAAAATAGTAGACACACTTGTCACTGGTAGACACACTTGTCTCTTGTAGACATACTTGTCACAATTGTCACCGGTAGGCACACTTGTCACTGGTAGACACACTTGTCACACTTGTCACTGATAGACACACTTGTCACCGATAAACACACTTGTTACTGGTAGACACACTTGTCACTGGTAGACACACTTGTCACAATTCCAACCGGTAGACACACTTGTCACACTTGTCACTGATAGACACACTTGTCACCGGTAAACATACTTGTCAGTGGTAGACACACTTGTCTCTAGTGGACATACTTGTCAGTGGTGGACACACTTGTCACTGGTAGACACACTTGTCACACTTGTCAATGGCCGTTCTTCTTTGGCCGCTCGAATAAGAATCCTTGCCCTCCAGAAAAGACATTCCACATAGCTATTCGAACACAAAAACCGGGTAACTGTCAAATCTGTCAATCTGTCGTGATCTGTCAAACATAACATTGTTTTACTTTTCTCCATAAAACAAGGTCCTTAATACTTTAAAAGTAATTTACAGTCACATCCTGCATATATACCCTCTTATTTCATATTAATGTCATATACCCTCTTATTTCATATTAATGTCAACCGAAAATTTTTGTACAGTCCAGAAGTGCCAGAAGTGGAATGTCTGATTAAATGCGTCAAGCCATGTTACTGAAATTTCTGAATCGAAGACATATAATCACAGGAAAAGATTTCGTGGGCGAGAGGGTGGAGGGGGGAGAGAGTACAGAATTTTTTCCAGAAGAGCTGATGTTTTAATTGACGTGGGATATTGCAGCCTTCCCAGATGTTGTAAAATAAGCAATACAGTACTTCTGACATCACTCAAAAACAAAAAGGAAGGTTTTATCCATAAGGCTGCAAAAAGTATGTAATATGTTAATGGTTTGTCATGCCAGTTTCTGATTTCTAGCAGACTAATACGTCTCACATAATCCAAAAAACTGAACGTTATTTCTGAATGTTTGAAAGCTATAAGATCTACGCTGTTTGAGGGCAAGCCGCTGTGCTCCCATCCAAATGCCTTGATGAAAGACGATGTCAGGCAGTTCCCTACAGATGGATTCCCTGTACAGGTCCACAATTCAGAAAAAGCCCGCTCACTATCCGGCCAATTTAACACTACGTGCAGTTTGGGAATCAATTCTGATGAACTGGTTGGCAATAGACAAATCGGACGTACAAAAGATCCCGCAGTTTACCAATAAACCTAGAAAAGAAGCTAATTTATCAAAGTTTCATCGCTCAGTGCTGACTAATTCAATTTTAGCAGAAAGGATGGAATTTGTAAAGAGCGATCGTTTTGCTGGAATCTCCTGAATAGACTTTATTAGCGCATGTCGCGGCGGTACTACTCACTACCCCGTACGATGTCCGCCATCTATTGCCAAAGCCTGTCAACCACTCATCTGTATTCAAGTACATCTAAAAAGGTTGACAATCGTCAAAAACGAGCATTTAGCGATGTGGGCTTTACTTTAGATTTCTCGGTGTTTTCTAGTTATTTCGTTTCAATGATATCGTAACAGGATTCATCAAGAGAGAAAAATGGAGTCCTAAAATCGCTCGCCACACTACAGGAAACAGGCTTTAACAGAGAATTTAGAGGTGAACGTGGGGTAAATATGCATGTTCCCTAGGCTGATTGGATTTTTTCTTGTGGCTCCGTCAGCCTAAGCGAAGATCAGAAGAAATTTTTGTGGACTTCAAGATATGAAAACCTAAACATATAGAAACTGAGTGTGTTTTCAGCTTTCCATATTAGCAATTCGCCTGGGTGATTCAGTTCTCAGCCAGTTTATGACTCTTCTGAAGGAGGTGAGGCAATAAGGCTGCGCTTTGGCCCCGGGCTGAAACAGCCAGGACACGACTGATCACAAACTGAATGCTGCGTCATCAAGGTGGTAAAAGCCACACGATACACTATGTAACTGTAGACATAGCAGACTCGATATCCAACGAAAGCATTAGAGTGCATGGGTGTTTTCGCTAAACGCAACATACAGTCGCAAGGTATGGTAAATGAGGATTTACTTCTCAAAAGATCAGTGTGTCAATGAGTTCGTGTAAAACTAAAGACGAAGTTAATGTTTTAAACACACAGGAAATCGTGCCCCCTCCCTCCCCGAAGACCCTTTGTAGAAAGCCTAGATGTACTGAGATACAAATTCTGTGCAAACTGGGACAACTTTCTTTATCTCTAATCGGGTTCTGAAAGGCTTCAAAACTACATCAGATTGACAGAAATGAGCATTGGGGCATTTTCAGTTGGCTTTAGCGTTTACAACGATACCAGAATTGACGCTGTAATAATCACACACATACACTTGTTATATGCTTTGATATTGTAAGAATAGAAAACTGTTGGGAAATATTGTTGTCTGGGCATATTTAAGGTATCAGTTGTAGTCCGATTCCCCGTCTTAACGTCTCATTTCCTTTTACAACATCTTCTTTTCCAGGTACCATAAACCGGACCACTGTCAAGTGAGAGAAAACCTCAGAAACAACGTGTTATAACTCATTTCAATCAAATATTACCGGAATCAGAGATGCTCTCGAGATGTCTTCCGGTCCATAAGATAGCATATTGGACACCAAAATCTCTATAAACTGTAGATAGCATATCGGATCTTGAGATTTCTTTACAGGCCATTAATAAGCTTCCCTCAAGCCTGAAATTTCCTTCCGAGTCCTTAGATAGCCTATCAGACGCGGATACCATTGTTACCTTTAGGCGAAGAATTGTCTTGGAATCCTAAAAGAAAGCCCACTTTAAAACACATCATTTCAAACGTCCCGAAATACCATACATATATCTGACCTTGGGGAAATGTGTAGTAATGAACATGCTATCGACTGGGAATGTGAGGGGCGGGATACAGATAGCCTAGACATCTCATTTTCTTCTTGTCATAAAATTATACAGACTACGGTGGTGTTTGCAAGACACTTCGTCTGTTATTGCCAACGAGAGTAAGGTTCGCTTTTCTGCCATGTGCTCTAATGACGAAACAAACTGTCATCTTACCAGTCCTTTTACCTCTGGGATGTAGCGGGAAGGTTTTCTCGCGAGTGTCATGAAGAACGTCTGACAATCCGTTCTGATGTTTTCTCGTCGGTCATATTTCGTCCTAGCGATAACAATGCCTCTAATGTCACTAGAAGTGGTCAGGCCTGTTTTTATCTTTTAACTTCGTAAGTGGCTAAATTGAATGTCCATCAGTTACACTATGACTGGAAGACGAAGAGATATAATGTGGTTTGTGTGAGCTGGTTTCCTTTTTGTTGACGGTCAGTCACCCGGAATCCAAACAACACTCCTACAGAAAGGGCAGCCTGAGACACTGAGGCATGGAGTAAACCTGTGAAATGTTTTGATTGTATGGTGGGTTTTATGGACCGTATTTATGATATGGTTCACTGGTGACGTCATACCGACTTTTCTCTGGTCGTACAGCAGAAATTTAATGGCAAATTAGCGGTTTCATACATAGGCAAAGATTACAGAAGTACTCCTCACACGGACTTCATTCACAGCGAAACACAAAGGTGAGTAAAAAGTTGTGCGATGGCACTGGTTAACCACATTAACAATATAGTCCATAAAGCCCACCATACAATATAAATATTTGACTGCATTTAACTTGATGAAAATAAATTGAGTGAAGGTATTTTCAGTTACTGTTTTTCGTGTCCTTTTCACTCACTATAACTTCATATTTATGTGGTCTTTCCCTTTAAATATCTGTGTCACAGAAAGCCCACAGGCTTTAGTATTAGATGGTGGACACATGGAAGGTAGTGGTACAGGTTCGACATGCTCTAATAAAGTCCATTTATGAGAGTCCAGCAAAACGATCGCTTTTACAAAACCCGTCATTTCTGGTAAAATTGAATTAGCGAGTTGAGCGATCTGACAAATTAGTTTCTTTTCTAGGTTTATTTGTTGATCGGGATATCATTTGTACGTCCGACCTGTTCGCTGCCAACTACTTCATCAGAACTGATTCCTAAACTGCACGTGGTTAAAATTGCCGGATAGTGAGCGGGATTTTCCTGTATCGCAGAGCTGGAGTGGGAATCCATCAGTAGGGAAAGGTCTGACATCGTCTTTAATCAGAACATTGGGACGGTCCTACAGCGGCTTGTTATGTATGTATGTATATGTGTATGTGTGTGTGTATGTATGGATGTATGCTTGGATTTTACTGCGTGCGAAACAATGTTTCAGCTATATGACAACGAAAAGTGCATAGAGTGTTTATATATTCTGTGTCGTCTTTTGGCAAGAGAGTCTGTGCTTCTCACCGAAACTCCATTCTGGGAACACCAGACATGACACTTCATGCACCCAGTCACATTATACTGACACGGGCTGACCAGTCCTGTTTCCTTGCGCTAACCTGTTAGTGCTGATCGCCAACTTGAACCAGGCAGGAAAAACTAGCATTCATCTTTGTCTTTCGTATAACCCAATCGAAGACGAGTGCACATGTCAGTTTTATACCCTAGAGACGGGTCATCAATAGTTTATAGTACATTGTCTCTTTTCACGGTTGTGATAGCCTGGTCAGCATTTGACCAAGATCTCATATTGTTTACACTTCAGAGCCTACGTTGTTATTCGGTTGGGTTTTCTGGAAGCTGCCATGTTTATGAATTTCCGCGTGTCTTTGAACAGGTCGTCCTCTCCGGAAAGAAATATGTCGGCTCTAAACACGTTTACGATAATAGCGTCCAGAAAAGGAGGCGGAGGTGGAGGATACAGGCCATTGTCTGTGTGCCGTGCCTATGACCGATCGGATGCCAATGATATCTTTCACTTTAGGAATTTGTTGTCGGTTGTAATCTTTGTATAAAGATGTATTGCTACTGTCTGTATCGTTCTTGTATAATATATAAACTGTACCACTTCAATTAGATTATTAAAATTTTACATACTGAAATTATTTAAGTGTACCAGAGTTTTTTTTGTTTGGTCTTCTGTAAGGCTTATCATTATCTTGGAGTTGAGTAAGCTATTAGCTTGCTGGCTTTTTCCTCTCACATCAGAGAACAGAATATGGTAAATGTCTAGTACTGTAGAGGTATTTCTCTGCAAGAAGTGCAGTAGATGTGGTGGCTGATATGTGTGAATATGAAGGGCCTAGGTGATCTTCATGAGTCGCGAGGTGACCTCAGCAAATCGACCAAAGCAAAACCTTCTGGACTGAGATCCATTACTCCTCATCATGTACAACCCTGTCATCATTAAGAGTTTTCTAACCAGACAAGTCCATCGGAACTATCTTTGCGTGTCCTGTAGTCGTCCCGTGAAGGTATCTCGTCTCTAACAGCCGAGCTGAACCGATGGTTAGACCGGAAGTGAAATTAAGCGGATGAGATGCCATTTTTGGTGTAGACGCAAACGAGCTGGTGGCTAATAGGCTAATGTTAACACATGGCTCTGTAGGGTGCGAGAACAGGACACAGCTGTCGGGTCTCTAGATATGGGGTCAAATCAGTTAGTGTGGTTAATAAGTAATTTCAGATAAATCATACACCTAAATATACAACAAATGTATATGACTGCATATCCGTTTGATAAATAAATCAGCTAGTAGTTGTTAACATACCTGTTCTAGATATTCTCTGAAAACAGACAAAATGTTATTCTTTTGGGAATACGTAAATTATAAGTTTCTTTTTCGTTTTTGATACAAAATTCGTCTGGTGGAGTAACTGGTGAGCCAGTGATGACCACGTGATGGGAACCAGGGCCCCATGTTACGGCTCTGTGGGAATAGTGGCCCACATCAATATTAGGAACCAGGGCCCCATGTTACGGCTCTGTGGGAATAGTGGCCCACATCAATATTAGGAACCAGGGCCCCATGTTACGGCTCTGTGGGAATAGTGGCCCACATCAATATTAGGAACCCCTTCCTGTTAACGACTTGTCAGCAGCAAACTTCCTTTATTAGCTGTAGAATTCGATTGTTTCCGGAGATAAAAAGTCCCGGTAAGGAAAGAATCCCCCTTACCTCTATGTTCCCGTGTATTAGCTTGACCTTTCCGTGCAAGTGCTCGGATTCCCGATGAACCGGCTTCACATAAACCAGTTAATATCCCTCTTTCGCGACGTTGTTTTAATGTGGTTGGGAGACATCCAATTTGGCGAAGGCATGAAGCCTGAGCTGACCAGTTCCTAAGGCTGAAGAGTTATTGTTCACTTAGATCTCACCCTAAGCCTTGACATTGACCGGATCCCGTTGACCAAGTGGACTAGAACGGTTAGCACACAATACAACTGACCACGTCTGTTGTATTCGGGTAGGATTTCCTCTCCGACTCGCTTGGCAAAGCCTTCCACAGATTCCACTTGACTGAAGGCGAGGGAATCGTTACAGCAGTGCCTTGACAAGAATGCTAGACAACGCTGTACCAACCATGGACGCTGTCCTTTATTTTAGCAAACAATAGGACTAGGATTAAATTTTCAATTGTCTTTTCCTACGCATACTCGTTGCACATTTATGCCAAAATGTGTTGTGGGATAGATTACCGCGGTTTTTAGTACTACGGAGGTTTGCTGGCAGTGCCGAAGTCCTACACATGGACTTATTTATTCATTCTGACAAGCTTTGTTGATCTTCATCGTGAGTTGTTTCGCCAACTTTTATGTAAGCTTCTGAACTTTCGTCACCTATATGAGAACCCCTTTCCCTATACAAAGGGACATGTAAGGTAGACCCAAGTGTGTTTAGTCAGTGACGTCGGTAAAACACTAACTGTGGTCAGGTAGTTATAATCCCAATAACCGTGTTAAAATATACAAATTTTTTGAAGTCCAGCCTAGTTTCTAGTCTACTGAGAGTCTGAATGTCTAATAACCTCGATTCTTATAAGCCTGCTTTTGTCTGGCACATATTAATCACTGCATGTACATGTTTTTGTTGTTAACATCATCAAAACCTTGGAATTATCGCAAATTCTAACTACTGTTTAGCATTCTGTAGAACTATTACCGTCATCTACAAACTCTGGTATTGATTAGTGAAAGAACGACTAATACGTCTGTTAGCGCGCTAGCGCAACACAATGACCCAGAAGCCTTTCACCAATGCGATCGATGTGAGTTCAAGTTCAGCTCATGCTGGCTTCCTCTCCGGCCATACGTGGGAAGGTCTACCAGCAATCGTCGTGGGTTTTCCCAGGGCTCTGCCCGGTTTCCTCCCACCATAATGTTAGCCGCCAATCAACACCAACCAAATAGATAAATAAATAAATAAATACCACTGTACACAGCTTCATACTGCTGACCCCATTGTCGAAGATGTGGCTACTGCAATCGGTTTCTTTATTTATCTAAGAGATCTGGGATGCCAAATGCCCACAGCGGCAGGTAAACGAATAACCAAGGGAAAGGGATGATAGCGTAGCGTGCATTTTTCTTATATAAGTGTGAGACACATAATGGACAGGAAGGGAGCCTTTAGGTGTAGGATAAATTCTCTGAACACCAAGACTGATGGAAAAGTACTCTGTGGTTTATTTTGTTTATGTATTTGATTGGTCTTTTATGCTGTGCTCAAGAATATTTCAATTATACGACGGCGGCCACTATTATGGTGGGAGGAAATCGGACAGAGCCCAATGGAAACCCACAGGCATCCTGACAGCCCACAGCCGCTCTGGTTCAAGACATATATACCTATTGTTCTATTATCAGTTTGGAGGACACCTTACAAAGCCTTTCATTGTGTGTCTACAGAGACAAGAGTAAGAAGTATGTAATGTTTAAGGGATCAATAACCTGAGATGTAAAGCAATAAAAGAATGGCTTGTTCAACTCCCAGACAGCGATAAGCCTTACACAAGATCAAAAAAGAAACACTTGTTCACTTAGATAAGTTCTATACATATAACTCAAAAATAAAATCTAAAGAGCTTGAAACTATATTTTATTATTGTTTGTATCGTTCTTGTATATCGTATTGTTATACCACCTAAATGCTTTGATAAAAAATTTACTTATTGAAATTATTTCAGTGTATTCTAATTTCTTTATGGGGCCTTGAGTCAGGCATATCCTTATCGTGGAGAGGGGTATGTCATTTATTTACTATTTCTCCTCTCAGCGTGAGAGCTGGGAATCTATACATTCTCTGTACACGACAACTGATGGAAATATACCCCTTGGTTTAAAGACACATATACTTACTGTTCAATTATCAGTTTAGATGACATCTTACAAAATCCTTCATTGTGTGTCTACAGAGACGAGAAACAGATAAATGCATTGACGCCAAAAGACTACTATTCCCGTTCAAGTTGACATAAGCTTTCATTCCATGTATAGTTCATGTCTCCCCGTGCCCTAATGTACAATAACCCTGGTGCTCTACGCAGTGGCCACTTCTACAACTCTGTAATCCCGCTACACTGTCTCCGAACAAGCCTGGTATCTGCAGCACACCACGCTGACAAGTTTGTTTGTCGGAGTAATTCCACACCAGTCCACCAGATCGCCTTTTCCACGTAATGGGCTATTGATGACCACGTGACCGGAACGAGGTGACAGTGGTATGGAAAACTGGGACGCGCCAATTTTCGGAAGTCCGTAGCCAGTTGTAGCCAGATTAGCGGCATTACCATCTCTGTATAATTCAGTTAGAGTGGAAGATAAAAACATCCTGTGAGGGAAGATTCTCTCTTATCTCCACGCCTCTATGTCCCGGGCTGATCTTTCTGTACGAGTCATGTCCGGATTCCAGGTGGCTGACCCCCCCCCAGAAAGGATCCCATCTCACACAAACCGCCTTATATCTCCCCGGCGTCTGGTTTTAATACCACGAGACGACATTAATCTGGACCAGGACAAAGTGAACTGATAGAACAGGACTGGCCACTTCGTGTGATAAGGGAGTTGGGGGTGACCTAGATCAGGCTATTAGCCCAGACACTGACCACATCCAGATACTGTAAGAGCTATATAGTCAGGACACCATAACATTGACCATCTAGTACATTTACGGCGGGCGGCTTCAGCGCCACAGAGTTTTCGTATCGCCCAAGAAGTGAAAACGGACGGGTAAGGTTAAGATTTGACCTGCCAAAAATCACTCGATTAAACTGCATAGAACAAAAATTAATGCCTTTGACAATGGTGGACGAAATGGCATACAAACAGTACGTCTACCTTTATTATTGCAGAAGCGTCTTCAATATGTATATCACCCGTGCGCCAGACATACTGCCACCTCCATAAGGTCAGATATATGTTGATGCTTCGGGATGTTTCCGATAATGTGTTTTAAAGTGAACAATTGATGGGGGTTCTGGACGCACATCACTACTCGATCAAGTACAGGCGTAAACATCGGCACCACTCTACCAACTTGTCAACATCACATACAATTTTTCTTACGCGAGAAGAAAAACATCAGTACTTTATCAATGTGTTTTGTAATCACACAAATTTATCCACCCTTTACCTTGTAAGGCATCTTCGATATTTTCTCGCATCCGGACGTTATTCTTCAAAGAGTGGAAATGATCTCAGCGTCTAAGATGCTGTCTAGTTGCAGGGAAAGACAGCCAGATACCCCAGAAGATTTCCAAAACCAATAACCTTTGATTCGGTGGTGTTGTTGTGGTCAACATGTTTTCTCTGATATGACGCCGATCAGCTAGGAGGTACAGGAAGAAACTTCTGGTCCAGGACAAGGAATCTGCGTACAGATAACTATGCTAGCACAGAATGAAGACCTGAATGAATTGGGCACAATTCTTATTGTGGAAAACTGAAAACATACTCAGTATCCGTGAGCGAAGCATTTACACATCATGATCGTGGGAAAGTAGAAAGATTTATGCGCAACTTCCATTACACTGGCGGAGTGATGCCACTTGAATATAGGAAACATGCTGCCCGAACATGACCAAGACATACCGTTAGATCTGTGTTAAAATAAAATAAAAAACAACAACAACAAAAAAAAAAAACAGAAGAAAAGCTTCTGCTGGTAACTACGTTATAAATTTAACCCCATGCCTCGAGTTTTCTGGAATTAACTACTCCATTTTTCTCACTTCATTAATTGTTCCGATGTCGTGTGGCGCTATCATTGAAAGGAATTACACAAAGACAAGACAACGTCATACAACAAGCAGTTCTGCCCAGAGATTCTATCACGCAAAAAGTAGATTCCTACATGTTCGTGTTTTTTAATCAACCATTCGAATACAGAGAAGTGACTGACATGCTTTATCATTAGATGTCGGACACACGACGGGAAGTGGTACAGCCGCGATATGCTGTAATAAAATCTATTCATCAGATTCCAGCAAAACGATCGCCCTTTACAAAGCCCATTATTGCTGCTAAAACTGAATTAGCCCACACTGAACGATTTGACTGTGTTAAATTAGCTTCTTTTCTAGGTTTATTGGCTAACCGGTGGATTTTTGTGCGTCCCACTTGTTCATTGTCAACTAATAATAAAGCTTGATTCTAGTCCGACTGCAATCTTTAATGGTGATATCTCTCTGATTGTGAATACCTGACTGTGAATTTTAACCACCGTGTGTGGGCTTTAAACTTAGGCGGGTCTTGATCTGGACCCATGTAATCATAAATTTGTGCGCCTTGTAACAGTATAGTCGGTCATATCTTCAACCAAGGCACGTTGCACTTTTGATCAATTGTTTGAAGGAAAAAGGATTTCGTTCAAATTCATGTTTTTCTTTTAATCAAAACAGCAATTAACTTTTTTAAAAAGTTTTAATACAATAGCGGACGGCATTTTAAAGCTTATTTCTGCCACCATTAACGCTAAGGAACAGACTTCCATTACTGGTCACCTGAAACCATGGCCTTACTTAGTTGCCAATGGCTCCTTCGGAACAGTCCAGTATAAGGTGTTCCCCTACATTCGCTTTCCAAAAATAACGTCTATGCTGGTAATCGAAGTCATTTTGAACCGCATTATACTTCTTGGGTAAATGAATGCAATAGCTAACATTCACACCAAAATCTCTTATTCATCTTAACACGTTGCGCGGGTGAAGAAAAATTAGCTCAGAAAATTAGCAGTATCTATGAAAAATTTCTGTCGTTATCCAGCTAAGGAGGGGGAATCGATGTCACAATTGTTACAACTAATTATAACTGTCTGATGATCATATATCCTACAGCGCCACACAAAACACCATTACTGTGGACGAAAGATACAGCCAATTGCAGTACTATCAGCTGCTTCAATGGAATAAAACAGATAAATAAAAGAATATAACGGTACATCTTTGTAGGGAAAAGGCATCTGTGGAATTCCGAAAAGCGCAAAATGAGGACAATACAATTATTGCCTTCAAATATTTACCTTCATGCTTTGACCATCATACTTTGACCATCACGCCTTGACCTTCATGCTCTGGCCATCTTGCCTTGATCATAACACCTTGACCATCAGTCTTTACCCATGCTTTTGGCCAACATGCCTTGATCTTCTCTGGGCCTTAACTATGCTTTTACCTTCTTGATCTTCATGTCTTATCGGTGAAACCTTGGATCATTATGTCTTCACCATCATGCCTTTACCTCCACGCTTTGACGACCATGCCTTGAACGTCTTGTTTTAAACTTCATGCTTTGACAATAACGGCCAGGCCTTCATGTCATACAATGGGAGACTAGGACGGCCTTTGTGTACAACCTGAGTGCTTTCTGAGCACCCATGCGCCTATAACTGTGACGTAATTCAAGAAAGAACAAAGGGGCATACGGCTTTGGATCCCTTTGTTACAGACAGGAAGGGGTTTTCCACTAGCTAGGGTTATCAAAAATTTTGGGTTGCTACCCTATTATCATAAGAATAAACATGTACAAAGGAATGAAGTGGTAACGAACGAAATCAGCCGTCTGCTCATGGTGTGATAACAGTCGTTATGTGGATTGACATGTGTTAAGTGGAGTGAGGTTAACGTTCTCAACGACATCTTCTGATGGAAGAGAATACATTCATCCCCTCATCTCACGCGATGAGAGCCTTAGCTGTTTCTATAGAATTTCATTACGTAACATTCGGCCTAGTTTCGTCTTGAGCATAAGTGGGTATCATATATAGTTCATGGTTCAGCACTTCTGGTTTCCCCGTGAGTATAAGCGGCCATTATTTCATGATTTATCTGTTTTCTTCTTGAGTGTAAGCGGACATTAGTTCGTTATTCAGCATCTCTGGTTTCGTCTTCAGTATAAGCGAACAAGATTCAGCACTTCATCTAACTGTAGAACATCAACCTGTGTTGTTGACAATGATAGACGATGTGGCATGCAAACAGTAACGCCGAAGAGAAGAGTCTTCTCCGATATCTAGCCATAACACTTTTCCACGAGGTCAGGTATATGTATGGTGTTTCGTGATGTATAAGATAATGTGTTTTAAAGTGGACAATGGATGAAGGTTCTGGACGCACCAGGCGTGCTTGATCAGAAGCAGACGTAAATGTCAGCACCACTCTGTGAGCACGTCAATCATCATACAAGATATTCCTTGAACTTATTCGAAAAAGCAAAAATCAATACATTACCAATGTCTTTTTGTAACCATGCAGACGTTTTCGCCTTTCGCCCTGTGCTGCATCTTGGATGTCTTCCCATATGGCAACTTAGTTACCCCGAAAAGTAACAATGACTATCAGATGCTCTCTAGAGGCCCCGGGACACATCTGAGGGTCTGAGATGGTTTATGATTCCGATAACATTTGATTGGATGCCAAAACTTGGGAGAATTCGGTAACTGGGTGTGTCCAAGCTGGCAGAAAAAGCCTGAATCCTCTGGGCAATTTGTTAATATGGAAGACTGAAAACATTTACAGGCCTTGACCGCGAGACAGGCGGTAGATTGTTTAGGCGGAACTTCCATTACACTGATGGAGTCACGCCACTTTAATCCAATGGGCCTATAGGAAACATGCTAACCGGATGCTAGAGATCGCACCGCGCGAACACGACTAGACCCAGACATGCCGTTAGAACTTGTCTTGTTAAAATCAAACAAAACCTAGAAGAAAAGCCTGTGTTGATAACTGTGTTATCAATTTAACCCCATGTCTCGAGTATGATTTCATGAAAAGTCTGTTTCCTGTATAAATATGACAGGGGCGAAATCAGGGCTCACTCCATTTTATTCACTCCATTACTGGCAGCAATATCATTCAAACTAATTACCCCAATACAAAATGATACAAAAATCAGTTCTGCCGAGAGTTTCCATCATGCAAAAAGTACAATGCTATAGCTCCTCGTTTTTCAATCAGTTGTTGGTGTTGAATACAGATGAGTGTCTTACAGGCTTCAGTATTGGTTGGCGGACACATGAGGGGTACCAGTAGAGTGACATGTTCCGATAAAGTCTATCATGCTACTCCAACAAAAATATCGCTATTTACAAAACTCATTACTTCTTCTAAAATCGAGTTAATCCATACTGAGCGATTTGACTGTGATAAGTTAACTTGTTTTCTAGAATTATTCATGAAATCGGAGTTCTTTTGTACACTGCAAAAACAAATGGCGTGATTTTACAGCAAAGGTTTCTGGCAATTTCATAACCAGTAAGTTTTGCGGTACGGGCAAAGCTTCACCGGTTTTGGTAGCAACTCTTTTACGTGAAGAATTACACCGGTCATTAGACTTACGGGCAATACATTTGTAAATTTACTGGTGTGAACATTTGCAACATATCTTATAATCCTACAGGAATAGGGTGTAAACTAACATAAAAAATTGCAGCATTATTATTACACTGGAATTCACTGTTCCAGTTTACATCACTTTGTGCTGTAGCATTGCATTCTTTTTTTAGTGTACGTGTACGATATGCTTACCGTCAAATAGTGCATCAGAATTGATTCCCATACAGTGTTAAATTCGCCGATTAGTAAGTTCCGTATTTTTGTAATGCAGAACTCAACTGGCAATGCATCAGTAGTGAACGGTTCGACATTGTTTTTAATTAGAACACTGGGACGATCGTGCAGCGGCCTGTTCTGTGCTCAGATTGCCAACACTTTCCCATCTAAAACCTGGTTTTAACTTTATTACAAGTAGCATGAAGGCCGCTGTCGACAAGGAGCAAACAAAGGTCATTGTTTACCATTGCACAGGCGAAAATTGTTTTTTTTCTAAAAGGCGAGTGGTAAAATTTTCTGCTGGTATTTAGTTCATAGTTTTGTCATCTTAGTGTTACAATACGTGAAGCGAAGGAAAAAGTCAAACAGTGGCTCGCAGATACTGCACGTGTTAAAAACTAACAAAAATTCATATATAAACCTTTACAAATGTGCCTTAATGTATTTGACTTACTAGGCACTATCAGTGACAGAAATCAGCATCTTGTCTCTCGTAGCTCTCTCTGCCCTGATGGCAGACTCCGCTGTTCTTGTACCTCAGTAGATAGATCTATCAATTAACATTACCTAATTTCCCACCATCTGGTTTGGGCCTCCATCAGAATTGTCATCTCATCCACTTAATCTCACTTCGGCTGAGCTCTGCTGGTAGAAGCCAGAGAGGACACGCCAAGTTAGATCCGATGAACATGTTTCTTCTATATACTCGTGTTGATGGGAGGGATAGACATGTTGTTAGGGCGAACACATATTTTCTGAATTGTTGTATTAAAATGACGACCTTCATCTTCATTTTGAAATTAATTGGTTATTTCTCTCCTATAACACTTTTTAAAAGCTCGATTTCTTCCGATATCTTTCAAATTTTTGATGCAATTGTATCGAGTCTTTTTCATACAAACAAGACACAGCCGAAAATGCTTTGCAGCTTAACAACTATTAATAAATCAATAAAGAAATAAGCAACACTTTGTCAAAGTAATACACATTCAGTACCTGAGATTTGCATGACATGCTGGCCAACTGATCTACAAATTTGCTGGTGGTCAAAAAATAAATAAATAAATATATTCTTTAAAATTAGAGCGTAGCTTAAGGAGCATTAAAACTGAAACACTCTACATCATCTTAAAGTAAAATCTATACAAAGGATCCAATTCCAATTACATTGATCAAAGCACAGATTGTAGTTTTCCAGTGTTGTGTTAGCAATCTCTCTTGTCTCCATGGCTTCACGGATGTGCAAGTTTGCAAACTTGTTCAGAAAGGTTACTTTGAACATGTCAATAGATTTTCAAAAGTATCGTATACGCGCAAATTAACAACCTTATCACAAAACAGGAAAAAGAAAAGGGTTCTCTTTCTTGAGGAGAGAATTTTTCAATTAACGACCGTAAATGAAAGGATAGTGTACGTGGGTTAGCTGCGGTTAATCGGTCATATGTTTAACCCAGGCACGTTAGGCTTTTGATTAATGAGCAGACACCGTTTTGTTTGGCCTCAAGCAAACATGTTTTTCACCAAGTTATTTTTTTATTAATTAAAACAACAATTAACCTTTTTTAAAGTTTTAATAAAATCGCCACAGGGTGTTTCAGCACGGTCATGGAAGTTTGTTCCTTAGCGTTAATAGCAACTGAGGTAAGATAGTTGTCAGAAGCTTCTTTGGATCAATTCAACAAAGGCAGTCTCGCTGCATTCGCTTTCCAAACATCTTCCAAACAGTCTTTGCCGGTGATGGAAGCCATTTTCAACCGCATTACACTTCTGTATAATGCAGCTATTTATCAAAGTCTCTGCTGTTTTAGTAGACCTCTCTGCCAGGTGTTTTAAAGCTATGGAATGTTGACCTTTTCAGACATTTTGTACACAGCTAAATCGTTGGCTTCCCAACATTAACATGCTGAAATCGTGAAAAGCCAGACTAACAACTAGGAAAGCAATGCGTCAGTTCAAATGAAGTACATTCATTTTTGCATCTCAGAGGATTGTTAAGTGCATAGATTCCTGTTGTTATGTGTTATTAGGAACACTTTGGGGAGAAAATAGTCTTTAAAAGTTGTCTTGGTAGCTGAATTATAGGCTATAAGTGTCGGTTAAATTCAGGATGAAGGCTGCTGGCTTGGAGACTTTAATTCAATGGCTAACATTCACAGTAGAGTCTATTGTCAATGTTAACCCGTTGAGCAGGTCACGAAAAATCTGCTCAGAGAATTCAATTACCATACAAGCTGTTACAGACTGCCACTTCATCATCAAAAGGTTGTGCATAATACGTCTTCCGGGCGGATTTATACCTTGATCCCCTGTCTCCATAAACCTCATAATACATCATCTATAGACTAAAAACAGTGGGAGGTGTTTTAGAAAACGGTCGTCCAATTGCTAATGATAATTGTTTGCCGAGTGATTTCTGCCCTGAGTTACACTTAGACAAAATACTTAATGTGGATAATCAATTCTGTATTGGAACAATGATGTAAAATTCTGCAACAGCCATATTTATGTGAAATGTCTTTCAATACCGAGCTAATGAGGACAATGAAAGTCTCAGCTTTGTAAAATTCTAATCAACTTATATAACTAAATACATCTGCCTGATGATTGCCTTGTTAGTAACTATAAGTGCGTAACGCATAATCACGTTTAGGTGCCGGAAAATTCCAGCCTATATCATAACAATCAGTTGGCTTAATCAAATAAAACCGATAAATTAAAGAATGCAAACTCCCCTGTGCGATTCCGAAAAGCAAAATGCGATCAGAGAGGTCACATAACGACCTTCATGCGCTGACCATCATGCCTTGACCACCATGCCTTATCCATTTAGTTCTGACATTCATCCTTTGAATTTCACGTCCTGTGACAATCAGGTTTTGACCTTCATGTTTTGATCTTCATGTTTCGACCTTCATGTCCTGACCACCATTTCCTGACCATCATGTCTTGACCTTCATGCCTTGACCTTCTTTTCTCGATCATAATCATAGTCTAAACCTTCAAGACTTCACATTCACACCTTATCCTTGAAGCCTTGACCATCATGTTCTGACCATAATGGCTTGAGTTTTGTACCATGCAATTTACTACTGCTATCTAGAATATACATGTACATATATATAGGAAGGAAGGGGTTATGCATGTACGTAAGTAACGAAATCAGCCTTGTGTTCATGGTGTGCTGGGGTAATGGATAGACGTAAATGTATGTTAAGTGGAGTGGATTTAGCGCCCTCATTGACATGCTCTGACAAGAGAACAGCCCCCCCCCCCCACACCACCACCCCGTCGGTATCGAACTGTAATGATGAGAGATTTTCCTTATGTAACGATCCCCTCTGCTACCAGAAAACCCAGTTCCCCCGTTCGGTCGGCTAAGCAGAAAAGCAATCTGTCGCTCGTCATTCGTGATCACGATTTCAAGATTAAATTTATGTCATGCCAGTGGTGTTCCTTATAATTCACACGGTCAACCATTTGGCAATGTCTTTTTATTGCTACATGAAATGGTTTTTGCATCAGGATTAAGAATTATTCTCCTGTAAAGAAACTGGCTTACTACAGTACACCATGACAATAACTGTCTGTGCTTACAGACAGTGGAGGTGAGTAGAGTGTGTTCAAAAAAAACTATAAGGCTCAGCAAAACAACATGTATTGTTATAGATATCACAATAGAGGAGTTTCGAGTTCGAACTCTTTTATGTTTGGAGGTAAAGTGCTGCTGTACAGTGTGGCGTGGGAAGAAATGGTAGGTAACTAGTTTTGATGGCATAACATGGGCGCATAAAAAGTTTCAAAAAAGTCATTTAGAGTTGATGAACGCTGGAGAACAGTGAAGAGCTGAACGTTTGTGAACTTAAAGTGAACGACCATTTTCAAAGCTCAACAAAGCTTGAAAAGGTGTGGCTGAAAATACTTTCACTGATATTTTAAGATTTTTCTCTACCAAATTAAAGACCGTACAATATTTTGATTGTATGGTGGAATTTGCAGCCCATATTAAACAGAGTGAAGAACAATGGCTGCCTGCATTTTTTTTCGCTGCTAAACAGCCTCTGATTGACACATTTCCACATTAAATACAGATACATGTGTAACACTTCATGTATATTCATGTAGAACATAGAACAATCAGAGACCATTCAGCAGCTAAAAGTGTGACGTCAGTGTTCCTCAGCCTGTTTAATGTGGTCCATAGAGTTCACCATACACTCAAAATATTTGACGGTGTTGAATTTGGTGGAAAAAATTCGAAAGAAGATCACTGAAGATAGACACAGTTTTTATGCTCTTTTCACTCACCACAACTTCATTATTGAGTGGTCTTTCATTTTAAGGAGCTCCTAAACAAAAGATGCGCCATTTGTGCCTCCAGAACAGGGCAAAAAGGGTGATCGGTAATTTAATTTCAACAAAGGCTAACTAACACTTTTACAAGTCCCATCATGCAGCAGGACTTTTTGTACCTCAGGCGGCAAAAGAGTTCGAAGTCGAAACTCCCCTATTGTTCTGTGTTTATTATGGGCATATTTCCAAATAGATGGCGTTCGTCCCAAACGATTATTCAGCATTCCTAGTTTCGTCCCTAGGACAAGCCGACATTACTTCATGATTAAAGTGAAAGACATGTTCTAAGTTAGGTTTGCCAATAAGGTTGCACAATATTATGTTTATTTGGGTAAAGTATTTTTTTCTAACAGCTACTGCGACAGCGGAAACTTACATACGACTGTGCTCAACCGACTAGCATGAAACGCAGCCATTCTGTCTGGGCTGTGACGTAATTGTTCTAAGCGCGGAACCCAAGACTGTATTAAGCTACTCGAGTTGTGTTTATAACTTAAGTATATATATATATCAATTTATAACATGAAGTGATCCAGAAACTCACCCTCGCCACAACACAATGGTCTGGAAATAATTTGCAGTGTTGTTCACCCTGTAGTGATCACAATTAAATGATATAACATTAAAACAATATACTGTACCTGTGTTATTACATGTTACATTAACAGACAACTCAGATCATTTACGTCACAGTTTATAAACAGGTGATATCTCCTAGCTCTCTGATTGGTTAATCACTTATAAGCTTAAAAGCATGGGAGCCGTCAGATCCCTAGTCGGCAGCACAAGGCTTCACACTTCAAACGAAGAAAATTCAGCAACGAATTTCTACAATTTCAAAAATATTTTTACATTAAAGGGAGAATGTCAGTCATGAGCGACCTTTTACTTTAAGCAATAATGGTTTCGTCTTAAGTATAAACTTCTAACATTAGTTCAACAATCACGACTACCGTTTTCGTCCTGAGTGTAAGGGAACATTTGTAATGAACAGGCATTTCTGCTTTGGCCTTGAGTATAAGGTGACTCTAGTTCGTAATTCAACACCTCCGGTTTCGTTTGGAGTACCAGCTAACATTAGTACATCATTAAGGATTTGTGTTTTCGCCTTGAGTATAGGTGGACATTACCTCATGATTCAGCACGTCTGGTTTCGCCTTGAGTATAATCTTACATTGCTGCATGATTCAGCACTTCTGGTTTCGCCTTGAGTATAATCTTACATCGCTGTATGATTCAGCTCTTCTAACCACCTGAAATCTTGATGGCAATAAGCGACCATTGGTGCTCTCCTATGTAGTCTCACATGCGGTTTACTGGAGATCACTTCTATTCCACCAATATGAGTACCCAGTTGTACAACTTGGTTAATCTCTCTATGCTGACTCTTAACAAATAAACCCACCGTTGGTATGTTTATTTGTCTGTGTGATTCCATACCAGTTTAACAGATCATCTTGTCCAAGTTATAACCTTAATGATGACCACGTGAGAGGAACGAGGCGATAACAGTGTGTCCACTGTTGCAAGTCCTTGGCCGGTTAAACGCAGATTTGCGGTATTACCGCCTTTATATATTTCAGTCAGAGTGGGAGATGCCGGCGAGGAAACATATCTCTCTTATCTCCACGCGGGTTTGTACGAGCTAACGTTTCTGTACGAGTCTTGTCCGTTCACAGAGAGGTACCCAGCTAACATGTACCGCCTTATACCTCCCGGCGTCTAGAGTTAGTGCAACTGATTGACATGCAATTTGGCAAGGAAGAAAGTGAGCAGATAAATCAGGACTGACCAATTCTAGTGACTGGAGAGTTGATGTCCACCTAGGTCAGGCCGTTAGCCTGGACGCTGATCACTCCCTTATTCAATGCACTCAAGATACTATAGCACTGATAATCTAGTGCATACGTTGGACGGCTTCCGCATCAGAGACTTCTCTCGATGCCCTAGACATAAATAAAGGCCCACTGTTAAGGTAAAGGGTTTGCCCGTCAACAAACAATTCAAATGCGCAAAGGGATCACCACTGTTGTTGTAAATAGTGATTGCAGCAAAAATATGATTTCGTCAATCAACATATACTTTAATAGAAGTAATCATATTTTTATTGTGATGGGAATTCCCTCGGCAAAGAGCCTTAAATAGCAAAATCGGCGTTTGACCCTATATTTTTCTTCCGATGAACACAAAGCATAAATCAGATTACTACAATTTTTCAAAGAGATGTTGTGTTGTAATTCTACTTTAGATTCAAGTAATTTTTTTCTGTTTTTCATCAGGAGAAAATTACACCTCATTACTGCACCACAGTTGGACGATTTCCCGCCTACTTGCAAGGTATCCTTTGCTACTCGGCTAACAAAATACGTATGTAAATTTTTTCGGTAAAATCAGTGACAGTGTGATCTAAAAATACATTCCAAAGTGAAACACAACTACATTATTTAAAATAATCTGCACACAAAGGATTAAATTTCAGTTATATTCATCAAAGCAGTCAGCGCAGTGTTCCAGGGTTGTGTTAGCAATGTCCAATGTTTTCAAGGGTTCGCAAACTTATTCAGGAAAGTCACTTTGAACATGTCAACAGATTTACTTCAATGTTATGCTCGCGCAAATTAACAAACTCATCACAAAACCAAAATAACAAAATAGCTTTCTTTCTTCAGAGTTAAAGTTTTCAATTAGAGACGGTAATTGAAAGGGTGGTGAGCGTGGGTTAGCTGTGGTTAATTGGCCATATCTTTAATCCAGGCACGCTGCGCTTTTGATTAATGAGCAGCCCCGTTTTTGTCTGGTCTCACAGAAAAACGGTTTCCATCAAGTTAATTATAACCGGAATTAAGGTTTTTTTTAAAGTTTTGATAAGATCTCTGCAGGAATGCTAAAGTAAGGCCACGCTTTCATGTGACCGGTAATAATGGTATTCCTGAGCGTTAATAGGGACTGAGGTAAGCTAGTTGTCAGAGGCTTCTTTGGATCAATTCAGCAAAGGCAGTCTCCCTGCACTCACTTAAGAAACATAACGTCTATGCCCGTAAAGGAAGCCATTTTCAACATTTTCATACTACTAGCATCGGCCGTACTAAATGTAGGTATATCGAAGTATCTGATGTATTGTGAATATCTCCGCCAGATGTTTTTAAAATTCATGGAAAGTTGACCTTTTCAGGCACCTACATATATATATATATATCTAAATCCATCACTCGCCAACCAAGGTTTTAACATGTTGACAACCTTGAAAAACCGCACTGAGAGATAGGAAAGCAATGTGTTAATTTAAATGAAGTGTCTTAATGTCCGTATTTTGTATCTCAGAAGATTTGTAATGCATGGATTCCTGTCTTAATCTATTATTAGGAATAATTTAGGGATGAAATAGTCAGTAAAAGTTGTCTTAGCAGTTCCTTTAACGGGACTATTGGTGTCGGTCGAATTTCCGACTAAGGCTGCTGGTTCGGAGATATTAATGCAATGGCTAACATTCACACCAGAGTCTATAATTGCTGAATATATGTTGAGCAGGTTACGAAAAATCTACTCCGGGAGTTCAAGCTGCTACAGACGGTCACTTCATCACCAAAAGCTTGTGCGTAATACGTCTTCCGGTCGGATTTAGCCTGGTCCCCTGTCTCCATAAACCGTGTTTGGCTTTATGTATAGGCTAAAAACAAACCGTAAGAGTTATTTTAATGAAAAACGTGTTGTAAGCCCTGGTGGTTCAGTTGCTAATGATGATTGTTACCTCGGATTTCTGCCCTGAGTTACACTTAAGGCAAACTCCTAAATCTTGACAATCAGCCCCTGCTGTAGATGCAAGAATACCTGCGCTTCGGTGGATGGAATTATTTTAGAACAATGATGTAAACTTCCTCTGTTAACAACAGCCTTATCTACATGAAATGTCTTTCGATGCCGAATCAAAGCCCCAAAGCCGTCAAATTCTAAGCACATGTTATGATTGATTATAACTCGTTGGAATTGTTAGATTGCCTTGTCGCGAATTATACTCCACAGAGTAAGACAGAATCGTCAAATAAGGCCGGGAAATCCCAGTCCATTGTAGACCAATCAGTGGACTGAATTAAATAAAAGGGATAAACAACATAAACATATAACTCAGGGGGAAAAACGCTTTCTTACGCAAAATACGGACAGCCTTCACATATTGACCCCCATGCTCTGACCTTCATGCCTCGATCATCTTGTCTTGACCTTCATGCTTTGATCATCTTATGTTGACCATCTTGGCTTCACCTGTAAGCCTTGACCTTTAAGCCTTGGTTTTTCAAGCCTTTACCTTGGTGCCTAACCCTGACATCTTGACGACCATGAACTGATATCTCCTGCTTTCAGGACCATGCCTTGACCTTCTTTCTTGAATTTCATACTTTGACCATAAGGGCTTGACCATACCATGTAATTAACTAAGGCTATCTACATGTTTATGTTGTTGCGCGCTTAGTGTAATAATACACACGTATATAGGAATGAGGTGATTATACATGTGCATGAGTAAGTATGGAAATCAGCCTTGGACTCATAGTGTGCTGGCGTTCTGTATGAGGATTGACGTATACATACATATATTGCTTTGCATGGCGACTCCATTCCATGGAATGATTTGCGCCAAGG
Organism: Acanthopleura granulata; assembly: GCA_016165875.1. Lineage (NCBI taxonomy): Eukaryota > Metazoa > Mollusca > Polyplacophora > Chitonida > Chitonidae > Acanthopleura > Acanthopleura granulata. Next base: position 6,589,831 of record JABBOT010000005.1, on the reverse strand, counting down.
CAATACGGTAGGCTCTAATCAACCATAGTAAATCCACAGAGAACTACGGCCACAATGCTGTAGCCTAAAATCTGTGAATCCTACATAAATAATTAGTCATAATTATAGTCCTCAGAGTTGGGCCAATAATTCCCACGTCCACAAGATCAGAAAAGAAGACTTGTCTCTGAGCAGTGTACTGCGGACACACGAGTAAAACATGGTGGATGGTCTCAGCCTGACAAACATCACACAGACCTTAATCTCTTGCCTTGAATCTTTTTAAGTAGCTATTAACCGGGAGGTGTCCTGACCGAAATCGGAAGCACAGGATTTCTGCTTTTCTGCTAGAAAAGGAAAAAGGGAGGCTGTTATGAAATTTGACAACAGGGTTAAATGAGTGATAAAAACGGCCCTTTTCTGAGGCGTTCCACTCTGTTTGCCATAGTTTAAATGACAATGACTTTACCTCATTTAGGGCCTCGGATATGGTCAGTTTGAGATTAGAGGTGACATCACGCAGCTTTAGGGCTTGTTTGGCTAGTCTATCTGCTCGTACATTACCCGGCACCCCAGAATGCCCGGGAACCCAAGCGAAGTACATGTCAAGACCAGCAAAGAATAGAGAGGACGATAGAAAAACTACTTGGTACAGGACAGGGTAGCATTTTGTCCACTTAAATGACGTCAATGACTGTAAAACACTGAGAGAATCTGTGAATATAACAGTTCTAAATGGTCTTAACTCCAAAAGAAAGAGCACAGAAATCAGAATTGCATAGAGTTCTGCTGAACACACAGACAGTTTATCCGACGGTCTAAGAACTTTTTCATATCGCAATTCTGATACGCAAACCGAAGTCCCAACCTTACCAGTAGCAGGGCCCTTAGAGGTAACGGTATAAATTTGCATGTATGCAGACCAATTGTTGCTTACGTATTCGTTAGAAATCACAGAAATATGTTGAGGACTGTCTGATTTCTGGACCTGAGAATGCAGGTCCATGGATACAGATGGTGGTTGGTCCTTCCATGGGGGAGATGGCGGGACACATTCCTTCTGTAAACGTCCGATATTGACCACAGCATCGTGCAAAATGTTCTGGGCACGAACATTGAAAGGCTGTGAGTTTTGTTGGCATTATAGAGAGACTCATAACAAGATGGTGAAAACACTGAACTGGCTGAATTATGTAGAGAGCTTTCTAACGTCATCCCAAATTTTGTTGTGCGCAGTTTGCGTCTAATTGAGAGAGGCCACTCATGGCAGTGGACCTGAAGAACATTTAAAGGAGTTGTTTTCATCGCTCCAGTGCAAATTCGTAACGCTCTACACTGGATAGAGTCTAGATTTTAAAGTATCGCAGGCCGAATCAAAAGCTTCACATCCATAATCGAGCCTGGATCGGATTAACGACCTATATATTAAGAATAGGGATTTATAATCAGCTCCCCAGCTTTTCCCAGATATAGACCTCATCAAGTTAAGCCCTTTTTTGCATTTGAGAACAACATTATCAATGTGTTTGCCCCAGGTCAATTTGGTGCCAAAAATGACAAAAATTACCGAACTTAAGTGATATGTGCGGCAAAATCTTCCTTTTCGTGAACACAACCGCCTGTAACTTCACACACGAAAAACAGAACCCCCAAAGCTTACTCCATCGTGTTATTGCGTCTAGAGCCTGTTGGATGTGTCAGTTTGCAGCGTTCAGATCCTGGCATTGGAACCAAAGAGCTTTGTCGTCTGCAAAAAGAGTACAAGGGATCATTGGGTGAAGGACAGAGGGCAAGTCATTTATAGCAATGTTGAAAAGAGAGGGAGATACTACACTACCCTGAGGAGTGCCATGCTCAATATTCACTGGATTTGAGTCGGCCTTGTCAATTCGAACTCGTATAACTCGCTCAGACAAAAAGCGTTTCACCCAGCCGAGCATTTTACCTCCGATACCAATATTCTGCATCTTGATGAGTAACCCTCTTCTCCATATCATGTCGTATGCCTTCTCTATATCCAAGAACACAGCAAAGGCAGATTCTCTGTTTAAAAATGACTTTTGGATAGAGGACTCTAAATGCACTAAATGATCTGATGTACTACGGTTATTTCTAAACCCACTCTGCACGTCTAAAAGCATATTATTTTTAGTTAGAAACCACACAAGTCTGGAGTTTACCATGGTCTCCATCGTTTTACACAGCACTGATGTTAATGTTATTGGGCGGTGCGACCGCGGTTCTGTATCATTCTTTCCTGATTTGGCAATAGGTATCACAGTGGATGTTTTCCAGCACGCTGAGAGACTCTTTCTTGACCAAATAGTGTTGTACAACAACAACATAATTTTAAGGCATTCATCAGATAGGTTTTTTTAACATAGAGTAATATACCCCTTCCTTCCGTTTTGTGGAATCTTTTTTCCCACTCAGAGCTTGCTTGAGTTCCAGGAGAGAAAATTCGTTATTAACGGCGAGATCATCGAACAAAATATTATCAAAACTATGGAGTAGCTCTTGTTCTTTGTGTGTGATAAAATCAGAATCAAAGTTGCTAGAACTTGAAATATGAGCAAACTTTTCATCTGGTAGATTACACTTACCAAAGTCACTAACACAAGAGGAGTTATCAGATATCAATGTAGGAATACTATTAGACTTCTTAGCACAACTAAGTGCCTTTATCTGAGGCCGTACCCTCTTTAGTGGTGTTGAACTAGTAATGCCAGAGCAGTACTTTCGCCACTAGGCTTTCTGGGCTTGATTAATTGTACGCTGTGCAATATTTCCGATAAAAACGATATTGTTGATCAGACGGGTGTGAGTCGCTCTGTTCTTAGCTCTCTGCCGTCCACCATGGAACTGGGGGCTTCGACCAGACTGCCCCTGAACACTTCGGGATGGAGACACTGGCTGCGCCTGTAATGTTGTCAGTAAATTGATCAATGTTATCAGAAACAGATTCATTCAATGACGACCAAACATTCAATGGCATAGGTATTCCAATCAGCTCTTTGTATTTTCCATCTAGACTGGTTATCTACATCATCATAGTGTCGTGATACCCCAAATGTAGCAACAGGGTAGTGATCACTTCCATTAGGTGAATGGTAGTTCACATACCATCAAAACCAGGACATAACTCGTTGGAACACAAATCAAGTCAAATCAAGGGCAGATAACTTGGTACAATGGTACTGAACTCAGAAATATCTAGTCTATTACAAGCGTTGTATAGATTTACCCTGTGAATGTAAGGTTATACTTAGGTTTAAGAAATGTTTCTTGAAGACAAATAACATCAGGCTCAACATAAAGATCAGCTAAGAAAACTTTGAATTCTTGACAATGAGCAAACAAAGACTGAATGTTTTGATGCAGTATACATAAAACCATCGTGAGAAATATAAACACACGGATTTTCAGATTTCTTGTATAATCCATTATTTACCGGCGATTTTCTAAAATCTGACTAACAAGATGGCGACGAGCGACGAGCACAGTCAGCGATGAAACTGATAACTTCCGAATTCTTAGGAACTTAAGCACAATGAAATAAAATTTCTGTTATCATTGCCACAACATTCGCGAGGGTAACATCCGAACAGTAGTCCGTCTGGATAGCCATGCCATAAGCAGCACTTTGATTACCTCCACAGTTGACACATTTGGGGGAGGGTATGTTTGGACATTGCTCATAGTCATGACAGTCACCACAGCGGGAGCAGCGAGAGGAACCTCTACAAGATTTCCACGTATGATTTAGGCCCTGACAACGGAAACATCTCAACACAGGGGAGATATAACGCTTTACACTAAATTTCTCATATCCTAACAACACTTCCGTTGGAAGGTCGTCAGGATCAAAATAAAGCACAATTCAAGACGATATCTGACGATCTTTACCCTTTTTCATCCGTTCAGCTTTAATGCATTTCTCTTTACGTAAAGCCATCTGGATTTCCAAAGTTGTTACGCTTTCTCCAACACCATCTATGGCACCCTTACATGACGACATGGCTGGCTGGCATTGTATGCCTTTGCCCATTATAGAAGTCAGCCTAAGCAAACGCTTGACCTGGCCCTTGTCAGAGAATGTTACCTGCAAGTCACGTGATGGCAGTCTTTTCACGGACTTCACCCTTCCAATAACTTCATATAAGGCTTCACCAGATTTTACAGGATTCAACGAGCACACAGGGAATCCACCTACACCAGACATGGCAACATTTAAAGTATAGTTTATTTCAGCTTCTCGTGCTTTCTTTCCGCCTTCGCCTTCCTCACTATCATTTCTATTTCGCACCCGATTGCCCTACCCCGAAGGTCGCAGCTCAGTGAAGTTCATATTGTCGCCATCATCCTCCATTGAAGCTCAAATGACTAACAGTAGCCTAAATAAACTAGGTGCAAGCACAATGAGATTATTTACAAGACAGGAGAAAAGAGGGGTGCCTCTGGGGCGATTCAGAGACCAAGGTGAAAGACGAAAGGAGTGGCAAAAGTGGCAAGAAAGTGACAGTGCAATGCACAAGAATCAGCTAACCCCACAGAACAATAGATCATTTATGCTACAAAGTCACTACCGACTATATAGAATCACGCTAACCCACTTAACTATATACATTTACTTTGAAAATTACACAGTTAGTCAGCTACAAGCAACTGGAGTGCAGCAACAACATAAGCTCAGCTTACAAGTGGAAAAACACGCCCTTCCCGCTTGCTGACCAACCGCCTCAAACCGGATTGACGTATATGTGTATGCTTAAGTATGGAAATAAGCCTTATACTCATGGTGTGCTGGCGTTCTGTATGAGGATTGACGTATATGACGTTGAGTGGCTTTAGCGTCCTCATCGACATCCTCTGGAGAAGAGAATAATACCCCTTGTGGCATCGCACTTTACTGATTTGATTGGTGTTTTACGCCATACTCAAGAATATTTCACTTACACGACGGCGGCCAGCATTATCGTGGGAGGAAACCGGTAAGAGCCTGGGGGAAATCCAGGACCACCCTCAAGTTGCTGACAAACCTTCCCACGTAAGTCCGGAACGGAATCCAGCTAGAGTTGGCCTTGAACTCACAGTGACCGCATTGGTCGGCGGTTGGTGGGCCATTGCGCTGCGCTTGGGCGGTACCCGACTGAGCCACAGAGTCCCTCACTTAACTGATGACTGCCTCGGCCGTTAGAATTTCCTTATGTAACAATTCTTCTCCTGCTAGAAAACCCAGTTCCACCGTTCGGCCCGCTAAGCAGAAAAGCTGTCTGTCGCTCGTCATTCCTGATCACGGAGAACATTTTCTAGATTACATTTATGTCATGCACGATTCATGTTTTTCTTATAATTCACACGGTCAGCCAATTGGCAACGTCTGCTTATTGCCACAACAAATGATTTTTGCATGAGAACTGAGCGTTATTTCCCTATGCGGAAGTTTGTGTTCTATACATTATGCCAGGTCCATGCTTGTCTGTGGCAAAAAGGTAGTGGAATAGGCTGTGTTCAAAAGTCACACGCCACGGCAAAATTGAAAACTCTGCCAAACAACATGGAATGTTATGGATATCACAGTTGTTCTGTGTTGGTTATTCAAAATGGCCTTTTGAGCCCACACTTAAGGGACAATGGTTCATGATTCAGCATTTGTGATTTCACCTTGATTGTAAACGGACTTACTCAGAATTTCTGGTTTCGTGTCCAGGATAAGCCAATATTCGGCAATTCTCGTTTCGTCTTGAGTATGTGCGAGCATTACTTCATGATTTGTTACTTCTAATTTCGTCGACAGCCGACAGTCGTTTAGGAATTTAGTTTAAGTGACATGGGTCTGACGGCAACCTACGAATGGTCGTGGGTTTCCCCGCGCGCTGCGCAGTTTCCCCAACCATGAGGCTGGTCGCCGTCGCAAACGTGAAATTTGGCGTGAAATTAATGTAATCAGAAATCACGCATTAGAACGAGATTTACGGTTTATCAGAGAGACTCGTCTTCACATGTCAGTCCTATCATTTTCAAGCAAATTCACGTTGAGAAGCGGGATTTCGCATTAAATGAACTCTATCCCTGAAATATACTTCACCACGGTGCAGCTGGACGTGACGTGACAGAGATTTAACAACCAATCATATAGTAAGTCTGTCATCATGCTGAAACTGTAATGCAGCTGAAATAGCGTCAAAGGCTACGTGCACGCCTATACAAACGAACTAATAACGATCCTGTGACTGAGCGCATAAAGCCGTCTCTTGGTTTCCATCTTCCATCAGTCGTATCTGGTGTCAGTTCTGGTTCATACCGCCAAACGGTATATACGAGACACCTGGAGAATCTGATTTAGTTATACCTAAGCGGGCTGAGCGGAGTACAGAACCACCAAGTTGTCAGTTCGTGTCAGCATTCCCGCTAAACCGGACAGCATATATCGAAATTTAGTCTGACAACACAGTATGTAAACAAAGCAAAACACTTGGCATTTGGTATGTGTCCTACCAAAACACATAAAACAGCAAAACATCGAAATAAATCACGGCAAAAAACTAAGTGCACAAATCACGAGGGATGGGGGTGGTGGAAGTCGGCAATCGCAATAACCAACGCAGGTCTCACAACAGTTGTTGTACACGAGAGATTAACTCGAGTAAATACGCCAGGCTCGGATTGTCCCAGCCACGACAGGTGCACCTTCACAACGCCATGGATTCTTTTTCGCTTCGCTGCCGGAGAAGCTGTGGGGACGACATCAGGCGTAGCGAGAATGCGACAGGAGTCCCTTCAATTACTCAAATGTATACCACGCCGAACCCCCAATCCCAAAACAAAACGGGGCATTTATATAGATAACGATTTATTACACGCAATTTTATTTCATGTGTTTCACAAAACCTGTGACAACAATATTAATTGTCTTAACAGAATGTGTCATTTTCATTTACAACAGAGTATATGTGTGCACCATACCCCTCTTCATACGAATTTATGTTCAGACAGTATGAAGCATAAGTCATGTTAAAAGTAGGCTATACTTCACATTTACCACACATATTATGTCTTTCCATACTAGGGTCTCATGTCTACAGTATAAATCTCAGTATCAGTTACCAGACAGAGGCTTTTGTTGGTCTTCTTCATGGTCACCACAAAGCGCTGCGCATTAGGGGTTATCTCCCCTGTCACCGGACTCCCGTCTCAACCTTTCCTGCAGCACAAAGCTTTCGGCCGAGCAGCTTAATACCACAACCGTCTATCTGTTAGTTCACGTTATTAAAGAAGTTCACGGATCCGCCCATGATTACAGATCAGCTCGCTGTCTGCGTTTCTCGGTGCAATTAATGCGCTGGCTGCCGCTGGTTTAACCATATTTGTCCACTATCTGTCACCGCCTATACACACCGTATCGGCATCTTGTTCAACCTACTCATGCATGTCCACCTTTCTGTCACCGCGTATACATCCCTATATCAGCACGCTCTTCAAGCCTCTTCAGGCATGAAGCCTCCCATAGAGGAGCAGTAGCTGTGCTCTAAAGTACACCTGTCTGAGTTTAGATCTTACAAACCCTTCATTCTGCTTCACTCGCACAAAGGCAGAGATTCAGGCAATGAAGTGTACCAGAGTCTCATATATGTATAGCCTGGGAAAGCTCAGTAAGGTTTTCCATTTCCAACTGGCCACAAACCACATTTCTTCACCAACCATCCTATTCTACAACTTTCTGCACAGTTTTTGAGCTTCTCTGAAATGTTTGTGGACACTTAACATCTGTAAAACGTTCAACTGAGACACCATGAATTAAATTATTTAATTGCAAAATTTGTCTCTAAAATGCATCTATGAGAGATTAAGAGAGAGTATACCTGGCAACTCCAGTCAGACACACCTGGCAACTCACACATGCAGCTTCTGGTCAGATGTACCTGGCAGTTCATACATGTAGCTTCTGTTCAGACACACCTGGCAACTCGCACATGCAGTATCTGGTCAGATGTGCCAGACAGCTCATACATGTAGCTTCTGTTCAGACACACTTGGCAACTCATACATGCAGTTTTTGGTCAAACATACCTGGCAATTCATACAAGCAGCATCTGGTGAGATGTACCCAGTAGATCATGTATGTACATGCAACTGCTGTCCAGATATACCTGGCAACTCCTACATGTAGCTTCTGTTCACATATTCCTGGCAACTCATACTTGTAGCTTCTGGTCAGATATACCCGGCAACTCATACAAATAACTTCTGGTCAGATATACCTGGTAACTCATACATGTAGCTTCTGGTCAGATATCCCTGGCAACTAATACACATAGCCTCTGGCCAATATAAACCTGGCAACTTACACATGTTGCTTCAGTTCAGATATACCTGGCAACTCATACATGTAGCTTCTGGTCAGATATCCCTGGCAACTAATACACATAGCCTCTGGCCAATATAAACCTGGCAACTTACACATGTTGCTTCAGTTCAGATATACCTGGCAACTCATACATGTAGCTTTTGTTCAGATATACCTGGCAACAAATACACATAGCTTCTGCTCTAGGCAGATGTATTTGTTATCCAATACACAAATTTCCCTGTTTTCCTTCAAAAATGTTCATAATATTTTCTTCATTTAGGCCCACTGATGCTCTCGAAGATTCACTAACGTTTCTTTCTCTTTTTGGCCTTGCTCTTGTTTCTGGAGTCACCTGAAGATGAGGAGGATGAGGATGAGGAACTGGAGCCAGAGTCTGAGCTGGAGTCACTGGAGGAATCATCAGAACCAGAACTATCTGAAGAGGAGGATGACGATGATGAAGAGGAGGAGGAGGAGTCTGACGACGATGAAGAAGAATCAGACTCTTCAGAACTTCCATCACTCTGGGATCTTAGAAACAAGACAACAAACTTTTGCGTGATACACATCAACAAAGGCAGTGAATACATACAGGATCATAGTTATAAAGATGCTACAATGGAAGTCAAGGAAATGTATATTTGTTTATTCATGTGACCAATGTCTTACGTGGTACTCCAGAATATTTCACTTCTGCACCACTTCTGATAAAAGTCTAATTTACAACTAGGAGAATATCAGGTAGACCCCAACGAAAAGTACCACAGACATGGTACATTAGGGAAACTGAAAAGTTTTACGCTGCACTCAAGAATATTTCAGCTATACTACTGCAGCTGGCATCAGGGTGGGAAAAAACTGGGTAGAGCCCAGGGGAAACCTACAGTCATCCAAGAAAAAGGTTACTTTTTATTTTACTTTTTTATTAATAATATAACTTTATGAGAAAAAAATTTAATAATAATTTTATTAATAATACAGTTCTGATGGCAATCGGTCAGGTGAAGAGACGTTACACCTGCAGGAATATGTAACCGCGCCCACTCTGTATATGTAGGAGAAACAGGCCTGCCTCTGTACAATGCACATGTATCTGATCAACATTCTGAAAAGCCTGTAAACTAGAATGAAATTTATAAAGTGGTATTTACCTTTTCCGGCGTTTCTTTGATCTGAAAATAAGTGAAATTCAAACTTGTTACAGACTATACACAAGCGCATACATGTAATTAAGCATGAGCAAGACAAAAGTATTGGCAAAAATGGTCAGAGACACATGCAGTGGAGAGTGTAAAGCTGGTTTTCTAGTAAATATAAATCATACATGCAGTCTACGTTATCATACTGCCTCACTAAATGATCTTCTCATCATTTAAATAAAAGATTTATTTTAACCATAAAACAGGCAAGTGCCAATTGCCCCAGCTTTGGCCCTTGTATGACACAATTATTTATTTATCTCATTGGTCTTTAATGCTGTAAATTTCACTTACACGACAGTGGCCATCATTATGGTGGGGCCAAACCGGGTAGTGCCCTGGGGAAACTCATGGGTTGCTGGCAAACCTGACAGGCTGGAGAGGAAGCCAGCAGGAGCTGGAATTGAACTCACAGTGGCTGCATTGGTGAGAGGCTCTTGTCTTTGCATGATACATAACTTCAACCAGATCTCCTCAAGATGAGCCAGTCATTGTCATTGTCAGGATCAACATACGTACTTATCTTAAGACATCACAAATCTCAACTCAGACATACCTTTTTGACTTGCGAGCTTCTTCTCTGTCTTTGTCTTTACCACTGGCAACCTTTGCTCTGAAAGGTAAAGAGAGATTAAGAGAGTCAGCCTCAAAAATATATTTAAACAAAGTTAGTGACAATGAAAAACCACATTACCTCAGTGTCCCTTCTGAACAGACGAATTCTACGGTCTTTGAAGGCATGACACTGAATACTTAAGGCCACACTAATTTTATTTTATAGTGAGGTGACACTAAGATTTACTGATTTATTTGAATGAAGTTTTACGTTGTACTTAAGAATATTTCACTTCTATGACGTCAGCCACCATTATGGTGGGAGGAAACTGAGCAGAGCCTGGGGGGAACCCACGGCAATGCTGGTGGACCTTCCCACTCACAATCGAAGACGAAGCCAGCATGAGCTGGGCTTGATCTCACAGTGGCTGCATTGGTGAGAATTACCTGGGTTATTACCCTGCACTACCTCGCTAATCCCCGTGGCCACGGAGGCTGACACTAAGAAATCCCAGTTTCGCTATGACAGAGGTCATCCTCACAGGAATTACTCGCCCATCTTTGAGGGGTTATTCTAATGCAGTTCAAAAGACAGGTAAGTTGTTTCAACAAGTGTAAAGATGTCAGAACAATGGAGTGGTTGTGACCAATTCGAGTGTCTGCCTTAAGTGTGCAAAGGGAGAATTGAGATCACATGATCATGCAACATGGATTTAAAAACAATGTAGGACATGCTGAGACATTTCACTGGATGACCCAGATTACATCTGCCACTGACTAGCTCAAACAGATTGTAGTATCGGAAGAGGTCAAGGGATCTTCTATAGTGAACTGAAGAAGGGACCTTGACATTCTCAAGGTGAGAAATCCCAAAAATGGAATAAAAATAAAACTGGGAAACCATCTTTTTATTTGTACGATCTTGTCAGGGTTTTATTATGATTTTCTTGTTTTTCAAAGCTATCCAATCTGGTGAATACATCTTCAACAGTGTAAATAGATGAGATAGTCCACATTTCCAACCAAAGTAGGTGATTTTTAAGTTTCATTTTTATTTTCATACTTTCCATTATCATTGAAATAAGTTTTACTTGGTTGATTTGTTCAGTAAACAACAACTTAAACTGGTGTTCTCTAACAATAAAAACATTCCAAAGTCATCACACGTGTAGTGCTGCCTTAAATATCAGGCTGGTCTTAAGATTCTCCTCTCAGTATTAATAACCTTTTTCAGAAACTACATGTACTTTTAATTAAATGTCTAACACGGTATTTGAGCCTCTGTAAAAAAAGGGGCTGATGTTCAACTTCTAGGTTACATCTGCACAATTAACACATCTTACAATACCTGTGTAACTGAAGGTGTTACAACATTCAGTATTGCAACAGGTGCTTTTCACACATTTCACAAATGACAAATAACCTTGTTTTCTTTGAAACACTACATGTACAATGAATGACAATAACACGGTCAGCCTCAAGTAATAAAAAAGGGGAGCAGATTCATTTTCAGAGTGGCAGAACTGATGCCCCCCCCCCTCATCTACTGTTCTGCTTACCCCGATAAACATAATATGCTGAAAACATAAGAGGGACACTGAAACATGTTCAGATATAAATACATGTTGCATATATTGTCCATGGATTCAACTATGTACAGTATTAAATCATGTATATATGTCTCATGAAAACCCAGTTTTTAAAACAGGCAGTTAAAGGGTGTAACTATTAACACGAATTAAAGAAAACAATGAAACAACACTCTAAGGGACTCTCTGACACAACCTGACCAAATCACCTTACAGCCATTCACACTTGATACCTTGATACCTGTCAACCCCAAATGTGATTTTTCCCCCGGCATCGGAACTCATTATTTCATTTTTGGCCAGAAACTGTAAATGAAAATTGTTTCACAACCTGCAACAGTTTTCCAAAATCTAATGACAAGGAATCAAGTGGCAATGGCTTAATCTTTGATATACTGTACATTTCTCTTCATAACATATAATTTAATGAACCTCACAGAGTTTCAAGCTTTCTTTTTTCTTCATCATCTTTCAAGCGTTTGGCCAGCTCCTTTGTCCGGGACTGTCTCTGAACATACTTCCTCTTCCCCATACACTCGTAAGTCCAGTGACCTTTCTCCAGGCATTTCTGACACACCACATTCTCTGTATTCGACTGACTGGAAGTCAAATACATGTAACACCACAATATTCAACAAAGCTTAGTTACACTTGTTTACATTTTAAAATTATTCTGTTCACTTGCTTCTTGTTTAACACTATACTCACGAGGTGTCCATTTATGCACTGACGGTTGGCGGAAAATACAGCGCCCTGCAGGGAACTACCAACAAAGCATGACGTACCGAGATACACATCTTATTGGTCTTCCACCAACGTCAGACTGTGCAAATGGTCACACATGTGTCGTCCACTATTAACTGAAACTAAGGGTTTACGAACACTGAGAGCTGTGGATTGCATAAACTCTCTGTCCTAGGCTCGGAATGCCCCTGCAGAGTGAGGTGGGTAACGAGCCAAGGATGTAAATCAATTCTGAGTACTGGTAAGTTATTCATACAGTGGCTGGTGTAAAGTACACTGCCGTGGCGGAGCGGTATGGCACCTAAAACCATAACCCCACTTCCCCTCCCGTCACCATATCCATCACCACCCCCGCCTTGTGTCTACTTTTTCTTCTTCTAGCAACGTGGCCCATACGTAACAGCAGCAACAACAACAACAGCAGACAACGTACTACGAGCTTACTATTACTTACGACTTCAAGATTATGAAGTTGATTCGTGAGAAAAATATTGTTTGAATAAACAAAACTAAACAGTTCTTTACAAGGATTTGTAACAAACTGTGAACTGTAAGCAGACGTGTACCTTGGAGTGAAGAAAGGTTTTCCCCTGACTCGAGATATAGCGGCCATGTTTATCAGCTGTTCAGGGGAGGCCACTCTCCTATCCTTTCTTTACTGAACCGTGGTTGGAATTATTCTTGGGTTTTAACATGGAAGGTATTTGAGCCGTGATTGTTAGAACCAGGAAACAGCTCTCTTCTGACATGAGAATGATGTCTTCTAAAATCTGAGCAAATAGTAAACGGATGTCTTTTAAGTTAGTTTAAACTAAAAATCATTAAAAATTCTAAAAATTACATAAAATACAGGTCTACATATATTGGATCTTCCTGTATAGGCTGGGCCTACATGTACTCTCTCACGCAATATGCATATGTTTAAAATACCTTTTACATATTTAATTAGGCCTAAAGCTTCGCCAGCAACGCCTATTAAAGCCTGAGGTCCTAAACTTTTTAACTCGGCGAGCCCACAGGGATAGATATTGTGCAGGCCTGTAGTCTACGCTGCAGGAATGATGGTTGAATGCCCGACCGGATGAGTCCGGAAGTTCCACCTTAGAGCTTGTAGGCCTGACGGTAAATGTAGTTTTAATTCATGAAGGCATTTCTTATGCGCAGTTATCGTCCTTTAAATACACTGCAATTAAGAAATGTATTATCTGTGAAATGCATTTATCTGTGAAAAGCCATAAATACATATAATATACATTTTCCCCTGGTTTCATATCACACTTTCAGTCACCAGATCTCGTCGTACAGATAACTCCAGCCAGTCCCTACTCCTCACTCTTCATATATGCACAGACATGTCCTCCCCCCCCCCCCTCACACTTTCTCCGTGTGAGAGGCACTTTGACCCTTTAGGAAATGCAAAGCATATTTTAGAACCACAAAAATGCCATACAGCGTATCAAACACATTTAGTGCTATACGAATGCTTCTTGGGATTTCAGGGTTTTTAAAGCTGTGTCTGACTGAGCACACTGATGTGGTTATAGGCCTACACTTCAGATCTAGATTCTCTTTGACTTTCACAAAGGAGATAAAGTAAAATTCATTCAAAATTATTTTGAGAAATTTGAAATTCTTCACTTCCTGTTGATCAATAGAGCTCTTCTTATGGAGTCTTAAAAGTAAAATAGTGGGTTGAAAAAAATGAATGAAAGAAAATTGAAAGGAGAAATGCAGTGTCGTTGCCCTGGGATAGAAAGTCGAGGACCTGAGTTTTAAAAGGGGCCCTGACAAGCATGCCTACATTGTACGCTCATCTGTGCATGCCAGATAAAATTTGGACCCCAATTTTTAAACTCGGTGCCAAATGAAAAATAGGAGTCCCGACTTGTAAGTTCTGGGTCGGCCAGACTTTTAGACTTTCATTTCGTCACTTTTACGACTCCATGTCTCGATGTAGGTGGTTACCTGCTCTCAATGATGTGCCACCGACTCCAGTATACAATGAGCACGCCCCGGGCAGGTGGACTTTGAACGAACAGAAATATTTCCCCTTTTATGAATCGTCCGCAGGTACCTCTGTAGGGAGCGACCTGCTCTCAATGATATGCCACCGTCTCCAGTATACCCCCTTCTTGCGTTGTAGGAAGGGACAACTATAACAACTAAATATGTTGCTTAAATCTGACTAACTGTTTACTGTAAGCGTGGGCCGGTTGACTACTACAAAAGTGTGACCGTGTAGGGGAACGGAGTACGGATTTAATACTTTATTACGTTACATTCCCCTTTTCAAAAAAGACAAGTTATGTTTTAATTAATATGCATTAAACTTATGCCAAAGATAAAAGTGAGAACTTCATAACTTGAACGAAATGAGAGTTCATCTGACTCAGAGTTTCTGGAGCACTCGTTATATGTAACTGGAAATAAAGCTCAAAAGAAATTAAAGAAAAGATCATGTTCAGCATAGTCCTTTGCATACAAGTTCTGGAAGTAAATTCACCAAAGTAGAACACTTACTGTTACACAGTGCGAGAATGACGTCACGCAGTCACATAATCAGAAAACCTTGACGGTTTCCTCACGGCTCTTCCGGAAGATCTTCGCGGAACACAAACACTTCTAACAGGTGCAGGTTTCGGGGAACCATTATTGGGATTTACGTAAGCTGGGTTGTCATCATGGTTGGTGGTGAAATTGGGAACAAACACATCGGGCGCTCTGACGGGAGGCACTTTCTTTAAAGAGCGAAGGTCACGCCGATTACGTCTAAAACGTCTCCCATCTTCCGTTTGGACAGTGTAAGACCGAATGTCGACTTGCTCGTCTACAACAGCTTTTCTCCATAGGTGGTTGTTGTTGCTCTCTGTATCTGTTCAGTGCGTTTGTCAGGAATTGCAAGGTACTCAATCATGCTAATTGACTCAGTTTCAAGAGCTATTGGACATCACTCATCCAATGACATCACATGACCCTTCGCGTCACAAGTTGTTCTCTTGTACGGTAGGTATGCACGACTTAATGTGTCAGCAATATACATCTGAGTTCCTTTCTTATAAACCACATCGAACTCAAATTTCTACAGTCTTAACAGCATGCGCTGTAACCTCTTGGGTGCACTGAGAAGACTCTTCAGTACAATTGACTGTTGCGGCCAGTCTCTATTTTGACTTTCCGACCATAAACGTAGTGTTCAAAACGATTCATCCCAAAAACGATGGCGAGCATTTCACGCTCAATCTGTGCGTAATTCTTCTCCGCTGAAGACAAAGAGCGAGAGGCGTAGGCCACAGGCTGGCCACTCTGCATCAAACATGCTCCCAGTCCACTCTGAGAAGCATCACACTGTGGCACACTCTCGGCAGTGTCGTCAAAATAACGCAGCACTCGGGGGGGGGGGGGATTTCTTTGACGTCTTCAAGAGCCTTTCCATGAACAGTCGGGTCCCAGTAAAAGTGGTTCTCTTCTCTTAATAACTCTCGAAGCGGAGCTGTGGCTTGGAGCAAATTTCTGGATAATATTTACCATCCCCAATAAGCGCTGAATTCCTTTCTTGTCAGTAGGAGTAAGTCTTTAATTGCCGTTACTTTGGAGGGATCTACTCTTAACCCCGATGAAGACAAATATGTCCAAGAAAAGGAACCTCACGGCGCTTAAGTTGAAACTTATTTGCGTTCAACTTCATGTTCTTCTCCCGACAGCGGTCAAGAAACGCTATGACTTTCCGGTCATGGTCAAGTTCAGCCTCTTCATCTGTTTCACCAAAGACGAGAACGTCGTCGTGACAATGTTCTGGGTTAACACCATAATATTTTTAGTCCGGACAGTAATAAGGTCCATTCGCTGAACAGCTCTAGAGCCCAGCAAAGGCTTGTAGTTGCCTCTGACAATCACCATTTCAACGCTGTCCTTTTTGTTGTTTTTAGGGTTTTGCATGGAAATTCTTATCTTTCCAACAGTTACAATCTCTGTCCCGTTGAACATGATCAGTGTTGTTTTGCATTTCTTCACTTTTTTAAAGATTTCTGTCATTGAAAAGTTCAGTATAGAGCATTCAGGAAGAATCTTCACAGTTGCTACCGAATCCCACTGGAAAACAACAGTTTTGCCTTTAATGTTCATTCTGGCAAAAATGCGCTTTGGGAATTTAGTGTTATTGTGGGAGTCTTTGGCCTTACTAGACACAGTCATTACATATTCTTTGTGCTCAGACATTTCAGTGTCAGTGTCAAGTTGATGCACTTTCTGTGATCTGTGATCACGTTTATTTGGCACTCTGAAGCAAAATGGTTTTGCTGTCCACATTTTTTGCAAGATTTTCCCCAAGCAGGGCATTTGCTCTCAGCAAATATATGACGTTTGCCGCAAAATTGACAGTCTTTTTTAACTTGTTGCATTTGTTTCCCCTTATTTAGTTTCTTATTAGCAGATTTCTGTTTATTTGGTGTCTTGTATTTTATTTTGTCCCTTACGTGTTGTACTTCGTCAACAGAACACGTGGTTTTTATTTGTTGTGCTGCGGACTCGTGAGCTCTGCACACATCTTTGCAAGAACGTAATGTAAGTCTGGCGTCTTGCGGAAGGTATTATTTTTCGGGTATTATTATCTCTAATACCCACGACAATTCTGTCTCTTGTAAGACTTCTTCAAGTACACCGTAGTTACACGTTTTGGCCAATGTCCATAATGCGGCTGCATAAGCGTCAGTGCTTTCTGATATCTTTCGGTATCTTTCGTACGTTTCATTTGCTTCTCCGACACAAAAAGTTTCCAGTTTTTGTACCACAATGTCAATATCCTGCCTATCTTCTTCACGTTGGAAGGGCAATCCATCCAGGATATCCAGAGCGGCTGTGCCGATACAGGTAAGTAGAGTGGCTGTTCTATATTTCTTCTCCGGATCACAAATTCTTGTAGCTGACTCATAATTGTCCCACATTCGCTTGAATTTTTTCCAATTCAGAGACAAATTTGCCTTCAAATCCATTTTAGGAGGTGGCTGAATGTTAGTAGGGACGTGTATAACAGCTGACGCTTCAGCCATGGCGAATAAATTCACACAGTACAGATTTTCAAATGTCACATACAGCCAGTTGTAGATTTGGAGTCACAGTAACAAGGACTTGTTAGTCCGAACGTCAATACAGGAAGTAATTCACTGCACTGTACAAAAACATTGTTAAGTTTGTACTGTTCACGATATATCAGATATACTCAGAGTGTATTTAAAAGCTTTCACTGCTGCAACGCAGTTTCTATGACGCGTGCGGGCTTCCCTAAAAATATTTGTTGTTGCTGTTGTGTGGTAAACTCAACACACATTATTCAGAGTCACAGGCATCTAGAGAGTGGCATGGAAAACCGTGGAAATACGTCGAAGGTCCATTTTCACGCATACACTAGTGTGGGGAAAGTACCCATGCCTGTGCCCATAAAAGGCACCGTAGAAAATAAATTTGAGCGACGGGCCACAATCAATACAGCGGCGACACAGTCCAGTTTCAGTGTATTCTGTGAGAGTTCATTGGTTTATACTACCAACAGCATCAATTTACAGCAGAAAGTCAGTGGAAATAATTTGAATAGAGTCCTGGAAGTTCACTTACGCGAGTAATCAGTGACTCGAGACGTTGTTGTTGCACATATAACAGCGACAATTTCAAAGTCGGTAATTGCAACAAACAAACAGTAACCTCTCAAATTACGGTCGCGGACGATTGCTGGACACTTCTGACACCATGTTATTACTTGTTGCGTCGTACGAAGAGACAACTATAACAACTAAATATGTTGCTTAAAACTGACTTAACTGTTTAGTTGACCACTACAAAAGTGTAACCGCGCGTAGAGGAACGGAGTACTGACTTAAGACTTCATTACGTTACACCCCTATTGTTATGTAACTCTCAGGTTATTCACAACTCACCCAACTGGAATGAACATTTATGTAAAGAAATATTAGAGATCAGGCGAAACAGTCATATACTGAATCACGGAGTCAGGACTCTAAGGAGCTAAAACTGCTTAGATAAACAGATTTGATAAAATAGATTTGAAATTAAAACTTACAGAATAATTGTCACTCAGATACGACTTTTTGATATCCTCCATTTTAGATGCCTTCTATAACTGTTTACCGCTATATGTAGACATTCATGTATAAATTGCACACGCATACATGCTATCATGATTTAACCAAACTGTTACTTATATTTAATTTACTTTAATTTTCAATTTCTTGGACCCTTCTCAATGTTAATTTTGGTCCTTTACTGACGATTAACTACTATAAGGTATTAAGGGCTTATATACTGTTATGCCATCATACACAACACGTAATCCTCTGTTGTTTCTGTCATAACCCATTCAGCTGACTTAAAACAACACCATAAATGTTTATTACCGAGCAGCCCTATCCTTATAAGATTTTGTACTATGCTTTTCTGGGAGCCTACTGTATGTTTGTGTATAATTATCTATAACGTGTCCCACATGGCACATTTCTCCTGAAGAGGACTTAATTAAAGTCGAAATATTGAGAACGTCGAAATGAATTTCTTCGGAGTTGCTTTGCTTATTTATTCTGTTATCAAACTCAAGCAGTATGCTGACAGTGTACATGTGGTGTGAGGTCTGTCACTATAAATACGATGTCTGTTTATAAGTCACCCGTATTCATAATAAAAATTGCCTTTCGTCTTTTATTTATCACAAACCATCTCTCTATATACACAAAATATCACCAGGTATCAGTAAGTACCGTCAATTGTATTTGTAGATTTTTTCAAAGTCATGTAGAATACCCTCCAAATTTTGTAGACATCGCCTGAACTAAGGGAGATAACACCACAAGCTCTACATATAGATGAGTTTGATGTTCATATTATTGTAAACAAAATGTAGTAACTTGTTTTAATGTCCTGCAATATGTAGGTAAGACAAAACGCCACAATCTCACAAGATTTGGTTGAGAGCTGAAACAGGGCGCGAGATTTCAAAATGAGCGCAAAATTCAATTGAAAACTAGCACCATTCAAGGACAGACAAGCCATGTGGGATTTTCCTCTCGGATTTTTAGGTGTTTTTTTTTTTAGGTGGATTTTTATTTCCTGCAAGTAAAAGCACTCACCAGATGCATTTTTTGCAGGATCATGTTACGAAATAGGCTATGTCAGCATAATAGCTCGTTCTAATTTCGACCGAATCGTATTTCGAGACTGACCTAGACGGTCAGGAATTCTTCCTGCATTTGAGGAACATCAGAAGCGTTGCTCGTCTGACATAATGTAAACATACAGGTTTTCTCTTACTTTCATGGTGATTCAGGGACATCCGCTTTGCTAAATTTGTGTCAGTCGGAAAATGGTGACGATACTATATACTTACCATTACACGCGCAAGAGCTGCTTGTAAAGTAATTGTTCACCTGGGCGTCTTGTCTGACAGGTGGTGTCCCTATCATCAGATATATATTTATCTCTCTACACATACAAAGTATTACCAGCTGTCAGGAAGTAACGTCAGTTGTGTTTTTAGATTTTATGAAACAAAAGATGGAGTGAACTTCATGTACTCCTTGAATTTTTCGGCGGATTCACTTCTATTGTTGAAAATGCTATCCATACAGATACACACTGGAACCTTCGATGTATTCCCTACGTACACGCATGTCTTGGGCGAACAGACTTTAGACACAACAGACTGTTGGATTTCTAAATGACTATCCTGCGTACAGATAAGTACAGTGCGCCTATACTGAGACAGGTGGCCAAGAACCATAAAACACTGAGGTTGATGACAAAAGGCCTATTTGATACTTACAATAACAATAAAAGATTCAATACTTTCCATTTTTCATTTTTATTTAAAGTCGGAATTGATTATTGAAGTACTCCTAACCCTCACTAGTTATTCCACAAATAAGAGTGAATGAATGAATAATTGATAGGGATTGGACTAGAATAAACGATTTTAAAATGTGAACAACAAACATACATTATACGTCTAACATTGAATATTAAACTGTAACTATGTTATCACTTTCACAAACGTCTTCCTTGTTAACAAGCTTAGTTTTAAAAATCAAATTTGTCATGGATTCTATTAAAATATGTCTGAGAAGTCCAGATATATTATATTTATATTATATATTTTTATTTATATTTATATTTGTAAATAAATATAAATGTTGCTGAATGCCATTCTCACTTCTACGATGATGGACATTTTATGAGCGGAGGAGACCAGAATGACGGCCGTAGTTATGGTGGGGTGGTGATGAAGAAGTGATGGTGTGATGACAAGGTGGTGATGAAGTAGTGATGGTGTGATGAAGGGGTGGTGATGAAGTAGTGATGGTGTGATGAAGGGGTGGTGATGAAGTAGTGATGGTGTGATGATGAGGTGTGATGAAGTAGTGATGGTGTGATGATGGGGTGGTGATGAAGTAGTGATGGTGTGATGATGGGGTGGTGATGAAGTAGTGATGGTGTGATGATGTGGTGGTGATGAAGTAGTGATGGTGTGATGATGGGGTGGTGATGAAGTAGTGATGGTGTGATGATGAGGTGGTGATGAAGTAGTGATGGTGTGATGATGGGGTCATGACAACGTTTACAAACACATCTTTCCCTTGATGAGGCATTTAAAAGCTTTCAAATTTTTCATTATTGAAAAATTGTGACGATGGTGATACAGATGATGGCGATAGTGATGTTATGGTGGTCATGACGCTGTGATGATGGTGATGTGTTGGCACTGGTGGTGATTTCGTGAGGGTGGTTTAGAGGTGATTATAATGGTGATGGTGTAATGATGTTGACGTGATGACAGTGGCGATGATGATGGAAGGTATCGTGATGATAATGTAAAGATGATGATCGTGATCATGGGTGTGTTATGTTGGTGGTGAGAGAAAGTGGTGATGGTACATCCGCCTGGTTGTTTTTTGCCATCACTGACTGGTGTTGGGAGAGTGTTTGGGGTTGGCTCCGAACCTCAATCTCTGGTACAACGTCTGTCATTTTTCAGAGCAGAATAAATAATCTTAACGCGAAAGTTACCCCTTTACCGAAGTTTAAAGGTAAATTTTATGCTGCTAGTCATGCAATATGCGCAAATCCAGCAAACGGTTATGGAGAAAAAAAAAACAAGATGTACAACTGTAGAGATTGCCGTTCAAATTGGAAAAGCGCCAAGTAACCGCAAACTCTTAAAACAGAAATGACTCAAGGCTCTGTGCCTCAACGAGATCTCACAACACAACGGTCAAAGTCAGACAATGAAGCCCTGTGCTGTTATCTTAAAAAGCTTGAGGAATATATATATATATATATATACCCATACCAACACTTTGTTTCACAGCTCAGTGCCCGGTAACTCATTGGCATCAATCCAGCACGACACCTCTTTCCAGGTAATGCACTGCTGTGTCAGGTATTTCTCATGTCTAATACTTTAAGTTTCACTTTATTCCTCTTGATCACGAAAGAGGGAAAATATTATTGTTTTAAGGAAACATAATTGATTCCCTCCCCCTCCCAAAACATTGAAAAACGTACTCCAGAAACAAACTCGTTTAAACAAATAAGTTCAAATCTTTTTCTTTTTAGCTGTTTGATAAATCATACTGCCCGTATAAATCTGGCAGCAATCGAAGACAGCCTCAGTTACATGGACAAAGATGGCAGATCCACACGCGATGGTCATTCATGCAAGAAACACGTTTTGACCTAATCGGTGACATTTGGTCACATTATCTGCGAGAGTCTAATGAAATTGTACATCTTGGTGCTAATAGATATTGTAGTGACATCTGGCCATAACCAAACTTGTCAAATCGCCTGCTTTTAATACACATTGTAGTTACATTTGGCGATAGCCAAAATTGTGAAACCCGCCTAATTGTTAATGGACATTGAATTGACATCTAGCTATAGCCAGACTTCTCAAACCGCCCTCTCTTAATAAACATTTAACTGACATGGGGCTCCCCTCTTCACTAAAACGATGTATATAGGTCTCAGCTTTTGCTTGCAACCAAGTAATGAGGGAATGGAGATCTCGTAAAACTCCTTCCAACCTTAAAGAGGTTCGAAGCAATGTGCTCCTTTGTTCATTCCTGCACACTTAGAAAAGAAGGTGCAGCCATTGAACCTTTACGGGCTTCATGTCTTGCCACTGTGGTGGCACCCTGTAAAGTTCCAAATAGAACCTCGTTAGTAAGGTTCAGTTTAGCACCCCATATGTAAGGTTCCAGGTTGCATCAGGATGTCATTAGGCCTTAGTGGAATTTACAACCGCTGCCTTTCATGACAACCAGACACACGCGATCATGCGGTGGTGTTATCTTACTTTAAACATTCATTGCATATGAAATCATCTTCACATTTGTTTTGGAGTTTAAGTGTGGAAAATTTTGTTTTCCTTCCTCTGTGTCTGCAATGCTGAATTTATCTGACTTGTTTGAAGGGTGAGGGCTCGACAATAATACCCAATCCTGGACCGATGAACCTTTGCACTGAGGAGAAAGCAGGTTTACAAAGGATAGCACAGAGTTCAGAATAGAACCATAAGGTTCTTTATAGCATTCTAACAGAACCCTCTTTTCTAAGCGTGTGGAGTACGTCACACTTCTCGGTGTTCATAAAACACTTCGGTAGTACACTAGCACTTCAGCGTCAAAGCAGGAAACGATGTGTTTTACCGGGTTTTACCCCCTTAGAATCCTTTGTCTCTACAAAGGTTTTTCCACGGCGATAAACATTTACCTTCTGTGAAGAAATCATGTATCATGGTCGATTAAAAATGATTTCTGAAGACTATACGAAAAAACGGATTCTGCATTCGCACATTTGTATGTTCCACTCTACAGATCTGTAATTTACATGGCATACAGCACAGATTTCATATATATATATATATATATATATATATTTCATATATATGCACAAGTTTGGCATTATGGTGTACTCTGCGTGTATTGGTATTTGTGTATATATATATGAAAGACTAGGCATTTGGACGGTATACTACACCGACTTGGTACTTTATGCTGTACGGCACGTATTTGTATGATATACTGTATACAGACTTGATATTTGCATGGTATACACCAGAGACCTGGTATTTATGTGCCATGAAGCACACCACTGACACTGGTTTGGAATACAGCACACACCTTGTACTTGTATGGAATGTGCAGGACAGATCAGGTAACACAAGCGCGTGATGCCGAAAATAGCCAAAGCTGTTAGCACAACGATATCGTCCTGAATACACTTCTTACGTTATCTAACACGTGTACATGTACACATATTGCACAATTGTACTGTTCAACCGATTTTGCGTAAACACGCATTAAGCTAGTGTAAACACATCTCTTATTCTCTGTTTGGGGCCTCCGTGGTACTGCCCGGTTTCCTCCCACCATAATGCTGGCCGCCGTCGTATAAGTGAAATATTCTTGAGAATGGCGTAAAACACCAATCAAATAAATAAATAAATAAATATTCTGTATTATATAAGTGCTGTGAAGCGTTTGAAGTTGAAAGGGCGTGGAAGTGTGAGTAAAGAACATAAATCATAAGAGTGTAAGTATTGAGGTAAATTTCAAAGTTCTTAGCAGAGAGCCTAGGTTGTTTTGAGGGGTAAAAGACGCTATTTTGGTCCGTGTTAATAACCCTTCATTCAGTCGTAAGCATGGGGAGGGGGACGAGACTTTAGGTATAACCTATCCCACACTTGGGACCCGGCCTTAGAAAAGAACAGAAAAATTTTGATTTAAGTCAGGTGTTTCTTAAGCTGGTTGCCCCACATATGTACCATACCTACACGGTTTGGTATAAAAAAGTCTTTCGGTGGTAGCTATATATAAGTTAAGCATATTTATTTATTTATCTTCTTAATTAGTGTTTATTTATTTATTTATTTTTCATTAAATCTTTCTACTTGTCTAGAAAGCTTTATGTATTTAAAAAATCTTGAACCTGAAGTTTTTCTACCAGCCTTCATGTATGTCTCTATATTGTTTCGCTGAATTGTTCTCACCCATATGAAAAACCATTGTACCCAGTCAAGCTGTGAGGCGAGCTAGTAAAGTAGGTGTGTATTTATCGTCAGTTCCTCACGAGAAACACTTACACTGTTGAAGCTGAAAGGTTATCACCGCAACGTTAGTGCTTTAATATACAAAGTTCTTCCAGTACATCAGTGTCATATTTTATTTTATTTTATTTTTTGCTTACCTGGAGGGTATGAGGGTAAAATATAGGGTTATAAAACATGAGCATAAAATGTAGGCCTATGTGTAGTGTGGGTGCATGGCGAATAGAATAGAATAGATTATAATTGCTGTGTCCATAAAAATACAGAAAAATACTACGACATGTAGGCCTGGTCCCAGACATGGTGTTAAATCTATGCATATATTTCAGTGTGAATATTCATTGAATCAAACTGGTTTATATCAGTCGTTCTCCATAGTGAACATTCCAAATGATAAACAAAGCTCAACACAAACCGGCAAAGAACTAACAAAGTGCATAAAATAGTAAAAGATAAAGACTAAACAGGCCTAGTGTTAAAAGTAGCAGCTGAAAGTTTAACTAATTACGGAAAAACGCAACCTTGAAATGATATATGAAAATATATATCGCAGTTACACTTTTATTTCAACTGTACGTTGAAGTGTACATGGCGATTTCATTCAAGATGCATACAGGCCATCCTAAACTATCAGTATGTTGTTACATGCTGAACAGATGTATCCATCATGTAAACATGTTTACGATCAAAATATCTAGAATTTTTTTTACCTTAGTCTATAAGTATGAGTGATCTAGTTGTAAAACTCGCAGTCTTTTACTCAAGTTCAAGTCATATTTACTCTCGTCCACTTAGGAGTATTAATATTAAATACTTCACTTCATATTATATATGCCAATCCAACTATGACAGGAGATTCATGTAATGTTCTCTGAAACATGAAACAATATCTTCTCGATGATATGTCTTCGGGCGAGTTACAATGGCGTGCTATCCGAGCGTGCTCGGCTGTTCAAAAGCCCCGACTCGATTCCGTGAACAAGCCTGTCTGGAGTCAACGTCAAGGCACCACGTGACTCCTGGCCAACCAACTGTATTTTCCTTCCGGGATTAGGCAATGTTAAGTTAAAGCATATACTTAGCTGACGACTGTTCCTCCTCGGAAATTAACTTCACTTATGAATTTGTGGTCTAATTCGGGGATCAGGGTGCTGAGTGGAATGTTTCGCTTAAGCTCATCTTGGATATTTTTCCTGTGCGTCCAGATTGAGCCGCTAACATCGATGTGTAAGTATCGTTTCACTTTGACACAAGGTAACACAATTTTAGTGTTGCTTCCTGGCATGTAGAGTAAGCATCGCTGGGCAGTGACACAAGGTATAGCAACGTAAATATCGCTTCACAATGTATCACAACACAAGTATCTCTTCACCCTGAGCTTAAGCATTGCAATGTATAAAGCATGTCATCTCCTGACCCAAGGTATCCCCAATATAGAAATCGCATCGAAATAAGATATGAGAATGTCTCACACATGGTATCACAAGGTAAACTTGGATTTACAGTGATGCAAAGTATCATGACGTAAGCCTCGTTTTACAGTGGCACAAAGTATCACAACGCAAGTATATTTGCGTATTGACACGAAATATCACAACATGAACATGGCTTTGCATTACATCAGATGTCACAACGTTAGTGTTACTTCATTGTGACATAAAGTGTCACAAACTAAGTATTATTTCACCGTGAAATTCACAACGCAAAAGTATGGCACAAGTTATCAAAACGTAAGGATCGCGTCCCATCACACGAGGTATCAAAACACAAACATCGCTTCGCATCACACGAGGGATCACAACGTTAGCATCGCTTCACACCTGACAAAGTATCACAATGTAAACATCGGCTCGTAGCACACAAGGTATCACAACGTAAACATCCATTCGCATCACACAAGGTATCAAAACGTAAGCATCACGTATAGCGTCACTTTGACACAAGGTTTCTCAGAGAACGAAACCTTCAGCTAAGTATAGTGTCACAATGAACAACTGTCTCTTACAGCAACATATCACAATAAAAATAGAACAAAATAGAGGCCTTCTTGGCCCATGGTTTAGCGTGCAGTGTAATGAGCCTCTCACCAATGCTGTACGTGAGGTCAAATCCAGTTCATGGTGGCTTCCTCTCCGCCAGTACATTGGAGGATCTGTCTCTGCCCTGCTTTCTCCCATCACACTGCTGGGCGTCCTCGTATAAGATGCATGAAACTTCAATTAGACCAGTAAAATAAATAAATTATTCAAATCCACACACAATTTTTCACAGCACGATGCCATCTCCTACTTTAGTCATTAAGACATGGCCTAATTACCCTTCACTTGTAAATTCTGGAGGTGTCAGGTGTCGTATTAACCCTACAATCTCTTCTTAATCCTCGGAAACTGTAGATGTGACTTCAGTTTTGCAATATAAACGGAGTTATAGATCAAATGTGAAATTTTAAATGACATTTTAAGTTATTTTAATTGATCTTCTCAAAACCGAATGTATTGGCCTACTGATCATAAATCAAGGGGATTGAACGGCATATATGGCTGCTTTTATAACAGTTTTTATCTTTCCCGATAATGAAAACCAAGATAAACAAAATGTATTGTACCTGCATCTTTCCTTTCAGTTTTCCCAAACAAAAGCCTGATCTGGAGTTCACAAACGGATCCCCTTCGTGGTCCTCGTCTTACCTTTATTCCAGGAGATCCAGCTGATGTTTCCAGAGATGACGTAACTCTTAGTCAGATAAATTTTGGCCCCAGTGTAGTAAGTCCCGACGCCAACATTCACTCCGTCTGCTCAGATCATCAAGCAGGTGCCGTGTATTTTGCTGAACTTAGAAAAGCAGCTTTCGTCGAAATAGACACGAATTTTATGCTAACCAGAATCGTCCACCAAGGTATCGGTGATTCTTTGCAAATGACAGTGGACTGGTCCAGTAGAAACCTGTACTGGGTTGACGGATTGTTCAGCTGGATTGCCGTCAAGTCGCTGAGAAAAGGCGATCCCTTTGACTACAAAGTGTTGGTAGAGTCTGACGTGGATTTTCCTCTCGGTGTCGCTGTGGATCCAAAGAGAGGGTAAGTTGTGCTACACATGTGTTTCTATTTGTTGTTTGCTTGTCCTTGAAATTTTTATACAGTTATTGTTTTTTCCTCAGTTGTTTGATGATCTTTATGATTCGTAGAAATGCGATGTTGTTTCCTGTTTGATAATCTGTATATGTTTGCAACACATGCATTATCGTTTGCTATTTGATCATCTGTATGGTTCCTACTTATGTATTGTTCTTTGATATTTGATCATCTTTATTACTCACTCCCGCGTATTGCAGTTTGATATTTGATCATTTTTATAATATTCACACTTCTTTCAGTATTTGATCGCGATATGTACACGTGCTTTGGTGTCCTAACTGTCCATCCTCGTAATTAATACCTGTGTATTGTTGTGTGGTACTTAATAATGATGATGTTGTTTGCGGGTACGTTATGTTTAATGATAAATAGTGATAATTGATCACATTGCTGATTTATTAATATGGAATGCAGCTAACCGTTTGATATTTGTGATAAACACACATGAAAAAAAAATCGAAAAGTCATAATGGGGTCATAACCAGTTGTGTAGAATCGTTTGAAAATCCATATTTCTCGGCTTTCAAAAATTTCGGAAAAAAAAATTCAATCCCGATTACAAACATCGTTTTTGTAATTCGAACTCTACATAATGTTGGAAATATGGCTTTAGCGAATGGGAAATGTGCATGACGCCAAGAGCAGTTCAGATTGGTGGTTGTCGAGCAGAAAATTATTTTACTGAACGTCTTAAAGTGCTTCTTTAGACCAGAGAAAAAGCATTTGGAAATAGTAAAACGCCCCGATTGAAATCATATGAAACATTTAATACAAAGAGCGTATAGAATAAAGTGCACTTAAAAGAAAAGAACACATTTATACAACCTACTTCTTAAATGAAAGAGCTATACACACTGTGTGGAATACTATTTTTTTTTTTTACATTTTTTAAAGGTTTCGTGAAAGAGACAAACTGTTTTAAACGTCGTCATTTTTTTTTTTTTACAAAATCCACCTATTCGGGGCACATAGAAAGTGCCGCCATGTCTAAGGCTTGTCCAATGAAAATCCTCCTTTCCTCCTCTTGAATATTCATTCTGACGTCATTGTGCTTAATGTTTTACTCCTACCATTTAATTAACGCACATTTCCAGTCTCAGCTAAATATGTTCGTATATCGTGATAATCGATTATTTCAAATTCTGTTAAAGTCAGCTCTAAAAAGGAAGAGTTTGAGATGTACTAGAGGGCCACATCATGCCTATATGCGTGGCTGTAGGTTGCCAAAATGTGTCTGAATTGCGATGTCACTTTGCGATACTGTTTTGGCAACTGACAGGTGTGCTGGCGAAAGCCCTACATGTGCTGTAAAACATATGTTCACGTAATTTAAAGGGAAAGACCACACAAAAATAAAAAAAATGGTGAGTGAAAAGATCACTCAAAACTGTATATAAATACGTCTTTACTTCTTTTTTTTAGATTTTATTTTCCACTCCATTACATGCAGACAAATCTTTTGATTATATGGTGGGTTTCAGGGACCACATTGATAATGTGAACAGTGAACTCCTGAGACTCAAGGTGAGAAAAGATTAGACCAACAAGATGCACGTCAGGCCTCCTGTGAAAAGGAAATAGGTCTTTAGCCTACCCCGCCATAATTAAGATCTATAAACATAAATACACTACTACGTCAAATGACGTAAGGCCCTGTGTGTTGAAGGTTGATGTGTAGATCAGTGTGGCCCCATATGGTACTTACGCTCAGATTCCCAACTTTTTAACCCCCCACCTGCCGTACGCATCTTGCACGAAATGCCTTGCACCCCCTCCCCAGTAATGTATGACTCCCTCATAAGGCCCGAATATTGGTATGACTGAGCTGCATAATGACCATGTTGTTTACTTCTCGCAGTGCTGATACAGGCTATCGTAGCACATGGCCCCCACAATGCATTGGGTGACATATCGGCCAGTATCGGCAATACTGCGGACACGACACCATTCCTCCCTGTAGGTAGTACGTTGAGTCACCGTGTGGATTCAGAACATGTACAGGACTGTTACGACAGTGGGGGGATGCAGCCAATATTATATATACGCTGGCACAAACAAGCGATTAAACGGCTTTAATTTTTACCAATTGCCAACGAGTTAACAACAAGACAATTCAATGCTTTAAACAATAAACGACAGATTTGACGGGTTTGCTGCAGATTTATCATTTATTCGAATAATCTAAGCCTAATGTACATGTACTAATGTCACATATGATGTTAGAAAGGCGCTGTTATATTGGCGTCAACTGGGACTTCTCCAGTTTCCTCATTTATGGTCGCCTCTGTGAACGCTGGTTTTCACTCCATCCCCAAGCTGTTGGCAATTGCCATACGTGTAGCGCTCGTTTTTCACATAGATACGCTTTCGAATAAACGCTCCGTGCTGTGTGAAACAAGTTGTGTCAATCTAGGATTGAACTGTCTTGGCTCACTACATGGACTACGTGGTAATGGTGCAATCTCGCTGAACAACCATTTTAGGGATACCTACCCTGTTCAGGACATTGGTACAAAATGTATGGCACAATAGCACGTACGGTTATTTACATCGCAAATTTTTGTTTCGTACGTACACCGACTGACCCTCCCATGTACGCCCCTTGTACGTAATGCGCTGCACCCCCTTCCTCCTCCCTTCAACGTACGTACTTTATCGGCAGCCCTTAATACAGCTTTGATGTGACGGATTGTGTTCGTTTGCTAAAATACAGCACTCACACAAAATTACATGGATACGGAGTGCGTAGTGTCAGAGGAAGATTTTTGTCAGGCCCTAAGCACCGTGCTACCTGTAGGTTGAAAAACAACAATCAACTACAAATACACCATACGACATACAAGTGTTCAGGAAAAAGCCTTTTATGTAAAAGATGGACATATATTTGGCAAAGAGCTATAGCACACCCCGGCCTCATCGCCAGGGTGTGTAAAGGCCTCCTGACAGTTTTATGTTGTTGTTACATGTTCCGCGTGAGTGAGATATTCCATTGATTGCATCACTGTTCTGTGTGGTAGGGGACAGGAGGACGGGTACCAAAGCTTAGATATAATGTTATCGCAGCAAAACGGCGCACAAGTTGGTCTTGCGACGTGCGTTTATAGTAGTACAAAAGAATGGTTGTCGTCTGTTCGGTTTGAATGATTTTGCAGACATTGTTAATGTGGCTGAATTCTTGAATATGACCTTAATATTCCAGCTTTGAGCCTCTTAACATAGAAGGGACTGGGACCCATGTAAACCTATATACTGACAAAAGGCAATCAGTTCGCCCTCATTCCAGTGTACCAGTGCGGGATGCCTCACACGCATCTCATAGAGTACCGAGAAACCCGACTCCATGTGCATCGCAACAAAGGCTCCCTTGTCCACCCCCCCGCCCTCCGAAGTGTCGCTTCACAACCATCCATTCCCCATTGTCGCCTCACAACCACCCATCCCTCCGTGTTGTATAACAACAACCCATCGCTGTGAATTCAAGTCCAGCTCATACTGGCTTCTTGTTCGGCCTCACCCCCCCACCCCCCTTGTATGCTTCACAACCACCCATCCTGCCGGGTATGCCTCACAACTACCAATCCCCTCAGGTAACCTCACAAACCCCCTCCCCCCGTAAGCCACACAACCACCCATCCCCTCGATTTCCCTCAAAACTATCCATCGCGAGTACATTGCCCCGTGCATACATTCTGTCAGGAGACAATATACATATGTGTATATAATGAGCACATCGCGGTATAAGATGAACACTTTACTGTCCTGTGTAAGTGTGACAACGGTGTCATTATACCGGCACCGAACTGCCGCATTTTCTCAACAAAATGAGTTTGCAATTCGGCCTTTTGTTTTCTCATTTGTATACACGATGCTACTCATAATATCGTTATCTTTTATACACCTTTTGAGCCTTTAATATGCTGGAGACAGACATTTCACAAGGTGCATACAAAACACCAATAAGATGAGTCTCGGTGTACAAATTATACACAAAGGCGAGAGTTACACCCATCGTCACACGGGAACTCGAGTTATATAATCCTTTTCTCACACAACACAATTATTTCCCCCTTTTTGGGGCGTTTACACACAGCCGGGTCATCGGGAAATACGTTTTGCCGGCTTTTTCAAAATCATGAATATTTATGAGGCCAGATGCTAATTTGTCCAGCATGGAGCAAACACTTAATATTCACTGTATTTGAATTCAGTCTTCTGTTGAACATTTATTACAAACTATGCATTACGCAACTGCAGCGAACCTTTCGTAATATATATGACATTTTAAGAAGTTCTTTCACTGGCATTTGCTTCCATTAAAGTGACAGTATTTTAGTATCCACGGTGACAAATATAATCGGCCACAAGTATGCACATACATTTTAAAGTGAAAGACAAGGCGATAAGGAGGTGAGTGAGAGGCTGTGATGCAGCACGGAGGATGGGTGGCTGTGTATTTATTTTTTGATAGGCCTTTTATGCCATATTCAAGAATATTTTATTTATCTGACGGCGGCCAGTATTATGGTGGGAGGAAACAGGGCAGAGCCCAAGGGAAATCCACGATCCGCATGTTACTGGTGGACCTTCGCACGTCTGGCCGGAGAGGAAACCAGCATGAGCTGAACTTGAACTCACTTGTTTCTTTTCTTTTTTTTAAGAAAAGCTAAATTCTGATACATTAGCTAAACTGATTTAGCATACACAAAGCATACACAATAATTTGGCGAGATTATCGTTTTGCGTTGGTTATTGAAAAAACATTAATTGTAAAAATTGTACGAATTGTACCCTGTGTTCCATCTGTTATTTATTTTTTTATTTATTTATCTATTTATTTGGCTGGTGTTTTACCCCGAACTCAAGAATATTTCTCTTTTAAGACGGTGGCTAGCATTATAGTGAGAGGA
Organism: Acanthopleura granulata; assembly: GCA_016165875.1. Taxonomy (NCBI): domain Eukaryota; kingdom Metazoa; phylum Mollusca; class Polyplacophora; order Chitonida; family Chitonidae; genus Acanthopleura; species Acanthopleura granulata. The sequence goes on along the minus strand of JABBOT010000005.1, from coordinate 6,557,268 downwards.
AACAGTCAAGGCCCGGGGAAAACCCACTACCATCCGCAGATTGTTGACGGCCCTTCTCACGCATGACCGGAGATGAAGTCGGTGTGAGCTGGGCTTGATCTCACTGCAATCGCATTGGTGAATGGCACCTGGATCATTTAACTGCTCCAGTCGGAATAAACTCAGCTTGATATGTAGAAATATCCCATATGTACAGCTGGATTTATTCAGATTATAAACTGCTCTAACGCGCTAACTCCATTGGTCAGAGTTGCCCTCGTCTTATCTGTTTCTGTCAAACACATGCGCAGGTCTATGGTAATGCACGTAACATGGAATTCACATATTCAGTTATTACGGTTTTACTTGGAATATTTTAAACAGTTTTATATCTGAAAGAGAAATATTTTTTCTTGTCTTTCAAGAATCTAAGGCGATTTTGATTTTTTTCTCGTGAACTTCTGTTTTTTTGAGTTCAAATATAGTTAACACCATCAAAAACCCCTGTGTAACAAATGCATGGGCCAAATTATGAATCTGTTTTATTTTTTAAGATGTATTTGTTAATTTGTAGCTCACCCAGTGCCTCAAAGATGCATAAATCATGAAAAATTATGAGAGGCTTACAGTGTAATCAGCACACTGCAAGCTCTACCCATTCGTTTAACCATACTTATGGGTGTTTTTAATGGCACCAGTAATAACTATACTTTTCGGTGTTTCTAATGGCACCAGTAATAACCAAACTTATCGGTGTTTTAAACTACATGACTCTTGTGACTATTCATTTGTAATGCAAAGTAATGTTTTGTTAAATAAATTCATCAAATGTGGCCATAATAAATGACGATTCGTTGAGGTGAGATATTTACACAAACCTGCGACATGTGTAGGATTTCATATCATACAGTTGAAATTCTGAAGACTGAATTTGCAACACCCGAATTATCTCTAACCTGAAACATGACACACTAAGGCATATTGAACGCTCTAAAATGAGATTATTCATTTGCAATACATATTTATGAAAAGAAACTTTGTGTTTATTTATTTATTTAGTTAATTATTATCTGTTAGATGAGAAATGTCGTACCTTCCCCGCCCTATGGCGACTCGCGTCAAAGCTGGACTTACTTCTCTATTGTAACACATGTGTACCCCGCAACACAGGAATGGGCCACAGATTACACAGAACTTGGGCGTGTTTCACTTTAGCCAGGAAATGTTTCCATTTTTGAGAACTAGGTCAAGGTCGTTGTGTGCCGTTTACTACAATAGTTTCAGATCAAATAGGGAAAACAAATAAAGCATCTTGTCGGACTTATATCCCGCTTTACGTTCAGAATGGATTCTGCAATCAGACTCCAAGACGGACACTTAATAAACCCTTGCGCTGCCTTATTGTGCAATAATTGACCAAACAGTGGCTCACAATACTGCTTTAGGCACAGTTACCCTCTTTTGTGCATTTCTGCCCTTTGTCGATGTTGTAGGTACCTATTCTGGACGGAGGTAGGCCGTATAGGGTTGGTGAAGCGTGCCCGCCTGGACGGGGATTCCCCTCGAGTGATAGTCGTAGGCGGTTTGTATAACCCTCGAGCATTGACCATTGACATCGAGACAGGAAGGATTTACTGGGTGGACAGGATAAAAGAAACTGTGGAATACTGTGACAGTGATGGAAGTCAACGTAACCTTCTGCGGAAAGCGAATTCTCTGAAATTTGACAGCATAGCTTATTATCAGGTACCAGAACTGATTACATTTTGTTTGTTTTTGATAATCGCCATGTTTGTTATATCAGGAATGAGACACTGCAGCCGAGTCATCAAAGTATATAGTATACCATCTGTCAGCAGTAAGTATATATGCATATTTTCCCTGATTTATTGATTTGATATGACTGAGTTGGATGTGGTAGTCCTTCATGTGTAACTGATGTGAAGGGAGCCACGCTCATGAGTGAAGAGAACCGCTCTCATGCTGGAGAAAACACACCGCACCCGGGTACATGAGAAAACCTCTACCCTAAAGCATCGTTAGAAACCTCGAAGTTTGGGTTCGACGCCTTGATCTCACTCATCAAGGACGAGTGACAGAAGCCAGTAGTTTTAGAGGCTTGGCTGCTACAAGCTTCTTGCTGTTCACCGCTGCTATATGGTCATCACATTATTGTTAGCAGCTCTGATGAATCCAGGCTGACAATGAACTTGATGTAAAAACACAAGCAACAATGTAATAAAGAAATCTTTGTTTTCAGAATTTGCTTTTCGTAACTGATATAACCACAAACAGAGTGATTGTTTTTCGGGAGGGCACGGGAGTCGTTGCGCAAAATTACCAGGCTGGCGTTGACAGCCTAAGGGACATAACTGTGTATGCCCCGGAGAACCAGCCCTCCCTGCCAGGTAAGCTGTAAATTCTGTACAAATCAAGAGCCATAGCACCATTCACGTTTTAACAGAGCGTGTTGTCCCCTTGGACTTTCGTCTTTTAGTGGTTTCATTTTCGCTTACTTCGAAGTTAGCGTCATTCATTAGTAGGCCTACACTGAAAAGTGCACATACATGTGACACACCTTCAGATTTCCTGTATTGTTCATAGCGACTCTTTGTAATCTTTCTGATACCAATGGTTGCCATTAACACCGTACGTTCTGCTAAGATATTGGTAATAATTAAGAAAAGAAGCCCCATAATTTTCTGACACCTTGATAGCCCGGGTACTACTACCAGAACCTCTTTTATTTACGTTGTCAATACGGCAATGTCCAATATCCCAGTCTTCTCGACGACTAGAACGATTCCGTAAACATGATTTTAAATAGAACCTGAGTGTGAATGCGAAATGATGGGTGTAATTTCTACTAGAAACTTCTCTCTCACATGCTGGAATGTATTTTACTGTATCAGATGATCGTCTTGTTCGGTTCAATATCCAGATTTCATGAACTTTTTCGTGTAAATCAAACTTGTTATGTTGACATATTGACACGAGTTAGGCAATTGGAGTGGAGAAATTGATTGCAGATTCCTATGGGATAAAGCAGATACGAAAGCAAACAAATATAAGGAAATCTCTCTCCTACTTAGAGAATGACGGTCTAAGCCATTTGATTTCGCTGGAATAGTAGTGGAATTCCTTCCCCTTTTCAGTAATTATGCATTTATTTCGGTTTGTTGATATCATTTGTATTTTATGCCTAACAATTTTACATACGTACATATATTTTAATTTTGTTTCTTTCACTTTTAATTCTTCGTTTTTCTTTAAAAATTCAAGTTGCATAACATGCATATGGGGATTGATAGAAATGAAGTATTGATTTGGCTACACAATATTCTACGTGCATTTTTTATATTTTGTAGCGCATCAATGCTAAATTCATTCGACACATTTGTTCCAGATCCTTGCAAAACCCAAAACTGTGAACATTTCTGTGTGAAATCTGGACCATCCTCCGCCAGGTGTCTTTGCCAGAATGGGTTTACCTTATCCTCAGACGAACGTTCTTGTACAGGTGAGTTTTGTAAGGCGCCAGGTGTCTCTGTCAGATCGAGTTTGATTTATCCACAGATGACCGTTCTTGTTCTAAAAATAATTTTGTTATTTTCATTTCTCCTTTACACGTCTGCACTGTATATGCTTCATTGTTCTTTCAAGAACTTTTCTCCAGTATTACGCCTACTAATTTTATGTGGGGAGACAGTCTGTGTCCACGGTAAACCACCTACCTTTGGCAAGTTAAGAGATTTTCCACGATTGACAGAGACATGCACACCTATTTCATGGAAGACAAGTGGTCTTCAGGAAACATTGCTCTGTACTCACGGCCACACGAGGGTCACAGACAGTTTGTTGTCAAAAACTATGAAAGCGGGAGTTCCGCAATTTCCAATCCAAGGTAAGGTTTGAATTCCCACATGGTGTGTCCTCTCTTGTCGGCCCTGATTTCTGAACTTGTGGCTGCCGGTAAGTCAACCGTAAACCTCTGTCACCATAATATTTGCCTATGAAGCCGTGTGCTTTTTGTTGCTAGGATCTAGTGTGTACGCTCCACGGCTGATCACCTACGCGAATAAAACCCATGTGTGTTTCATCAACATTACCGCCTTATCTCCTGGGGTTCCCCTGATGCCTTATTGCCCAGTGTCCGAAGGGGTCAACATCAAGGCCATTTCTTCTGACTCTAAAACGCGGACGGTGTTTTACGCTGATCAGGGCAGGGGTCAGCTCTCCCGTGTGTCGCTGAGGTCCGGACAGTCTAGCGTTGTGCTAGATAACGTTTCCAGTATCCAAGGTAGTGCTATGTCTTCACTTTTACTGACGTTTCCACTATCCGTGGTAGTGCTATATCTTCACTCTTATTGACGTTTCAACTATTCAAGGTAGTGTTGTACTCTCAATGACGTTTCTATAATGCAAAGGAGTGCTACGTCTTCAATCTTACTTAGGTTCCAATAGTCTTTTAAAGCTGTGTTTTACCCTCAAAGGCGGTTTACTATCTAATGTAATGCCTCACTGAAGTTACTACTATCCAAGGCAGTGATATATCTTCACAGTCACTGGCATTTTAATTGCCCTAAGTAGTGCTATGTCTCCACTCTCCCTGATGTTTTCCAAGGTCACCAATTTTACTCTCTCTCGCAAATCATTTGGACAAAAAAATCTCTCTATCATCAAATGCCTTTATTTATGTTGTCTATGTATGATTAATTGATTTTAACTCCTTAATCAAGAATCATTACTGATACGACGAGGGCCAGGTTTTGCGAGAGGGGTAAGTCTAAATACTTGAAGTACCACCAGCCTTCCTGAAGTATCCAAAGAACTTCTGAACTTAAGGATGCGGGCGATATCTAGATTGAAATCTCCATTGGATCATTGGCCAGCGAGAATTCGGTTGCAACCACACAGAAACGGTTAGGACAAGTTCATTGGCCGACGAGCATTCGGCTGGAGCTACAGAGAAACGTTCAGAAGGAACTCATTGGGCGACGGACATTCAGCTGGAGCCGCATGGAAACGTTTAGGGCAAGCTCACATGCTCGGTGAGCATTCGGCTGCAGCGTTTAGGACAACCTCGCTGGTTGGCGGGAATTCGGCTGCAGCGTTTAGAACAAGCTCACTGGTTGGCGAGCAATCTGCTCTAGCCAAACAGAAACGTTCAAGACGATCTCACTGACAGACGGGAACTGGGCTCCAGACGACACGGACACATTTAGGACGAACTCATAGGCCAGCGGGCTTTCGGCTGCAGCCCGTTTCGTTGCTCTAACCTCTCAGTGCTGAGCGCCAAGGGGGAAGTTTCTGGAAGAGGCCTGGTTCCAGAGATAATAAAACACCAATAAAATAAATAAACAAATCAATCCGGAATCCTAGGTGAACAATTAGAACACAAATAGCCTTGTTTTTTCCTGTAATCCAAGAAGTAAAATCAGGGAAATTTTTGCGGCATTTATTGTGCAAGCCGTCTGTCACGAAGTTAGTGTTAGTGTTACTTAATTAACAATTAGAGCTTTGTCTCCCAATTGTTTTTGACTGATTTTTCTCTCATGATGCGATATCCATTTCAACTGGCCTGAAAATGCTTGACTGCCACGGACAGACCGTAATGCACATTTGCATATTTCTGATTGATACACCTCTGGTCTTACCCTTAACGTACACATGTGCACACTTAATTTTGAATACTTTATGTAACGGAAAGGTTATTAAACGTATCTTCGGGTATGAATACTATTCATTGGTCTTTCCTTAGCATACAGGATTAAAACATCTAATAGCCCACCACAGGAATAATTTAACTTTTAATTATGCCACAGCCAGGTCAATCTCTTAGGCAGCAGTACGTGGGAAGGTCTGCTAACAATCTCTAGATAACCCACACACACACCCTGACCCCACGAGTTCTATCCAGTTTTCTCCCACCAGAATGCTGGGAGCCCTAGTATAAGTGAAATACTTTTGAGTACGACGTAAAACACAAATCAAACAATTGAATCAAATAAATCTCATGTATTAAAGTGAATTTTTCACTTACAGCAACAGTTGAATACAAAGAATAAAATTGTCATACAATATGATATACATGTAACAGACAAACTTAATTTCAGAAAAAAAAAATTAATTTGCATTTCTATGATATTTTACTGTTTTAGGCCTGAGTTATGATTGGCTAAATAATACACTTTACTGGACAGACTCCAGCACGCGGCAAATCAAGTCTTATCGACTCGGCTCTGGACGTTCGCCATTGGTAGTCTTTACCACTACTGACACATTGGGACCTTTGACCCTTGACCCCTTTACAAGGTCAGTTGATGATATTCACATTTTTACCTTCTATTTATTGACCTCCAGGTAATAACACGTAATAAATCCTATCTCTATTGAAAGGTGATCTTTATGGAAGTTTTATTTTTTTTTTTCTGTAGCATAAAATAAAGCAATCATTTATGTACCGATTTTGGGGGGAACTAAGGAACAATAAAAATGCTGTTGGAACTGTAGTGATTTAATAATTTGAACCATACGATGCACTGTTGCCAGCCAAAAAGAGAATGGAATGCAATGCTTATGCGGTATGTTATGCAGGCATAGATCGATTAAACGTTTTGGCATTAACCACGTGGCTAACTATATCTTTCCGTTTCCACAGACAAATCTTTTGGATCTGCCAGTCGCCACTCGCTATCAAGAGTGCATCGTATGTTTCACCAAGATCCACGAAAACGCTGGTATCCACAGGTATCCGGGATCCAGGCGATATCCATTGTGATCCTGTCAAACAGATGTAAGTTGTCCTTAAAACCTTTATGAAAACGATTCCTATGTTTATTGAGTTTTCGCGTTTTTTATATGATATGAAACCCTTTACATAGATTTAAAAAGTGGAAAACATAAAATATACTTGTCTAAACGAGGTGTTTAAGACCTTATTACAACTGAGAGGAAATTCTAGGTCTCTGATTGATCTTGAACAGGCTACCGTATTCACACAATAGGCTCGCGATACATTCTCGCGCCTTCGATATTTTTTCTGTATCCCTACGGATTCAAGCATTCTCGCGACGGCCGATAGAAACGAGACAGTTAAATTGCAGACCCTTGAAAATTAAATTGAAAATGACTATCTAGCAGTCGACATAAAGCATCCGATCCGCTTGATGCCTCTCTCAGTGTGTGAGTCGTTGTATCGATCTCGACCACTCAGTCGGCAAAACAGCATCAGTGAAAACGTAATGTGTTTTGGCCAAAGTTTTTCAGCAAAAATCCCCAGGAATTCTCTTCATTGTGATTAATTCGTTATACCAGCGTGTTGTCTGGGTAGGCGGCCTGATATTTCGTCTATTACATTAATATTTTCACGAGCCCGTCGAAAAGAGGCGATGGTGAAAACTTAGATGGAACCTTTTGATGTGCTGAAATCAGGAAACACGCGTATTTTGCTTCAAATTGTCCGTTAGGAGTTGGTACAATAATATTACTGAATTTATTTCATTCAGTCTGGCTGGGTTTTGCGCCATACTTAAGAGTATTTCACTGAAATGACGGCAATCGGCAGTATGGTGGGCTAAAACTGGGCAGAGCCCGTAGGAAACCCATGACCATCCGCAGAAGGCTCAAAATAATAATAGGTGTAAGCCTCTCTTTTGTTCATGTAGCAAAGCTCACAGCAAAACATATCCTTTTTTATGACTTTTGGGCCACACATTTAGAATTCCTTATCCATTTTGGTGTCGTCATTCTGTTCTTCCGAAGGTTATACTGGACAGACGGGAAGGAAATAAAAAGTGTTCGCTCAAACGGTACTGGTGACCAAACTGTTATTACAACACTTCACAACAACAACAAAGGACTGGTGGCTCACAAGGTCTGTTTATTATTGAAGAGACTTTGTTAACTTACGTAGTGGGAGAACAGATACGAAACCTCGGTTGGCAGCACTGTAGAAAGAATTGCAAGCTGATCCAGTATAAGTATCACAGTGGGTAAAATAAGGTCAGCGAAATTGATTGAAATGATGTGTGTATCTAAATGCATTACTAGTATTATTACACATGTATCTCATAGAGTGATTCTTGGTTCCCAATGGTAAACACACGGTAACATGATATTTCGCAAAGGATGATGTCCATCGATAACGTGGTCAAGTTCACGAAGCAGTGTGTAACAAGCACGTGCAAATTGGTACGCACTTGCTGAACATCACTTGTGTCGAGCTGACAATTCCTTATTGCATTTTTCAACTTGCTCATTCAGATGAAAGGTTGACGTTACCACAGGCGTTTGTACATGCAGCTCTCTCAGATATATGGACGGTTGGGATGTATGCTCCTTGCCAAATGGAGACAGCGTCCCTGGTTGCTTATAAAGCGGCGGCTTTAAGTCCGGAAGTTCCCTTCCCTTAAAACCGTACTGCCGTCGTACAGTCTTAAGAAAACTGAGTGCGAGTTTAGCCAGCAATTAACTAGCTAACTAAATAAAATAAATCGTCTTCAAGCAAACTCCCCCGGCGCCACATACTATAGCATTTGAGATGGATCTGCGTTTTGCTTAACTCCATACTACAAGAGTTTTTCCCTGTTGAGATGGCAAACGATTGCCTCATGAGGGTAGGAAGGAGAGTCCCCGTGGTAGATCACCGAAGGTTTACTGACGAGATTTGTCACAAACAAGTTGGTCACGTGGATGGAAGACGGGTGGTTTTAAACAAAGGTTGTGTTTTCTATCCGTTGATAGGCAAGCAACTTAACCAAGGCCCGACCCATTCAAAATGGAGAATAAATCCTGACTGGTGCGCGAAAAAAAATATAAACAAACAAACAAAAAAAACAATTAAATGGATAAAATAAATGGGCTAGAATTTATTTCGGAAATACACAAATTTCAACTGCTCTTTAAAGTGAAAGACAGCTCATGTTCTAAGTTTGCAAAAAAGGTTGGATAGTATTTCATTATTTCGGTAAAGTATTTTTTCTAATAGTTACTACGACAGTGGAAACTGACATCTGACCGTGCTACGTCGAATAGCATGAAACGCAGCCATTCTGTCTGGGCTGTGACGTAATTGTTCTAAGCGCAAAACAACTCTTGTCACTTGAGACTGTAGTAGGCTGCTAGAATTGTGTTTGTAACTTATATGTACATGTCAATTGATAACATGAAATGATCAAGAAACTTACTCCTACCACAACACAATGGTCTGGAAAGACTCTGCAGTTTTGCATATAATTAAATTATATGATATTCAAACAATGCGCTGTTCCTATGTTAGTAAATGTTAAATTGGCAGACAACTCAAAACATTTACGTCACAGCTTATAAACAGCTAATATCTCCTAGCCCTCTGATTGGCCAATTCCTTGTAAACTTAAAAGCATGGGCGCCTTCAGATCGCCAGTCGGCATTACAATACTCCACCCTTCAAACAAAGATAATCCAGCAATGAATTCATACAATTTCAAACAGGTTTTTAGATTCAACAGAGAATTTTATAATCTTTTTAATGAACAGTGCCTGAGTGATGAGCTGCCTTTTACTCTCATGCGGCAAACAGTTACCAGCTATTCAAGTCCTGTATGCATTGATAAACAATTACCAATCTATATTTGTCTTTCAGATTGACTATACTCTGTTGTTTGCTTAATTTTAAAATACATGTGAATCAAGACGTGCAGAAACATTTGCTGCAAGATTTCTTGAAAAGTAATCGGCCTATGCCACCAGTGAACAGTGACCCGGATCGACGGTAGACTTTGTAGCACCTGGTTACTGTCATACGCAGTTTGTTTATTCAAAACGTCTTACTGTCACCATACAATTAGCCGAATGACATGGGAAATCAGCTGTGTCATACCAGAAGGCGATAAGAAAAAAATTGAAAGATGAGTTGAACCGGTTAAGTCACAACTGTCCTATTTTGAACTTTTATAGCCACTGAGTTTTGAAATGTGAAATCAGGCTCTGCTTTGTATACATATTGCTAGACACTGTATACTGTTTTGTTCACAGAGCGCTGTGTTTTGGGCTGCCCACGCTTCCACTGCTAACATTAACAGTGGAAATTTATACCAAAAATTCCATTCACGACTGGTTTCCCTTGATTCTTCTGAACCAATAGTTGATCTCGACATTGTGGATAATTCTTTCCAAGGGGAAACAAGAGGTTAGTGTACGAGCCATGGAGGCCCAAGACATGAATTGCGTATATTCATCACTTATCCCGTTTTGCGCCACTACTAATCTAAGTGTTCGACTGGTTTGATGAGTTCAAATAACCATAATTTAGACATAAAACTGAAGTTTTTTTATACCGTACAAAAGTTACATGAAGTGAAAAACTAACTCAAAGGAATTTCCAGTTTATGTCAAAATATAGATATATTGTGGTAAGATGTAATTTTTGCTGATCATTTTCCATCGGCTGTTTCATTAGGTGCAAATACGTGCAATTTAGAAAAAAAAACAATTGCATTTCCAATTCATTCTGTCAAAGATGAACAGAAATTACGAATTTAGTTCAATACAATGGCCTGTGCATGTCAAAACAGATATACCATATTTAGATATAAATGTGTGCATTATGATAACATTGGTAACGTGTGTACAATTGCTTTCCGTTCGTCTTCTAGGTGCATGTTTTGAAAATGGCGGATGTGATCACTACTGTGTGGAGACAGGTGGCGCTACGAGAGAGTGTCGCTGTGAACTGGGTTTTGATCTGCAGGCAGACGGACAATCGTGCAGAACAGGTCAGGGCAAGTTTAATGGTTACCAGTGAATGTTTCTTCAGTGAAAGTCACCTCGCACCATGGCGTAGACGTCGTTGTTACACAATCAGAACAGTAGTGTTATCGTGTTGATCCTTCGATAAGCTTAACCTAATGAAAAAGCATAAATATTCCAGAAAAATATTTGAGAAGTCGCATATCTGACGTTTCAATAGTGCGACAAAATTTTGTTTGTCATAACACGCATAAAAGTCTCACATAGCAGCTTGTACATGTGGACAATTTCAGTCATGCAAACATACAGTGAAAGACTGAGCAGGGTTAAATGCATTTTACAACACAGTTAAGACACTGGTCATTTCATCGAATGGTAGTGTCCCCATAAATAACAGTGCCTTCCGTTTGTCAGCACTGTCAGTTACTGAGTACTGTTATTATCCATGTTGGAGAGCATTCATCAAGTATGTTATCCAGAAAGTATAACATGAGAACAGGTTTTGCATCTGTTTTAAACTCGTCCTCAACATTTCTTTCGGTTACCTTAAGGGAAAATTCCGAGGGCTCCATCGTTAGTCTTTTGTATGACCTGATCCAGTACTGAAACAAAAACTTTCGATTCCACCTAGTCACCAGGTCGCCCAGTGCACGCCACTTATACGCCAAGCACATCCGTGAGATCTTTTCCTAAGATCTCTAATGTTCAACAAAGTCACGCTTACACACTGGATTAGGTAACAGTGAAAATGTCATTTTCCACGAATATGCGTTCGAAAAAATGATACGTATATGTTACAAGGTAGGCCTATGTCGGTCACAGTTCCCCCTTCATGAACTATCAATCAAAGCAAACGTTTACCGGGTGTGATTGTTTCTGACGTGATGAGTCAGTTATTTATCATGTTAATGGCTCAATCACAGTCACCGGCTTAGTGTTGCCATGACCGAACTAATCTTTTGGATGCGATTTTGCCTCTCATTTGCCAGAGAAAGAGAGAATGTAACTGTTGTATAATTGCAATATTGCATGATTTGATAACAGAGAGGCTCCGCACCAATCACATTTTGGTAGCCGACTTGATCGCTGGACGCTTTTACCAAGTGGAGTTGACCACTGGCCAAGTCAAGGGGATGTTCCATCCGAAAGGAAACAGTCCAACGGTAGTTTTGAGTCCGGACAAGAGATTGGTTTACTGGTCGGACCTGCCAAAGAGAGAAATTCGGTCCAGTGATCTTAGCGGGGCTAACATGAAAGTTGTTCTCAGTACAGGTCAGTAGCGGGAAGTAATGGTGACGTCTGGAGATATTCAGTTAAACGTTATTCCTGCTTATTATTGAGTTCCTGTGAGATTATTTGCAGATCTGATGCGATCTGAACTCAAAGAGCAACATTATATTTAGCCAGTGACCGAACTATTGACTATCAGTTATTTTTTCATGGTGAAAATCCGATGAAAACGCATTATTTTCGGCAATTTTGCCTTTTTGATGAAATGGCTGCTAACGTAATCAGCTATATTGTTTCATCACTTAAAGCAAAGGCTTATCGCCAGTGTTTATTTCTCACGCGATAAGTCTGTTCTTTATCACGTTGATAACTGTCTAAAAAAGTCAGCTGTGAGGTGCTTAGTTTTCCCATCACCAGACTAGTGGGAAGAGAATAATCCCGAAAGTTAACGACAGGATGTTTGTCGCAGGATGTTAGGGGACTGTCAAATAATGTCGATACAGTTCATTTTTTTTAAACGACAATAGCGAAATGTAAATAAACATAAATGTATCTATTTTCAAGGAATACGACTTGCTGAGAGATTGGCCGTGGATCCTGTAATTGGAAACATCTTTTTCTCGGCCGTTGACGCGCGAGGCGTTAATGAATCCGGTTACATCGGCGTCGTGACTCCAGATGGCAGGTCTAAGAGGACTTTGGTTCCCCGTCTGAACATCCCGAGGGCAGTGGCGTTACACAGTGCCAAAGGGTAAGTACAAAACCAATCATAATAACCTTGGATTAGGAGATTAAACGCAGGGTTGGTGGCTAAGACACCTTTGAACTACTGTACTCCAATGTCTGATTTCGGGTGGGTAGTAGCCGCTAGGTTGAGATGTTTGTTTTCTAAGCTCTTGGACAAGCAAATTCATGATCCCCAAGCAGTGTATGGCGACTGATTGTCGACGTATGACTGAGTATAAGGCATGCAACACCAGTCATTCTTGGCTGTGTATACTGCGTTGGTTAAATGACTATTTACATTTACAACACAGAAGAATACTAAAATCAAAATCAGCATGTCACTGTTGTTTCTGTCATTACAAGATAATGTTCTGGAGCGATCATGGCTTTGGGGCCCACATTGGTCGGTCTAACATGGATGGTTCAGAACGAATAAAAATCATCACAACGGACATTGACTTTGCAAACGGAATCGCTATAGACTTCGAAGGTAGGTTGTTAAGACCATGTTAGGAGGTCTATCCAGTGACCAAGACGTAACAAAGATGCACTGGCTTTCGTGTGGTGGGTTGTTTCTATGGTAGATTTCTAAACTTGATCTTATTATTACTTCGTTGACGGTTTCTCAGCTGATGTGTTGCATAGAGTTCGAATTCCATTGACTCGTTTAAAACGTTAAGATGTTTCTATCGAAAGGATCCACAGATGCGTTCATCAGTTCTGGATTCGAACTTCACTGATGAGAAGCTGTGCTTATCATGGAGACCCTGTCTTCCAGAATTGGCTTTAACAAAGTCCTGGGATTGTTACATGTTACATGAAAGCTGAAGTTATGTCAATTTTTATATCTTATAGATAATTCCACTTGTAGTAAATGTACTGGTCAATATGTGCAAATGCTAACATTCTGTTAAATACACAAGCTTACAGCACAACCAGAATTTTAAACCAGAGCTGGTAACAGTATGGTGGTAGGGACACGTAACCCCATTTTAGTTTTATTCTAATTGTTCGTTAAAGTGCGTAAATGGTGGCAACTCCAGTCCACCAACCAGCAATACTGGTACTGTGTGCTGCCACACATCCTGTTACCTTGGCAAAAGTCTTAGCATTACTAGGGAAAATAATTATTTCTTTCGTCGAAGATTCAAGCGACTCGTGTGCAAATCTAAAGACCCATGCCAACATTGGTCATCACGTGAGCTACCTGTGCAATGTTAAGTGATTGGCCCTCTGCCTTCACAAATGTTCCAATCAAAGATACCCCCAGGATGACTCACCAACTTATTTGCAGTTCTCAAATAAGCCTTTCCACCGCATTCTCAAATGACAGCATCACCCAACTGACCTTAGCCCGTGTGACCCCTGCATGAGGTGGCAAAGTGTACGAGCGGATCAAAAGACATGGATATTACAGAAATATACAACGCCTCCTTTTTAAAATGGCCTCGTAATTAATACGTGTGTGTTGATTTGGAAAATTTAATAGCTCACATGTCTGTATGTTCTCGTGAGAAGATACCGTAACACGTCTCGTGGTAACGAGCGTTTACTGAAAGCCTATCCACAGTGACCAGTACATTAACTACAAGCCCATTCAGTCTTTTCTGAGGGAAGAATTGTACGTAACAATAACGAAACATTTACCATTTTGTCCAGCTGTATAAGTCAAGCCTTCTGTCGTCTCCTCTGCTCTTCTTTGGCCTTTGGGCTAAGGCTAGGTACTACACATAGCTACGTATACTTGTTGTAGAGGATCAGTTGTATTGGTCGGACGGGCGCAGGAATGTCATAGAGCGATGCACACTGTTCGGCTCCGGAAGACAAGTGATTCTGACAGAACGAGATGCCCATTTGATGGCAATCCTGATCCACGAAGATAAACTGTATTACACTGCCTGGAATAAACCGTGAGTAACACTCCATTACTGGGTTTCGATCTATCTTCATTTTGTGTCTCGTTGGGATTACAGACAGCGTATTCAGAGCGGTCTTTTCCACATTCACGCTTAAAATTGCAATAAAGAGTTTTAAGATCCGTTTGTATACACCAAAGTATAACGCTGTAACGCCACAAGCCTCCTAACTCGGTCATCAACTTTCTGGTGAGGAGTTACGAACATACCACCTCCCCATCAAACACACACGTGCATTCTCCGTTTCTGATATGTTGCAACGAATACATGGGCCTGCTGTGTTGTCGACAGCAGTATGGCCTGACAATCCACGAGCCGTAGACCGTTGCAAGCATTACGCCGTTCGCTCTTGGGTATAGCATTTGTCCGAGATAAAATTATATTTTGTCTTACACCTGGTTATTACCTCCCGATTTCATGTTCGATTTGTATTTCGGGTCATCCTGACATTGCCTGTCCAGCGTATTTAGCCTGTCATGTTTTATACGTATGTTTTGAGAGATGAGAGAACCTGTGTGTTTCTTTGACGATTCGTATGTACAAATGCTGGATTTGGCGCGGCAGGATTCAAGTCTTTGTGCTCAGTATTAAATATGTTAACTGCTTCAGTTCTTGGTCCCGTGCAGGCCTGTTAAGTTTGGGCCATGTCATGTATCCTCGGACTGGTGAATTAGTGAGACAGCACTATAAAAAGTGAATCATGGGGCAGACATTCTATAAACTGAAAACAAAGAAACATAACATGTTTTTTTTCTGTTTTTCATGTTGAAGCCACGGTTTTATATGCACGCCTGTTAGTGTTAATCCGTCATGTGAGGCACAGTAACATCAGTGCATTTATAACCCACAATTTAAATCAACTGTAAGCACCATATCGCCAACACACAGTATTTTGAAACAGAACAATTTGTTTCATTTAAATATTAAAACCATTTTGAAATATTTGTCCTCGAAAGAAGTGAAGATATTCAAAACGTTTCATGATCTTGTGACTTCTGATGATATATTTGATGTATTCGTTTTCGCACGTTGAAACACTATGAGGAATTGAGATTTTTGTATATTAGCTCTGCAGTTTAAAAATTGCTGTTGAAAAACAAGAATCTGTCGCTTACAATTGTTTGTTAGAAAATACACTTCCATGACTTTCTTTTTTGTTTGATGTAGTGCTATTACTGAGTCCTTTAATATACTGACATTACTGTGTTGCTTGTTATATCGGTATTACTGAGTTGTTTGATAAAGTATTATTGTGTTGTTTGATGTGATGGTATTACTATATTGTTTGATATAGTGGCATTACTGTGATAAACAAGGTAGATGGATCTAGTAAACGTCTGCTGATGGAGTCTCCTACTTTTGCCGAACTGACGGATTTTGTCATAGTGCAGCCCAGCCACCCCTTATCTGGTAAGTCTACAGGCAAATAGCAAAGACACGTTTGTCAAGGTTATTTTCCCTTCAAGTGATCAAGCTTATGGTTAGAACAAAAACTGTTCTCGAAGTTTGTTTGGTCGGACCTGTCGCAGAACCCCAAGTAACACAAATCATTAATCAGTAGCTAAAAGCACACTGTTAAAATGTCGTTAAATTAAGGCCTGACATTCATGTATTTATATAATTACTGTTGATGTTTCAGTGAACAACGCGTGTTCTGTGAGCAATGGGGGATGTAGTGCGCTCTGTCTTCCTACGCCGACCGGTAGGACGTGTTCCTGCAGAGATAATGTTCTGTTAGAATCAGACGACCGGACTTGTGCTGGAGGTTAGTATAAGATGTTACCAACAGATGTGTCATATAACTGTTAAAGCTTATTATTTATATAAAAAAAAAACTCAGAGAGCCCTGTTTTTCCTTCAGAAGCGTCGTTTACAATATCGCTTTGCTGAAAACACGTTTTTGGTGGTGTATTGCCGTCATTAATAACGGGTCCTATAATGATCAGTACTCACATGTGACCAACCGAGATCAGCAGAAGGCTTTACAAGAACATCTTTTCCCCATTTTTCGCATAGTGAAACAAAAATTATATGATATATAAACGGTCGCTATATTTCACAGATAATCCTAGAACAACTCAAATAACTTCAACTGTTAGGCTTCCAACGACGCCCACAACATCCTCACCAGGTAATCTGACCTTTCCCTTGGTTTTGGAATAATAGATGCAAGCACATATAGTTTTGGGAGCGCTGTCACTATATTGGTGTAAACGACTTTGTCGGCTACATTGTGGTTACAAAGTAAACCTAAAAGTTGTGTTTGCCATTAGATGTGTCGTATGGTCCAATTTCGATAACAAAAAAACCCTGGGTCATTCATAAATACCTCATTACGCAGTACGAATCTTGTGAATCTCTACCATCGAAATGCTCTTGAACAGACATGACAGATCTTTCAAAGATAACTCGGTAAGATATAAAATCAATATCAAGAATCTGTGTTAATTTTAGTTTGTAGCATAAATTGAATACTATGTGCAGGGATAATAAAACTGCGAAAACGCTGAACACGTGGGAAAAATAGCATTTTTTCAGATCATGCCTGTTCGATCATATATGATCACTGTAATTTGCTGTATGTTTGTTATAGATAATAGCGTAACACCAAAGGTTGCCACCACCAAGTCTCCTACCATGACTACAACACCGTCAATAGGTAAGCTGCATACAGCCTTCCCATGGTTTGGGAGGTTCACAGCCATACACTGTTCGGAATATTGCCGCTATATCGGCGAAAGCGACATCACTGGGTAATATTTGTGATGGCAACGTAAATCCCTCAGGTTTTCATACATGTTCCATGAGGTACATATCTTGTCAATCTGGACGACAGACATTACCTTCAGAACTAATTAAGAGGTATGCCTGGAGATGATACTTTTAGAATATGAAGAAGATAACATGATGGTATGGTATCACAGAAGAAATGACTGGTGGAACCACCGATTTTATGGTAGCAGGTTATTTGACTTATTTCCCACATGTGACCTGCAGATTTACAAATCATTTCGGTTGAAGTCAAATGGTCTGCAACAAAGGTTAAATCACGCAAACGCCAGTCGAGGCCTTCTACTTAAGCTTCTTAAATTTTACAGTGAGTACAGCCCTCTTGCAAGATACTAGTAACATCGACAGAGTTTCCGGACTCTCGATACTAGTAACATCCACAGATTGTCGCGGACTTTCGATACTAGTGACATCAACAGAGTGTCCGGACTCTCGATACTAGTGACATCGACAGAGTGTCCGGATTCTCGATACTAGTGACATCGACAGAGTGTCCGGATTCTCTGTCATTTTGCTTCGTAATTTTGTCCATCTCCGCTTAGCCCGAGGCAATGGAGTCCTATGAGGCAGAATGAATCAGAAAAAAGTATTCTCAACGCATTTTACTTGCAATAACACGAACATACAACGTACCGATATGCACAGCCTGTGATGTTACGTGTCACTGATTACGGCAATATTGATACTGAGCATGTGTAATTTTACAGAGAACTGAATATAGGAGACAGGGTCAAACAAACAGACTATAGCTAAATCACAGGAGAATTCACACCACGATTTTTGGGGCTTGCTACAACTCTAATATGAAAAATAAAATGCTTAGTATAGAAAGGGCTTAGTATGGACAATTGGATTGGACAACATGCAGAATATAGCCCCACGGGAAATTTATTGTTAAATTAACTGCTTGCCGCTGCAGGATGCACATAAACGAAAGGTTTTGCGAGGATATTTTTACCGCCGTTATCAGGCTGAATAAGAACCATTTTAGGAAATAAATCTTTAGCTGAACTGGTTGTACCAAAATTTCTTTAGGCAGAAATGAGGCCTTTCCAAACACCTATCAAAACTGATGTTAAGGCGGAAAATATGACCTTACAACAGCTGAAATAAAAACTGCTTTTAGGCGGGAAATGGAATCAGATTACAGATTGAGGCAAAATTACTTTAGAGAGTTCCAATCGAAATTCCACCGGAAATGGGATGTAGATGGAAAGCCTGAATCAAAACCGGTTACCGCAGAACATGTGGCTTGATTGAACAGTTTGAAATAAAATCGATGTTTCATGCGGGGAAAAATGGCCTAGCTGAACAATTTTCATTAGGCAGAAAATGAGATCTGATCGAACAGGGTGACAGGAAATAGGCTAATGTTTGACGAACATTTCAATCATTAAACTGCTTTATTTTAAGCGCGACATGTAGGCGAATCCCAGCGAAGAAGTAAAAAAAAAAAAGACAAATTGCTTTTGCCATTAAGGAATAAAATTTTTATGTTTGAGTTAATTGTTGTAATGTTTCAGTCGATACTCATCCCAAAGCCATAGATGACAATACAGTCGTCGTTATTGCTTCCGCCACATCAAGTGGCGTTGTTGTTGTTGTTGCCATCGTCGTGATCATCGTGGTTGTGCTGATCTTCCGGATGAGGTAGGTGTGTGAGACGCGCATCCGCAGGGACAGAGACAGGGACATCCGCATTACACACGAGTGTTGTTGCACACACTCAGCCGACACACACTTCCACTTTGCACCTTCATATTATACATGTTTCCTTGACACATTCGCATTATATCAGCTCGCTTGCTGTACTCTCACATTCCACACATTTACTTGAAATATGTATATTCGCATTACACACACACATGACACATTCGGATGACATACATGGGCATTCGGATGCACATGAGGTAATGAAAATACCGGAGTTAACCATACATCGATGTCCCTGGCTGATACTTATATATTCACCACTAGAATACATAACTTAAATAACATCCTGTAATTACTATAAAATCAGAAATATAGTATATATGATATCAAAATATATACAAACGAATGCAATAAGTATTTGAAGGTGAAAAAAATGGTGACATTGAATGTTGAGAAGTAACAATGAACTCAGCTTAAAAAAGAAATATTGTAACCATCCAGTAACACGGTAGTTTAAAATTGAATAAATTTTGATTTTATCTGGGATTCTAAGAGCAAGGTTGAATTAATAGACATTGGTTCATTATGTAATTCGTTCTACAGGGATTCTTTAAGGTCAGAGGCTTGAAAATACCCTACATAATCTGACATGAATCAGCTTATGATAACAACAGGTCCTAGTTAAAACCCTTACCAGATCGGATAATATTGTCTATAAGCCAGCGATAAGGCAATGAGCACAGCTGTTCCGAAGCAGAGCGTGAAAGCCGGAGTCCTACTCATGCCCTGTCTATGCATGACCACTGACAGTTAGTCATCGTTCCATCGAGTCTCATCCCTCGCTTTCTGCTCAGCCTATATGGGTTACTGAAAAGGTCATGTGTCCAGTAAGGGACATGCTTCTGAACCGTTTGTCAATTCACAGTATTCAACATGTTAATAGTTGAGTCAGTGAGTCATTGATACAACCTAGCAGTGGATCTGTTTATCGCTAGCATATGTGTTGCTATTCAGTGTGATTTATATGCTGTATGCTTTTCTTTCTTTTCTTTTTTTCTTTCTTTTTTGGCGTCCAGGAAAAGAAACAACAGGCGTACAACACAAACAGTCGTTTATACTACTGAGTATGCAAGTGATCCGAACAATAGCGCAAAGAGAGACAGCACGTACTGGACAATCCAGGATGACGATATGATACAGAACACAGACCCCCCGCCCTACGGCAGCCCATATCCATGCGGATTGCCGCGGGAGTCAATCTACCTGACTCCGTCTTCCAGTCCTGGGAAACCTTTCATTCCCGCCACCGGTACCTTTGCCTCAGGGCAATGATGGTGATGATTCCCTACATGGCGTTTGGTAGATGCACACTTCCTGCTGCGCTAATTCAAGTTTTTGATGATACCAGAGCGATGGTGATAACTGAAGATCACAACTATCCAAACACTTGCCGTTTTACGCGCGCCTACAAGCTTTACTCGCGCTTACAGGCTTCACGCGCAGATACCGCGGAGAAAATATTGTGAAAATAACATACATGTATCTACCCATATTGCATATACCCACATTTGGTGGTCTCCCAGGCCATTTTCGCAGGCGAGTTAAGTGGGCGGATAAACGGTCTCTAATACATACATATTTTCTCAGAAGTCTGTCAAATTTTTTCGAGGATAAAAACCTTTTTTCTTTTCAAGCAGACCTTGATATTAACGCCAATTTTTGCATATTTTTACTCGCGGTTTGGAGGACCAGTTAACAGCTCTGGTATGTATTGGCTGATTGCTTCATGACAATTAACGAAGCTGTTCGCAACACCCCCCCCCCTCCCCCGCCAACGTTCCACGCCATGCACTATGTACATAATACACAATGCTTCTAGGCAGATGTACACTTGAAGAGATGACTTGTTTTTAGCCTTCTACTTGGAAGCTCTTTCATAGTTTACGAGTGCCATACGAATATCTGATTTGTGCTTGAATTCAGTGTGTGCGTCAGCTAGCGATACCAAGAATCGTTTTGCCGGCAGCAGATCGACTTGCTCACTGCCGTCAAGGGGACGTTACTCTGTCCTAACAAGATAGTTTGCGTTAACATAGATTCATACCCAACGTTTTAAGTTTAGCTTTGTTTTGGCATTTGAATTATTTTTTAAGATATGAATGTTTTTAATGAGTTTGTTTTGCCTGATGATTCAAGTATAGACTTAGTATACATATATCTATCTTAATTTGGAAATACCTTTCCTTTTCAGGACTTCTATTTTCGGAGTTCGCTTCAGTATACATTAAGGTGTCTGTTATCCATTTAGGCGCATATTATAGTCAGAACGCGGACATTCTCTGGTGTTTGGTTTACATAATCTAGACCTAAACATTAGGTTTGGCATTAGTCAGGTTATATCCAATGAAACAAACAGTTGTAATAACAGTAACAAACAGCTATAACAAATGAAACAAACAGTTGTAAGAAAAAGACAAAAATTTGTAACAAGCATAACAGAGTTGTATCAAAGAAAACATTCAGTTGTAACAAAGGAAACAAAGAGGTTCAGTGTTAAAATCTCGACCACGATCTTCCGCCAACGTATATATACAGTCACGAGGGTATATGACAACACGACGTGACCGGAGGTTGAGGTTAACATCCATTTGTAATTATATTTTGGTTCTTGCACAAATCTGTAATTAATATTCATGTCAATAAAATTTGCAAGTCTCCGTCGACAGGAAATATGCTATGCTTGCCAGAGTGATGGTGCCGTAGAGTGCATAATATTTGGTACTGTTTTATAAACGGTTTGTTTTATTTGTTTATCAAAGAAGAGTCTGCAGTTTCTTGTTTATATGTTGATGCTGTTTTTCATGGTTATTGGATTTTCATTATGTCAGTAAAAATATTTCTTTGAAAGAAAGATTTATTTGTGATACAGTTACTCGCCACATTATAGCTGAGATATTGACGGGGTGGCGTTAAGCCATACGTGATGATTTGATGTGTACATACTTTGTACTTGTATGCTGTGCACTGCTATCTGCTTGCAAACATGCTACACCCATCTCGTGATCCTTTAGATGTTACTTATTTATGCAGATGTGCAGATACTTAAAATTTTACAATAAAATATTAATAAACCCATAAGCTGATGTGAGTTTCTTTGTTTCATTATTGCAATATATTTATTGTCATAACATTTGTGTATACCTGTGACAGGTACACAAGCTGTAACAAAATTAAACATCCACAACTTTTGTGTAGCAGATTTATTCAAGTTATGTACTTGAGAAAAAGGTGGTACACACTGTCAGACAGCATTTCTCTAACAGACTAAAGTGTAGATGATCAGTTTTGTTACAATTCGTGTATCTGTGTGACGAAGTCATTTTTAGAAAGATAATTAACAGGTGTCAGATTTGACACACGTCGTCGTCAGTGTACTACTGGAAAATAGACGACCAAACGCAATGAAATCGACACTACGCATGCGGGTTAGTAAATTTGACCTGCACAATTATACTCCGTGCATGTATATGGAGACAAGAAGATTCATTTGACATTGGGTTACACTTACCTCATCAAATCCTCATAATCAAAATTGAATTGGATGAATCCTGTTTGTGATTCCGATCTGGACAGGCAAAGGGATGAGAAGAAAAGGAGTCTTTTGTGTTGTAATTGTATTGAAGGTTAGGTAAATCATATATTCATTTGATCGGAGTCGTTATCCCGAATTTTTCACTTACATGAGAGCGGTCACATTTAAGAGTGGAGGTCCCAAAGTAAACCACCGACCTTGATCAAGTAGCTGGCGCACCTCCTGATTTAAAGCCGCAGTCGAAGCAGCGAGGTTGGGTTTCGAACCCACAACCTCGATGGAAAGTTGTTCGGTAATATTCGGCAACGCATTACATCATGCGTTTGGTGTATGATCTGTTATGTGCTCACTAGCATCAAATTCATTCCTTAATGTCACGGCGTTGAAAGTGTTTTAAAAGTGGTACATTACATTTAGTTTCTATACTGAAGTAGTTTGTAGTGAAGACATAGTTCACTGTGAAGAAGTAGTTTCTGTTGAAGAATACAAATATACAAAGATTGCCATGGACGTTATGTATTCGTAACGTTCAGGAGTCTTCGTGCAAGCGTGCCCGGGTGTTCAGAACGTTGCTGTAGTGGTGTTAGGGCGTGCCAGCTCTCTTCGCTGACAGTGCACTGGTGAGATAGGTCATCATTGTCTCAATCCATTCATATGGTCTTCTGTAGACACATAACAGATGATAACTTTGCAATGTTTCATGTGATTTTGTATCAAATTAAAGAAAACATATTTCTGCATAAGCTATTATGTCAGGCGAGTATATAAGTTGTTACTTTTTGAACATTTACATGAACAATGAGAATAAAACCCGAAATGAAGTCAGTTGACAAGATGACGGATTTCATGCCTTACATGTGACCAGAGCATGT
Source organism: Acanthopleura granulata (assembly GCA_016165875.1). NCBI lineage: Eukaryota > Metazoa > Mollusca > Polyplacophora > Chitonida > Chitonidae > Acanthopleura > Acanthopleura granulata. The sequence continues at coordinate 6,533,779 of JABBOT010000005.1, read as the reverse complement.
GACAGAACACTATCGTCGCTGTTCTGGATTTACTCACTCTACTGTGGTCAGTCATATTAACAAAACGTCATGAGAACGTCAGGAGCCGTCGGTGACATACTACCTTTTGTAGAGTCCTCAGGCGTTTCCAGGCAATCCTCGTCAGTCTTGTGCTCTCACTAGGAGCCTTTGGCAAAATTCTGTTTCCATCATTTTCCCTTCCAAGTTGTAAACAAGTCTTGGCCTTGAGTTCCCACTTTTTCAGCTCGTGTTGTTTATGTGAAAGGAGAAACAGCGGAAAAGACCCAGAGCGTTGTAAATCCGGTGGCTCCCACTGATCGTGTTGCAGACAACCTTGTTGTGCTTGACATAGTCCATGGGGGCTGGGACGGTGCTCCGTTAGGGTATATTACTGGGTTTGTCAACCAAAAAAGAGACTTGGGTCCATGGCCCGTCTGTTGACCTTGGTAATCTAGGTGGAGCTGTGCATAGATATAGACCTGAGCCAGTCACGTGGCGAGTGCGCCTGGGTTTAAGGTAATGTATAAAACCACTAAAAATAGCCTTACTATTCACAAAGAACACCTAAGGTTTTCAGGAACAAACGACACATACTGTCAAATAACTAGATGCTTGGTCTACAACATATCCAAGTATCCAAATCATCAGGGGTTGACCATCATTTTCTCAAAATAAATCAGCTGGCATGCAGGTACTAATGTCCTATCGCCACGGAAACAGTGTGTAGGGGGCACTTGCTCATTGGATAATATTTTGCTCTGTTTAATTGTAGGCACAAATTAAGTTGTAATTTTCTCACCATTATTTATCATAGTTTATACCTGCAAAATTACCTGACAATTCTTCAACACACTTCGGCGTCCCCCCTCCTTTTCCTGTATTCCTGAACCTTGGATACAAAATCGAATTAATGACTTTATACCTTAAGGACAAAGATCAGAGTAAACCCGGGTAAATCACGATGAATCCCACTGCCTTATCCTACTGCACATGCGTAGTCCTTGCACTACCGGGGACCCGTAATTAGCCTTTCACTTCCTGTCTATGGCCATTGTGACTACCGTATACCATGTGCCCACTCTCCACAATCAATTTCCCATTTACCTACATGTTAACGTTTGACCTCACTGCACTATTCCTAAATCCGCAAGCCCGGAACCCTGAGAGCCCATGTCCACTGGAAAAACTCCTGGTCAAATTCCCGGTATTGTTTGACGGATAAAATATTTCGCAAAGTTGGAGAAAAGCTAACAGGGTGCAAAACCACTCAGTCAAAGGTCACTCAACAATGCTATACCACTACTTTTGCTAAGTGTGGATCAGCGTACATTTCCTGAATAGCACACAAATGTGTACCTGGTTTGAAACTATGAAGGCTGCCCTACAAAATGATACGACCGAACAAGCAGAAAACGTGAAAAAGGGCAGTTTACAAGAGCAAACGATAATATGTCTAAAACTAGAAAGGACCCGAAAGCATTAATTGTGGACTGTTGCCACGTAGAAAGGGATGTGCAATCGCATTTCATGGGCGAGACTAAAACAACCCTTATACGAGCCATTCGCGCATTGATGCTCGCCACAAAAATGGCACAGCATATTTGAAAGTCGTCGAGAAAAAAGAATCACAATCCTGGCTTCGCGTTACGCTTAGAATTGCCTGAGCGACAGGCCTGAGCGACATTTCAGCGAATGTAATTTACACGAAGTAGCCCCAACATGGTGGGGGCCAGTACTTTGACAACGGCAACATATCCAATCGTTACATGATACTAACTGTGCACGTTATGAAATGACCTTACTGGTTGACCTCTGAAAGGCGCGCTGAAGAACAAAATGATTGCTATGTATCTCAGAGGACTGAAGAACAAAATGATTGCTAATTAACTCAGAGCTTATATCTCGGCGTAGGCTTGACGTAGGAAGAAAGATTAGTTCTATTTTGGAATGGAGGAGGCATACATACAAAGGCATCATCCCTCATAAAAATAGTCCGTTTCATGTCGCCTCTATGCCGCTCTTCTGTTCTGGTTCATCTATGCCTAATACTTCCGACCTGGAACAGTGGTACACATAAGTAATGAGTATATCCTAACAGCTGATAACTGCGTCCTCGAAAATCAAGTTAACGTTAGAACCTCTGGCATCCTGCTGTGAGCAAGACGCGTTACAAAATGTTTCGTCGGTGGATATATCGGATATTATTTCTGTGCCACCGGATTGACCCCTTTTCATCGCAACGTAAGTATGGCTTCACAGTGACTTAAATATCTCAACCTAAGTATGCCTTTGCATTAATTCACATCGCCTCAGAGTATAACAAGCCAACATGAACTGCTTCACTGTTCAAGTCAGCACATCACAACATAACATAGCAAAGTAATCGTAATATAACTTTCCTTTCTGCGAACGAAAGCCTGATACTGAGTTCGAGAACTGGTCTGACATATATCCCGGGCGATCCAGCCGATGTTTTCAGAGATAACGTAGCACATAGTCAGATACTTCTAAACTTGGGAGGCGTAGATTCCAGCACCTACATTAAATCTGTGTTCTCTGATCATCACGCAAACACAGTGTATTTCACAGAACTCCAGAGATCAGCTTTCTTCGAAGCAGATACGAATTCTTTGTCCACCAGAGTCGTTCATCAAGGTTTCGGGAATGTCGTGCACCTGACAGTGGACTGGTCCAGCAGAGCTCTTTACTGGGTTGACGGATGGTTCAGCTGGATTGCAATCAAGTCGCTGAGAAAAGATGATCCTTCGGACTACAAAGTCTTGGTGGAGTCCAACGTGGATTTTCCTCTCGGTATTACTGTGGATCCGAAACGAGGGTAAGTCAAAGATGTGTGCTATTTGCCAGCTTTGTGTTTGTTACACATGTACTGTGTGTCATTTGAGCCTCTTTATGATTCCTGCATATGTATTTTTGTTTGAAATTTTACCATCTTCCTGATTCCTAAACTGGTGCTATTGTTTGCTATTTGATGACCTTTATGATTTTGACACATGTATTTCTATCTACTCATTACTATGTGATTGCTACACATGAGTTGCGTTTTTTCCTATTTGATCGTCTATATTGTTGCAACACAGCATTACCGTTTGCTATTTCATTATCTTTGTGAACATATTTGTTGATTGATATAATACACATGTATTGTTCTTTGTTAACTGATAATTTCTGTGATATAAAGACGGTTTAGCCATCTTGATGTTATGTGTACATACATTATTGTTACGGTTGATACGGTTTGCATACTTGTCATTGGTAATCGTCCTGGTGACTTCTACATGTCCCTTATCATTTGCCGTTTGATCCTTATCATATATACACGTGAAGATCAAGGTCGCCAAGATAATAGTATGTCCATATCCAATATATATTTGTTGAAAGGTCTGTAGGTGCTCCCTTCCTGAAACTGCAGAAAAAATCGATTATGACTAAAGACGGTTTTGGACATCACAAATACTGCTTTTCCGAATAGGAAATACGTACGGGCTAATAAAGAATTCAGATTAATGGTTATCGTGTAGACAGTTGTTTTAGTGTGATAATGCACGCTCTTAGTGTCATATATTCTGCTAACAGAATCAGACTCTTCAGAACTTCCATCACTCTGGGATCTTAGAAACAAGACAACAAACTTTTGTGTGTTACACATCAACTAAGGCATTGAATACATACAGGATCATAGTTATAAAGATGCTACTATGGAAGTTAAGGAAATGTATGTTTGTTTATTCATGCGATCAATGTCTTACGTGGTACTCCAGAATATTTCACTTCTGCACCACGTCTGATATGTCCAATTTTACGACTAGGAGAATATCAGACAGACCCCAACGAAAAGTACCACAGACATGGTACATTAGGGAAACTGAGAAGTTTTACGCCGCACTCAAGAATATCTCACCTATACTATTGCAGCCGGCATTAGGGTGGGAAAAAAACTCGGCAGAGCCCAGTGGAAACCTACAGTCATCCAAGAAGAAAGGTTATTTTTTATTTTACTTTTTTATTAATAATATAACTTTATGAGAAAAAAAATTAATAATAATCTCTATAATAATAAAGATCTGATGGCAATCGGTCAGGTGAAGAGACGTTACACCGCGCCCACTCTGTATATGTAGGAGAAACAGGCCTGTCTCTTTACATGTACATGATCAACATTCAAGGCAAGAGATTACGGTCTGTGTGATGTTTGTCAGGCTGAGACCATCCATCGTGTTTTACTCGTGTGTCCGCAGTACACTGCTCAGAGACGAATCCTTTTTTCTGATCTTGAAGACGTGGGAATTATTGGCCCAACTCTGAGGACTGTTGCTCTGTCCACCGAGGAATGTAGGTTTCTGGATTGCTTTGTTGACTTTGTCTGCTGGCTCTCCTAGTGAGGGTTGAAATGTCCAACCACCCATCAACTGATGTCAGTCTTAGTCTTGGGTGGGTGGTTGGACCTGGATGAGGAGATAACACACCTGCGAGCGGTCTTCACCCAATACAATGGATACCCATCAGACAAATTCATCAAAGCAATACAGAAAGTTATACACCCGCCACCCAACAAACTGACAAGAATCAGACATGAAGGCTCTGGAATCCGAATAAGCCTTCCATATATCGGTCCATCCAGCCACAAAATTGCCCGCCTATTAAAGCAATCCACAGGAGTAGAAACCTTCTTTAAAAACCAGACTACACTCAAATCACTCTTCCATGCCACAGGGAAGAGGAGAGCCACTAAACCCTCACCACCCAAAGGAGTTGTATACCAAATAAAATGCAAATGCAACGCGTCCTACATCGGAGAAACGGGAAGACCTCTAGGAACCCGAATCAAAGAACACAAGTCATCTGTCGAAAAATCTGATTCCAAATCCGCCATAAGTAACCACATCCCAGAAAACCCGCACCACAACATCAAATGGAACACAATGAAAAAACTAAACTCTAATCTACCCAACTGGAAAAAGCGTAAACTACAAGAAGCCATCCAGATTAAGAGATTAAAGCCTAGTCTCAACAGAGATCAAGGGATTTACCTTCTCTCAGCCTATGACCTATTAATCCTCCAAACTGACCTGGAACCCCATCGAGCCTAATCCCCCTGAATATTGTTCTACATGTTGACACTTGTATCTCTACTTGTTATATTTAAGAGCGTTCATGTTTTGATTTCACTCACTTGATAGCGATGTTAGTATCTACATCGAAAGGTCGTGATAATAAACCAAGAAGTTGTATATCCATAAGAAAGACATGTTCTAGAGTTCAGGGGAGGTCACTCTCCTATCTTTTCTTTACTGAACCCTGGTTGGAATTATTCTTGGGTTTTAACATTGAAGGTATTTGAGAGGTGATTGTTAGAACCAGAAAACAGCTGTCTTGTGACATGAGAATGATGTCTTCTAAAATCAGAGCAAATAGAAAGCGGACGTCTTTCAAGTCATTTTAAACTAAAAATCATTAAAAATTCGAAAAATTACATAAAATATAGGTCTACATATATAGGATCTACCTGTATAGGTTAGGCCTATATGTACTTTCTCATGCAATATACATAGGTTTAAAACAACTTTTACATATTTAACTAGGATTAAAGCTTCGCCAACAACGCCTATTAAGGCCCGAGGTCCTAATTTTTTGTAACTCGGGCAGCCCAGAGGGATAGATATTGTGCAGGCCTATAGCCTATGCCGCAGAGATGATGGTTGAATATCCGACCGGATGAACCAGGAAGTTACCCCTGGGAGCTTTGTAGGGAGCCTAGACGGTAAATGTAATTTTAATCCATTTGTCATAAGACATTTCTTATCCGCAGTTATTCGTCCTTTAAATACACTGCAATTATGAAATGTATTATCTGTGAAATGCATTTATCTGTGAAAAGCCATAATACATATAATATACATTTCTCCCTGGTTTCAGTCTTTTAGTCACCAGATCTCGTCGTACAGGTACCTCCAGCTAGCAGTAAGGCCAGTCCGCACTCCCCACTCTTCATATACGCACAGACATGTCCTCCCCCCTCCCCCACACACTTTCTCCCTGTAAGAGGCACTTTGACCCTTTACGAAATGCAAAGTATATTTTAGCACCACAACAATGCCATACAGCATATCTAACACATTTGGTGTTATACGAATGCTTCTTGGGTTTTTAGGGTTTTTAAAGCTGTGTCTGACTGACACCCTAATGTGGCTATAGGCCAACACTTCAGATCTAGATTGTCTTTGATTTTCACAAGGAAAATAAAGTAAAATTCATTCACAATTATTTTGAGAAATTTGAAATTCTTCACTTCCCGTTGATCAGTAAGGCTCTTTTTAAAGAACCGTAAAAGCTAAATAGTGGATTGAAAAAACTGAATGAAAGAAAATTGAAAGGAGAAACGCAGCGTCGTTGCCCTGGGATAGAAAGTCGAGAACCTGAGTTTTAAAAGGGGCCATGACAAGGATGCCTACACTGTACGCTCATCTGTGGATGAAAAATATAAAATTTGGGCCCCAACTTTTAAACTCGGTGCCCAAATGAAAAATAGGAGTCCCGACTTGTAAGTTCTGGGTCGGCCAGACTTTTAAACTTACATTTCGTCACTTTTACGACTCCATGTCTCCATGTAGGTGGCTACCTGCGCTCAATGATGTGACACCGACTCCAGTATACAATGAGCACGTCACGGGCAGGTGGACTTTGAACGAACAGAAATATTTCCCCTTTTATGAATCGTCCTCAGGTATCTCTGTAGGGACCTGCTCTTCATGACATGCCACCGTCTCCAGTATACCCCCTATTGTTATGTAACTCTCAGGTTATTGACAACTCACCCAAGTGGAATGAACAGTTATTTAAAGAAATATTAGCGATCAGGCGAAACAGTCCTATACTGAATCACGGAGTCAGGCCTCTAAGGAGCTAAAACTGTTTAGATAAACATTTTCTGTTTGAAATTAAAACTTACAGAATAATTGTTATCCAGATACGACTTTTTGATATTCTATCCTAAATTTTTGATGCCTTCTATAACTGTTTACTGCTATATGTCGACATTCAAGTATAAATTGCACACATATACATGCTATCATCATTTAACCAAACTGTTACTTATACTTAATTTACCTCATTTTTTCATAGCTTGGACCCTTCTCGGTGTCAATTCTGATTTGGATATTTACTGACAATTAACTACTATAGGGTATTAATGTAGGGTGTAATCCTCTGCTGTTACTGTCAGTAACAATGCCCGGTAACTCATTGGCATCAATCCAGCACGACACCTCTTTCCAGGTAATGCACTGCTGTGTCAGGTATTTCTCCCGTCTAATACTTGAAGTTTCATTTTATTTCTCTTGATCACGAAAGAGGAAAAATATTATTGTTTTAAGGAATCATATGTTGATTCCCCCCCCCCTCCCAAAACATTGAAAAACGTACACCATAAAACAAACGCGTTTAAACAAATAGATTCCAGTATTTTCTTTTCGCTGTTTGATCAATCATACTGCCCGTAAGAATCTGGCAGCAGTCGAAGACAGCCTCAGTTACATGGACAAAGATGGCAGATCCATACGCGACGGTCATTCATACAAGAAAGACGTTTTGACCCAATCGGTGACATTTGGTCACATAATCTGCGAGAGTCTAATGAAATTTGTACATGTTGGTGCTAACTGACATTGTAGTGACATCTGGCTAATACCCACACTTGTCAAACCGCCTACTCTCAATCGGAATCGTATTTAGATTTGGATTTACCAGGATTGTCAAACTGCTTACAGTCAATCGACATTGCATTTACATCTGGATATAACCAGACTTGCCAAACCGCCTACTTTTAATACACATTGTACGTCACACTTCTCGGTGTTCATAAAACACTTAGGTAGCACACTAGCACTTCAGCGGCAAAGCAGGAAACGATGTGTTTTACTGAGTTTTACCCCTTAGAATCCTTTGTCTCTACAAAGGTTTTTCCACAGGAATAAACATTTACATTTTATAAAGAAATCATATATCATGGTGGATTATAAATGATTTCTGAAGACTATACGAAAAACGGGGAGCTTGATAAAGGAATTGGCATTTGTAGGGTAGATATATGCACCACGGATTCTGCATTCGTATATTTGTACGTTCCACTCTACAGATCTGTAATTGCGTGGTATACAGCACAGATTTCATATTTGTACAATATACTCACAAGTTTGGCATTTGTATGGTGTACTCTGCGTGTATTGGTATTTGTATATATATATATATATATATATATATATATATATTTATACCGCACAAATGCCATATATATATATATATATATATATATATATGAGGCATTTGGGAGGTATACTGCACCGACTTGGTACTTTATGGTGTACGGCAATGACTAGGTATTTGTATGATATACTTTATACAGACTTGATATTTGCATAACATATTGCACAGGCTTGGTATTCGCATGGTATACAGCAGACACCTGGTATTTGTATGCCGTGGAGCACACCACTGACATTGGTATGGAATACAGCACAGATCAGGTAACAAAACGCGTGATGCCAAAAATAGCCAAAGCTGTTAGCACGTCGATAACGTCCTGAATATACTACTTACGCCATCTAACACGTGTAAACGTACATATATTGCACAATTGTACTGTTCAACCAGAGACGATTTTGCGTAAACATAAATTAAGCTGGTGTTAGCACATCTTTTGTTCTCCATTTGGGGCCTTTCTGGCTCAGTCGATTAGCGCGCTATCGCAACACTATGACCCGAAGCCTCCCACCAATGCGGTCGCTGTGAGTTCAAGACCAGCTCATGCTGGCTTCCCCTCCGGCCGCAACCTGCCAGCAACCTGCGGATGGTCGTGAGTTTCCCGCGGGCACTGCCCGATTCCTCCCACCATAATGCAGACCGCTGTCGTTTAAGTGAAATATTCTTGAGTATGGCGTAAAACACCAATCAAATAAATAAATAAATATATAAATATTCTGTATTATATAGATGCTGTGAAACATGCGAAGTTGAAAGGGCGTGGGAGTGTGAGTATAGAACATAAATCATAAGAGTGTAATTATTGGATAAGACAGAAAGCATGAGGGAAATTTCAAAGTTCTTAGCAGAAAGCCTAGGTTATTTTGAGGGGTAAAATAGGCTATTTTTGTCCGTGTTAATAACCCTTCATTCAATCGTAACATGGGGAAGTGGGGGGGGGGGGTTAGGTATAACCTATGCCACACTTGGGACCCGGCCTTAGAATAAACAGACACATTTTAATTTGTCAGGTGTTTCTTAAGCTGGTTGCCCCACGTATATACCATACCTATACGGTTTCATATAAAAAAAATCTTTCGGTGGTATCTATATATAAGTTAAGCATATTTATTTATTTTTCTATTTAATTAGTGTTTATTTATTTATTTATTTCTCATTAAATCTTTGTACTTGTCTAGAAAGCTCTATGTATTTAAAAAAATCTTGAATCTGAAGTCTTTCTACCAGCCTTCATGTATGACTCTATGTTGTTTCACTGACTTGTTCTCGCCCATATGAAAAACCATTGTACCCAGTCAAGTTGTAAGGCGACCTAGTAAAGTAGGTGTGTATATATCGTCAGTTCCTCACGAGAAACACTTACACTGTTGAAGCTGAGAGGTTATCACCGCAACGTTAGTGCTTTAATATACAAAAAGTTCTTCCAGTACATCAGTGTCATATTTTATTTTATTTTACTTTTTGCTTACCTAGAGAGTATGAGGGTAAAATATAGGGGTATAAAACATGAACATAAAATGTATGTGTAGTGTGTGTACAGGGCGAATAGAATAGAAAAGATTATAATTGCTGTGTCCATAAAAATACAGAAAAATACTACCACGTGTAGGTCTGCTCCCAGACATGGTGTTAAATCTATGCATATATTTCAGTGTGAATATTCATTGAATCGAACTGGTTTATATCAATTGTTCTCCATAGTGAACATTCCAAATGATAAACAAAGCTCAACACAAACCTGCAAAGAACTAACAAAGCACATGAAATAGAAAAAAAATAAAGACGAAGCAGGCCTAGTGTTAAAATTAGCAGCTGAAAGTTTAACTAATTACTGAAAAACGCAACCTTGAAATGATATATAGAAATATATATCACAGTTACACTTTTATTTCAACTGTACGTTGAAGTGTACATGGCGATTTCATTCATCAAGATGCATACAGGCCATCCTAAACTATCAGTATGTTGTTACACGCTGGGGGGATGTATCCATCATGTAAACATCTTTACCATCAAACTATCTCGAATCTTTTTTACCTTAGTCTATAATTATGAGTGATCTAGTTGTAAAACTCCCAATCTTTTACTCTAGTTCACGTCATATTTACTCTCGTCAACTTAGGAGTATGAATATTAAAAATTTCACTTCATATTATATCTACCAATCTAACTATGACAGGAGATAGATGTAATGTTCTCTGAAACATGAAATAATATCTTCTCGATGATATGTCTTCGGGCGAGTTACAATGACGTGCTATCCGAGCGTGCTGGGCTGTTCAACAGCGTCGACCCGATTCCGTGAACAAGCCTGCCTGGAGTCAACCTCAAGGCGCCACGTGACTCCTGGCCAACCAACTGCATTTTCCTTCCGGGATTAGACAATGTTAAGGGGAAGTATATACTGAGCTGACGACTGTTCCTCCTCGATAATTAACTTCACTTATGAATTTGTGGTCTAATTCGGGGATCAAGGCGCTGAGTGAAATGTTTCGCTTAAGGGTATCTTGGATATTTTTCCTGTGCGTCCAGATTGGGCCGATAACATCGATGTGTAAGTATCAATTCACTTTGATACAAGGTAACACAGTTTTAGTTTTGCTTCATTGCAGGTAGGTTTCATCATCGCTGGGCAGTGACACAAGGTATAGAATCGTAAATATCGCTTCACAATGTATCATAACATAAGTATCTCTTCACTATGAAACCAAAGCATTGCAATGTATAAAGCATTTGATCTCCATGCCCCAAGGTATCCCCAATATAGAAATTGCACTGAAAAAAGATATGAAAATGTCTCCCGTACGGTATCACAAGGTAAGCTTGGCTTCACAGTGATACAAAGTAGAACAACGTAATCCTCGCTTTACAATGGCACAAAGTGTCACAACGCAAGTATATTTGCGCACTAACACAAAATATCACAACATGAACATGACTTAGCATTACATAAGATGTCACAAAGTTCGTAAGTATTATTTCACTGTGAAATTCACAACGCATAAGTATCGACACTATTTATCACAACGTAAGGATCGCTTCGCATCACACGAGGTATCACAACGTTACCATCGCTTCACACCTGACAAAGTATCACAATGTAAACATCGGTTCACATCACACAAGGTATCACAATGTAAACATCCATTCGCATCACACAAAGCAGCACAACGTAAGCATCACTTGGCATCAAACAAGGTATCACAACGTAAGCATCATGTATAGCGTCACTTTGACGCAAGGTTTCTCAGAGAACGAAACCTTCAGCTAAGTATAGTGTCACAATGAACAACTGTGTCTTACAGGAACATATCACAATAAAAATAGAACAAAATAGAGGCCTTCTTGGCCCAAGGTTTAGCGTGCAATGTAATGAGCCTCTCACCAATGCTGTATGTGAGGTCAAATCCAGTTCATGGTGGCTTCCTCTCCGCTACTACATGGGAAGATCTGGCAGAAGGGCCTGTCTCTGTGCTGCTTTCTCCCA